>CM053786.1:8681967-9281967 GCA_028749045.1 Cupressus sempervirens
ATTGCATCATGTTATTTCTCACTCTTTCTCTCTATCACATCACCTCATGTTAATTCTCTCTCTCTCTTCTCTCTCTCTCTCTCTCTCTCTCTTCTCTCTCTCTCTATCTCTCTCTCTCTCTCTCTATTTTTGACACTTGTTATCCTTTCTCTCTTCATAACTCATCTCTCCCCTTTTCATTCTACCACCTCTAACCATATCTTCCCCAATCTCTCTCTCTCTCTCTCTCTCTCTCTCTCTCTCTCTCTCTCTCTCTCACACACACACACACACACACACACACCACATGTCACCTCATGTTATTTGTTTCTCTTGAAATTTGACTTCATTTCTAAAGTTTGTCCCAATTTATAAATTTCGTTTGTATTTCTATAATATAAAATCAATTACATTTAATATAACTTAATTATCTTTAATAGTTTTTTATACAATTAATAAATTTAGATAAAATTTTATAATTGTTATATTTGATTTATGTAACAATTTTATTATCTTTTCTTTCTTTAATATAAATATTATGTTAAAATTCATTTGTAAAATCTAAAATAATTTATAAACTTCAATATTTTACAACCCCCAAAATCTTATTATTTTAATAATAAAATAAAATTACATATACAAAAAACAATTATTTTTTAGATTTGAAAAAATAATAAACTTTCATATAAAATATTTCAGAAATAGAAAAGAAGACACCCCTAAAACACTCCCATCAAGCACCATTAACCATTGAGAATACCATTCTTCCCTTATGCAGATTACATAAATCTAAATTTCGATCTAGACACAGAAATCACAATATTCAAATTTGAATTATTAAGAATAGATGAAATCCGATGAATGTTTTACCAAGCTATGAAATAGAGATGCCTTTATTTATAAATTTGCTAGAAAATGAAAGGTCAGTTACACTTATTTACTAACAATTTGTTCTCCTGACTTTTCTAGAAGAAACGACTGATAGATGTAAGAAAAAATGGCCATGTTATTATCAATTTCATTTGTTCAACTGATGACATTAAAATGAACGTCAATTTTTTTTTAAACGTTCAAAAGTTTACATTGACGATGCTTCCACTGTAGAAAGCCTCTTGGCTTAATTAGGATTATGATTTATATTTTAGGATTATGATTTAAGTAGGAACGATGTGCTTAGGGTGAAGGTTTACATCATCATTGTTATCTTTAAGGCAAGGAGTAGAGTGTATGCTTTTGATAATGGTTAGGTTGAATGTTTATATCATCATTATAATTTGATGAGGTTAATAGTTGGGGTTAGGGTTACAATAAGAGGTTAGGATTTACACTATGGTTAGGGTTATAATTGGGTTTATTGTTTTGGGTATGATCTTGCTTAGGAATAGGGTTTGATGCAAGTTAGGGTTAGGGGTACATTTAGGGTTGTGGTCGGGGGTTGTGAATAAGGTTTAGGATTACAATTATGATTAGGTTAAGGGGTTTCATCGTATTTACTATTCTGGTTAGGATTAGGTTTGAGGTTAGATTTCATAATATAGTTAGTTTATGGTTGAATTTAGGTTCTGTGGTAGGGTTAGGATTAGAAGAGTGTGTTTAGATTTATGATGGTTTAGGGTTACAATTATGTTTATAGTTTATAGTTTGAATTATGGTTTAAACTCCATTCAGCAATTTCCACGTGTCAGATGTACTAATATGATAAGCGGCAATATACGCACAGATACGCAAAGGTGGTGTCATTAATATTGAGGACGATCAGTACAACTCCATGTAGAAGACATATCTATGACAGATGGAGAGATACAAAACATTTTTTGTGTCATGGTGTGAGTTATGGACAGATGAATTAATGGCATATGAGTTGAGTCAACATTAAGCTGGTACAAAATTCAAAGTCTCACCTAATTGAATGTAATGAGAAAATCTCACACTTTCGTATTCCAAATTTGATAGATGACCAATTCCAACATTTTGTTGAAAATGACTTAATACACAATACCTCATCAAATCTAAATGAGATTTTTTTATGATACTTGTGATCTCTTCTCATCTTTGTATTCTCAGATGATTTCATTTTGAACTTCTTTTCACCGTACATCTGTACATCGTGACTCAGATGAATTTGTCCACATTTTCCTGCATATGGGACATCTTTCCACGATACCCCAATTCCGGTTGCACTCATTCCATTAAATTGCCTTCTTTTGCACGTTTACAATTACGAAATTTTCATTTGTTTGCTTCGATTCAGTAGATTTCATTCGGCATGGTTTTACTGAATTTTGATTTTCTCTTTTCTTCTGCTTTGTTTTTTTTTCAGCAAGCTTATGATTGTTTTCTACTTTGGATTGTTTAGGCTAATTGCTGTCCATACAGCTTCTTGCCTCTGTTTTTTGTATCTTTGGACCTATGGTAACCGATTTTACTTGTGTGTGGAATGAACAGGTATTGTGACAAGATGTCCCACTCGTTCGGGCAGTTGCACAAGATTATGAAGGCAACAGCAATACACTGAATCCTTACACCATCCTAGGAAGAAATTAACTGATTTTGGTAAGGATCTTGTTTCACTAAATGAATTAGACAGTAAGAATTTCTTTTAACAAATGGTATCTAATACGTATGCCCATCTGTGCTCTTAATTTAAGGTTTATTTTATTCTTCTTATTTGATTGGTACGGCAGGTAGATATCACCGATTACAATGCAATAATAATGTTTAAACTTGATAAGAAATTTCTGAATAATGGAATATAATATTTGATGGTGATCTGAAATTCGAATGCACAGATAAACGATTTATTGTTTATAATGGTGCTGTCTCTTGGCATCCTCAATCATATATATATTCCTAAAAACGTTTATCATTAAAAGGTATATTTTCAAATATCCTAAGTTTACTCATCCTTCTTGATCTTTACCTATAAATAATTCTATCTATAAACAACAACATTAACTATGAACTTATCAAAACATATTCTAGGAACTCATCAAAACATATTCTACTCAGAAGCAAGTTTATACAACAAATAATTGTTACGTTTGTGCTCCAATACTAAGTGTTATCTTTTTGAACTTTTTTTGAACAATGATCTGAAATCCGAATGCATAGATAGAACGATTTATTGTTTTTAATGGTGCTATCTCTTGCATCCTCAATCGGATATATATTTATTTTCTGTTATTACGGTTATTTTCTGTTAAAAATGGTTGTTTTAGGTGAACTAGTCTAAGCGGAAAGGTTTATAATTCCTTTTAAGGGTTGTGTTAGGGATGTAATTTTAGCTCCTGAAATGGCTGGGCTTTAAAGTGTATAAGATTTGATTGAGTATTTTGTAAGATTCCTCGCTATTTTCCATTCTTCCAATCCCATAGATCACCATTTCTATAGATTGCTAACGCTATTTCATTGTCATTTCATAGCAATTTGAATTCTTCTTTGAATGATCCCTTCTAGTCATTCCAAGTTATTTTGCAACCTCTTACTAAGTCGAGGTACCAATCGACGACAATTCCCCCATAAAATAGGAGGAAATGCCTTTAACCAATAATCTTGGTCATATTTTCCATGGGTCCCCCATATTGTCACAAATCTTACAATGGCATACAAGTCTTCCAATCCATTCCCTATAAATTTAAGGAGTTTTTGCTTCTCCCTGGCATTCACCATCTTACTTGCTTGATTGAGACCACGTGTATCAAACCAGAATGGAGTGCGTCTCTCTTAGCATTCTTGTGCCTCCTTTGCACTCTTGACCACAGACGAGATCTCTTTGTATCAACCACACCTTGGTTACCTCCCTCGTGCCTATACTCCCTCCTCAAAGTCTTTTGTTCTGGCCCCCTATCCTAGAGTCCTCAAATATGAATAAATTTTCGATTCCCAACAAAATGTTCTCAAATAATTCATCTACCTCACTCTCGAGATTTTATCTCTTCATTGTCTTTGTTATGTGTGGAGTGCATTATGGAGTCCAACTCTATGTCTTCCTCCTCTATCCCTACTTGTATAGACAGATTATATGCCCGATCGACAAGATCCTCTCCTACTCCATTAAGTATTGATAGGTTTCTGGTAATCTCCCCTCACTTGCGACACGTAAATTGTGTCCCACCTTCCTTGTCAATTGGTTCCCATCTCTCTCTACTCTATCTTCAATTAACACTCCGACATTTTCTTCGAAGTAGGCAATGAGACTTCTCGACAATTCTTTGTAATCATTCATCTTTCACTCTGCTCTCTGATTTGAAGAGGTCTTCTCACTGAGGTTGCTTCTCTCTCTCTGAGTGCATCTTCTATCTTTACTTGGCAGAGGTAAAATGTCAATTTGTGTCATGCTCTTCCTCCTTTTTAGGGCTAATTTCCTTGTACCACTGTAGTATTTCTTGCCAACATTGCTCTCTTTGTTTTTCCTCCCACTATTCTTGTACTTCAAGCAGATATCAAGCCAATAATCTAGAAATACTTTCGAGAAGATCATAGGCAATCGATTGCATCACAAGTATGTGCCATGCTCTACTTTCAAGGACTGACATTCTATCTACAGTTATTGGTCGACCAATACTTTCTACACAAGCAACAAGTCCTCTATCTATTGATGCTCCCATGTTACTTCCTTGTTGTCCTCAACATTGCTATCATTTACGATCAATTGTTCAAACGTGTGGCCCATTATTCTTCTATCCCACTTGTTATTTTGCCATCCAACATGATAGCCTTCTTTTAGATCTCCAAGTTTGAACAAGCAACAACACCAAATGTTTACTCCCTTTAGGTATATGTTACAAACTCAAAGCAAACAGGAATATGAATAGAAATACAGATAACATAGTAATTCATATAAAGCACCTAACACAATAAATTGGCAAAGAGACATAGCTTTTATTTCCATGTAATGTCCAAACAATACTGACTCTCGTTCTCAATTTGAATCCACAATATAAACACTCAACGATTGGTTAAGATTGTCAACAATTTGTTCCCTAATACTATCCAACAACTTAATTGCCATTGCATTGCCTTTTTTAACAAAACATAATTTATTATATTTGGCAAAATTGTCACCTACACTATAGGCATTTATGCTAGGTGACCTTACAGGCATCCATGCTTGTGCTCCTTGTCCTCATTGGGCTGGTGTAGTCATGGGCTTTATGCCCCTACTGAACTACTGTGCTCACAAGTTTGGACTCTCATGTGTTCGTGTCAAGGAGGTCCCCAGTTAGTGGCTGTATCTAGCCCAAACCAACCTCAAAATTCCTAATGATATATACATACACACATATATAATACATATATACATGTCTATGTACACATGTATGTATATGTGTGTATACATGTATGTAGGCATATATCTATGTGTGTTGAATTTAATAATGATGCTTTTTTATCATTAACTCAAACTTCCACTAAGCAATTGCAATTGCAGGCTTGTGCTTTCGCTGATCCAACCTGCTTGTAGGTTTGACTCTCGGCGTTGATGCTATTAGCATTCATGCTCGGTGACTTTACAAGAATTCGTGCCCATGCTCCTTACCCTTGTTGGGCTGGTTAGTCATGGACTTTCTGCCCCTATTGGATTATTTTACTCACAGGTTTGGACTATTATGCGTTAGTGCTGATAAGGAGGCCCCCCATTGATGGCATCATCTAGCCCAAGCCAACCTCAAAATTCCGACTAATATTTATTGAATTTAATAATGATGATTTTGTATATTAAATGCATGCTACATATGTGATATTCTAAATTACTCTAGATTATAAATATGTTTATAATTTTATGTGTTTTTGTGCAAACCAACCCAACCCCATTTTTTGGCTAACCAAACCAACAACCTGAACATAAACCCAAACCAAGATTCGTAACTCAACTTTCTAACGAACAGTAAAAATGTAGAAGATAAGAAATTGACAATACATAATAATATAAAGCAACTATAGTTTTAACTGGAAGAGAAGACAGAATCTCTAATTCACATGTCAAAACTTCCGCATTTTGCATGTGGTATCATTTCTCTCTAAATCATCTTTTAAGTCAACATGTAAACAGTTATTCAATGCTTGTGTTCAGCCATCTCCATTAAACAATTATCAAACTTTTGGAAGAGCGAGGAGTATTTCTGTGTAATGAATTCAACTGGCTCACACTACCAATGCTGACAAATATGTATGTAATTTTTTTGTGTTTTTTAAACATATATGCTATTTTTTTCCAATAGATGTGCAATGCTGAAAGAATATTGAAACGTGATACAAGAAAGACTACACAAAGACGCTTAACTAATTCACTATTCAAAGCTGCAATTTATTTTTCAATGCTCAGAAATTTACAAATAATAACCTGGTATGACAGTCGATATTGTAGACTTGCTTGATTTGTAACAATGGATCCCTCATAATCATGCAAGCGAGACCCATGGCCAGCTCTCAGCGAAGATATGAATTGCACGCGTTCTTCCTCCAGTCACAGCAAACATCTAAACCAGGTGTTGAATTGCTGCCTTCAGACACCAAACAAAGGCCTGAAAAATCAGACCCGACAGGGAAGTCCAAATGCCCAGACTTGTAATGTCAAACACCTGTAAATGCCTGCTATAGTGTATGCACGCATTCTTCCTCCAGTCACAGCAAACACTTAAACCAGGTGTTAAATTGCAGCCTTCAGACACCAAACAAAGGCCTGAAAAATCAGACCCAACAGGGAAGTCCAAATGCCCAGACTTGTAATGTCAAACTCCTGTTAATGCTGCCTTAAAAAACAGAGACAAGATAGTCTAATAGCAGCAAATATCAGACACCAATAGCAGAGATGAAGTGATCCCAAAATCAGACTGTAAACCTGCCCAGCTTGGAATGAATAGCAGGAATAAATGGCACCCCAAATGCCAAGATTAATAACACCTAAATACAATGGCGGTTACCAGTGAAAACACTACCAAAAAGAGAATGAATAGCAGCAAAGTTGACACCAAAGTGCAGGGACAAATGGCGTCCAAATGCATGGATGTCAACATCAAACTTGCAGCTCTTAATCACCTTCTAAAAAACAGTGATAACAGACTAGAAGGCTGGAAAGAAGACGTCCAATTCAACCCAGAAATACTAACCAATCACCATAAACCCTCAGATTGAATATCAATATCTGAATGAGAACAATACTCAATTCACTATACAGCAACAGAGAATTGAGTGCACAATCCAAATTCAGAATACCAATTCAATTTGCTAAACAGCAGTAAATTGATGCACAATTCAAGAGGAATCAGTCCTCAAGAATTCATAAACTTCAAACCCTCACAAGAGATAATAACAAAGCAATAGACAACAGATGAATCTAATTGCTCCATGAAGCCTCTTTTGTAAAATACTTGGCTTCTCGAGTACACTTGTCATTAAAGTTGCTTCATCAACACACCATTCAATTAGAAGTTTTCACTAATTCTTTAAAAAAATAACTTTTGAGCATAGCTTTATGGAGATTCTTTTCACTTAAGAGGCCTCTCAATTACACTTTCAATTTATAACATGAACAAGATAAAGTCTCTTAATAAATTAAAGCCTCATAAATAATTTATTATATAACCCCCTGAATATGCTCACCCATTGCCACCCACTACTGATGAAGATCAACCATCAATGAATTCACTGCACAACTAAAAATAGAAACCGCCTCAACAAAGGTCATCATGATGAACTACTTAGCCAACCGCAGCAGCCTGCTAATATATGGGGACATTACAGTCCTCCCTCCCTAAGATCAATGACCTGTGAAGAGTTAAACGGCATAAAATCTCTCTTCACGTGTTTCCCTACTCGTTGACAAGTGTCACAACTCATGACACATTAACTAGGGTTGTTGTACAAGGTAAGCCATTGTAACCTTGTAAGTTGTACTTTTTGTGTCATTGTATCTAGTCACATGTGCCCTTTGACTGGCCCTTTGTGTGCCTCTCACAAAACACTTTGTACTTCCTCCTCCATGACATACCTCAGTACTTGGTTGAGTCTCATTTGTAGAACAATTTGTTGATCAACTGGAAAGTTTTGCTCCTAAGTACCAACTTTCATCGCTCACCTGGTGACATCTCCCTTGGAAATTGTGAGGTTGACAAATATTCTCCAATGCTCTTGTACCACTCTAGCAAGACAACAATTTGGAATAGATGTGTGTCAAGGAAGTCAGTGTTAACTCCTAACGACGGCTCTCCTGACTCGATCCAAGAGAGTTGATTTACAATGGCATGGCTCTTCACAACTACACAATGATGGTAAAGGTGAATTCTTGAAGTAGCAACAACCATCTGCCCATCCTCCCCTATATGATTGATTTATTCACCAAGTACATCAATGCCTGGGGTCCACTTACAACATTAACAGTGTTGCCAAAGGTAATGCCTGCACTTTTGTATGACATAAATCATTCTAAGGCCCTCTTGCTCCATCATACTATAGTTTGTTTCTACCCTCGACAATAGTTTGTTGGCTAAGTCAATGGGGTGATCCAAGTTGTGATCACCAATATGTGCCAAAGTTGCACTAATTGCAAAGTTTGAGGCATCGACATGCACGTGGAACTCATTGTCCCAATGGGAACATGCCAAGATCGTTGCCTTGGCCAACTAGTCTTGTCTTCAATTTTGCAAATGAGGTGTCCTTCATCCCCCACACATAGGATTCCCCTTTCTGCGTCAACTTGTCCAAGGGATAGGATACTTGGGCAAAGTTCTTTATGGATCGCTTATAATAGCTGATGTGCACCAGAAATGACTTCACCCCTGTAACATCGGTAGGGACCTCCATCTTGACGATTACCCAAACCTTGTCAAAGTCAGTCTTTAGTCCTATCTTACAAATAATACAACACAAGACCTTCCCCTATGTAACCATAAATATACACTTTTTTGTGTTGAGTGCCAAAATTTTGTGGCCATGGCTAAACAGCAGAAAATATGCGCCACATGTGACAGTTTCTGAAATTTATTAATTAATTTAAAAATCATAGAACTACCGGTATGTGATTTTTAATTAATTAATAAATTTCAGAAACTGTCACATCTGGTGCATATTTTCTGCTAGATAGACACCTCCAAATTATGCACTCCTGAAGCTCGGTCAAATGTGTGTCCTGCCCACTAAAGATGGACCAAACATCGAGGAAAGCTCAAAATTTCCCAAGGATTATTCTTTAAAACGTTGTCAGTGCATTGCATAGACCAAAAGGCATTCGATTGTATGTCCTCCACCACAAAAATCATTTTCAACTTATCCTCCTTTACGATAGATATCTAGCTATAACCAGAAAATCCATCCATGAATGAGTACATCTTGTGACCAGCAACCTCCTCAAGGATCGTATTTGTGAACGGGACGGGGAAGGGATTCTTTATGGTGACAGCACTGAAGCATCAGAAGTCGACGCAGTTCTGATTTGGTTGATATCCTTCTTCAATGATATCACTATTGGAGATGCCCAATCACTTTTGTGCACCTTAAAGATGATTCATGTCTCAAGCATCTGTTGGGTTTCCTCATTCACCTTCACTACATAATACTAGTTCATCTTGTACGGTCTTTTTATAATGGATATGGCTTCCGGTACCGAGGGGATGCAGTGTATGCACAGCTCCGGTGGTACGCCCTTGAGGTCTATGTACGTCCATGCGAATACTTCCTTTTATTCCATAAAGATTTTCAATGTCACGACTCTTAGCACAGGATCCCAATCATCCCCTACGAGTATATTGTGTGACTTCTCCTCATCTCCGAGGTTCTTGATCTGTAGGGATGGTTCCCATACTTGATCAGTTTTTCTGCGTCAAATTTGTGGGTTGGACTTGATAGAGCTCTAAATTTCTGGCAAAAGTTAGAGAGCCCCATATAAGAAAAAACATCTTATTTGCTGTCCTTATTAATCCAAAAAACTCTTTCTTGCAGGGCATGGCTTACACTATCACCATGAGGGTAGATTGTGATAAATATATTAATGATTTTATGAAGAAAGGGGACTTGTATTCCGGACCAGATCTAATTGCAGGAAGATTTCGAAGCCATCAAAGCTTGGCTATGCTGCAGATATTTTAGTCAATCCAAAATTCTTTTCTAAGGGCTACTGCTGAACATGAGATTGTCCCTAATCCTTCTGCAATCAAGACCAAGCAGAGATACAATTCACATTTAGATTATGAAGAATGGATTCAATCTAGCATAAATGTCAAAAACAGGAGTATTGATGTCGAGTTTCTTTCTTGCAGCACTGCTCTTTAGTCCTATTCATAGCACATGAACTGTGACAATTGGATTTATGTTGATGGAAGAAAAATTCACTTGCAACAGATGTCCAGTGGTCCTATCATGGACTGGATTAACCATCTTGACACTGACGAACTACTTCATCCAGCTGGTGCCAAGGAGTACTGATTGAAATAGTTACTGTTGGATGATCCAGATAATGTTGATATGATGATCTTCCCAAATTATAAGTGTCATTGAACAGGATGATGCAGGCCAGGAGTGGTTTCATAGCCTCATCCCAAAATTTGTTCGGGACTCTTCTGTTGCTGAGATAGTCTATGATGCCTCAAACCAACATATTTGTTTCTGAACACTACCAAATAGATTGGACAAGTTCCCACAGAACAGGGTAGTGATGTAATTATTGTGCCCATAATGACAGGAATAGGAAATCGAACATTAATAAAATTGAGATGGAAAAGGGCGCCAACAATTCATGATTTGTATTCTTAGCCATAGTTACTCACGAATAGGTGGCATGATAAATGTGTGGGCTCCAAGATGGTTAATCATGTATCAAATATGTGGAAGGTGGCATCGTGCATCATCTCTCTGAAGTTACCAGTTGAACCTGGAAACAACAAAGGAGGTTAACCTATAGTTTGTGGCTCGTATTCACATTTCACGGTAACGTTACCCCCTGCAATTATTAATAAATAGAAGCCACCGTGTGTATAAATACAAGAAGCCGTCGAGAGTCAAAGCAAGCACGGGAAGAAAAAAAAGATGAAAAAACAAGTTATTCGAACAGGGGGTTGGAAGTCGCGGGTATAAAGAAATATGCTGCCGTTAAAAACCATGTCCAGCCTGGCTTCTCATTTTGACGGAAATCATATATCCATGCATCGTGATAGCTACAGGTCAGAAAGAAATACGACGAAGAAATTACAAACATAATAAAGGTTGCAAGTAAAGACAAGCACAAGTCCACATAAATTAAATGAAATAGAAGACGTATATGTTAAAGCCCGATAATAATTAATAAAAAGGTTGATCATATTCAATATGAACCGATAATATCAAATTAATTGGTCTAATTAAAATAAAATTTGGAAAGGATACGCACTTCGCAAGAGCTGTCTTCGTTCACGCAAAAGACACTAACTTTTAATTGGAAAGACCACATATAAATTTAGAATCTATTATTTGCAAATAGAAAAGAAGATGTTCATAGTCATGTACGGCGGGATACGGAGTTTTAATATGGCTTTGTAAATATAAATTTATTTATTATATTTTAATGATAAATAAAAGTCTTTTTTCTTCTTTGTTTATTTAAAAGGCATGAAGATTTAAACTGCAATTGATTCTCGGTGGAACCTGCCCTCAAGGGCATGTGGTCATGGGTTAAAGAGAAGACTGATAAGAAGCTTAACAAATGGCATAATAGGGCATTATCTCTGGCAAGCAGAATTCAAGTTTGCCAGAAGATGTTGTCCTCTTACACCATTTACTATTCCTCTGCCTAAATTTTTAGCAATTATCAGATTGCTGAAATTCAGAAGTCCATCAGACAATTTCTTTGGTCTAATGGAAAAGGTAACAATAAAATTCATTCTGTTAAGTGGGCTTGGTGCCACACTGACAAGGTCCTTGGGGGACTTGGGCTAAAGGACTTAAGAATTTAGGATATTACCCTATCTGCCAAATGGATTTTTCAATCCATGGAGGGTGACTGTCCTTGGAAAGTGTTGGTTAGAAACAACATTGAGAGAGGTGTGCCTAAGAAAGCCAAATCCTGGACTAATCTCCCCTTTTGCAACCTCATTATTGGTAACTTTCCTATCATGGTCGAAGGCTCTGCGATTTTTAGATCTATTTGGAAGGCTTGGGACCATGTTAGGAAATTCGTCACTAACAAGGATTTTCATTGTAATGATCAACTCCATGGTGAAAGATCCATTTGGTGGAATCTTCACCTAAATGGTAAACTTTTGGCCCTTACCCAAGGGTGTTCTGCCAGACTGTGGGCTAAGAAAGATATTAAACAGTTCATAGATCTCTTTGAGCCTAATCAAATCACTCCTTGGGATGAGCTTAAAAATAAATATAATATCCCTGATTTCCATAAAAGAACTTATAACATGATTGTGCAAGCTATTAATGGTCTTCCCACTATATGCCATGTTGATTCTCAAAGGCACCTTAATTGTAAATGGCCTGGTGGAGTTGTCACGAATCTTCTTAAGGCAAAAAATATATACAGAATCCTTGATAGTAATACTGATATTATTGATCATGTCAATGTTGTTTGGTACTCTTTTTATGATGCTAATGTTTGGAAAAAGTTCTTTGATATCTTGTGGAAGAATTTTGTTGAGCCTAAAATTAGATGCTTTAGATGGTTAGTCATGTTGGACAAGTTGCCTATTAAGAGAGATTTATCTAATTCTGATTTTTGTAATTTATGCAGAGTTCTTGAAACTGGTAGACATATTCTTTTAGATTGTACTTTTGCTAAAGAAATATGGAGAATGTTTGGCATTGTTTATCCTATTGATGTTAATATTCTTGATATTATCACTAGTCATATTAATGGTCTTCCTAAAGATACCAATTTATTTTGGAACATATTGTCATCTAACATTCTTTGGCAGATTTGGAAGCATAGGAACGAGGAAAGATACCAAGGTAAGCCCAGGGATCTTACTGAGTTTTTTTCGAAAACTCACTTATTTTAAAATTTGTTTGCAGGTGCAAGCTACTATGCTAATCGAGCGGGACAAGATGAGAAGGTTCCTTCATGATGGGCATGCTACTTTTTTCTACTATGAGCTGAAGAATGGATACCAATGGCGTAGAACCCTAGATGATCTGCAAGCTTCTGAGCAAGCTTGCATTAGGCTGAATAGAGAAATCAGTAAGAAAGTGAATGCTAGAAAAGAAGATTTATTCACGCTGATGCAGATTCAAGAACGTAAAAGTGTTGTTTGGATGGAGGGTCCCTTAGGTTGGACTACTTGGGTGGTCAATTACTATGATGTTCTTAGTTAGATAGTCCTTCTCTTTTTTATGTTGCACAGCTGAGTCTATTCTTCTTTAGTGAGGCCTCCTTGTTGATTTTTGTGGTGGTACTTTGGTTGCTTTGTATTTCTAAAACTCTTATATCTAATAGAAAAAATTGCAATTGATTCGTCTTTTATAATCATTTTTTAAAATCTTGTAAATAGCTTGAATATCAGATAAGAATGATGCAAGACAATTGTATAAGTTTCAGCCGTTGATATTTTTTACATCGTGCTTTCCTTGCCACTGGTACAAACACAAAAAGTTTTGTGTATGTTCATTTTTTTATTGGAACGTATGATAACCGGTGGTTTTGTCGAATGCTTCAAATTTTTTGATATTTTAACCATTCACATTTTCCATTTACCTATGGGGCTACTATTTTATTTCCTATTTATTATTTAACTGATAGGCTATTATAGGTGGGAACTTCATCTAAACTTGTCCGAGGCTAGAATACCAGTGGTAAGTTGGTTACTGCTTTTCAGTTATCCGCCAATTTTTTCAATAATCAAGAAAATTATTAATCCTATCAGACCATATCTTATCTGAATCATATCAGAGTTTTAAATAAAATAGAATCAAATAAAATCTTTGATAGATAACGTGAAATAGGAAATATGCAATCAAATCATATCTTTCATGGATATGATAGGAAAAATACGAGACTTGAAGTGCAGGTCCTGTGATTTTCAAAGGACTTTCATTCTCATAAGAGGAATTTAATAATCTATTTATGTCCATGGATTTTGTGAAAATTGTATTTCTCATGGTGGTTGTTCTTTTCATAGATAAAATGGGGTCATAGCTAGGTCATCTTTATCGCTCGCTTCCTTGTGCCTGATCATGTGGGAAAAATGTCTCAACTCAATCCATAAAATCATAGTGTTTCTCACTATGATGGCAATTTTTGTTACCATTAAGGATTCCTCCTTCTATGTCTACAGTGTTAGAATCTGAAAAGATTAATAACCCAGAAAACTAGTGCAAAGAGTAAATATCTAAACTATGAATGCAAATGATACAAAATCAAAATAGCATCATAGAGTTAGTCTCCAAGAGAGTAATGCAAATGCTAGAAGCAAAATAGCATTAAGAGGATGCAAAAATAAGAGATGTAAATACAAGCTAGGTAGCATGCTTATATAGGCTAGGAAGAGGGAGGAGGTGGCAACACCAACCAATGAGGAGCAACCATCTATCAGACTAAAGATAGCAGAGTATCTTCCCAAGATAGCTAATGGATGCTCACATGTAGGAAGGTGACACCTCACAACCATTCACCTAATAAGACATGCTTTATTAACCTAAGCGAGATTATTAAAAGTGTAGGAAAAACCTAGCAAAATAGGAAAAATAAAAAACTATACTAACAACCCCCCATAAGCGAAGCTTAGGTGGATGCTAAGCTAGCAAAGCTATGAAAGCAGGAAAATGGGTCCCAGCAACAAGGCCTGATCAGGTACCCAATACAAGAAAAAGAACTAGATGAAGGAAACTAAGCCTCCAATCTAGGAAATGTCCCAAAGAGAGGAACAAAAAAGAGCATGAAGCATCTTCGAAGCATGAAGCTGCAAACACTGTCAGAAGAAACTGCTGGAACCCCCATTGAAATAGTGCATGACCAGGTAGAGAAGACAAAGTCTGAAGAGCTAATCAATCGAAGAGGTGACCTCCAAAGGTAGGAATGAATTAGTGTCTATATAGTAGATGAACCATCTCACCGAAATGCATAGGTGCCTAGCCACTGCATCCGCCTAGTACATAGGAACAAAAACTGAATACGTAGATCACTCAACCGAACTAAAGAAACAATAGAACCAACAGGTGAACCCCCCCATAATGCTGAACAGGGAGAGGGGTGACAGGAACGTTGAAATGTAATGCCAAAAATATCTGCAAGAAGAAGAATCAGGAACACCAATAGTGCAATAGAAGTACAAGCACAGGATAAAGGGTTGTGTCACCAACAAACTGCATGGGCTAATGTCGTGGAAGAAAAATTCACTTGAAAAAGGTGGATGAGCACAAAATGGAAAAACATCATGACCCCCCATGGCACTTTATAACTGAGTGGGAGTACAAACAAACACAAGGTGTACAAGATCCCAGATATGCAAAAGCGGGCACTTTATCTCAGTGTGTTTACATAAAAAGGAATGCAACAGAATAGAAGCATACAATGCTCAGAAGTCAGAAAGAAGAGTGAGCCAAAAGAACAGAAGAAGAGATTCCAGGACCTGTAGAATCCAAGTAATCCGCCAGAGTGAGAAAGTGCAAAACTCGAAGGAGAAAGAACTTGGAGTAGAATCTGGATAAAAGACCTCTGCAACTGAATAACTCACAGAACCAGCTTTCCAACGATATCTGGCGAGCCCAGAAAAGAGTCTGAATGAGCAAGATATGGCTCCTAGAAGGTAAAATAGAACATCTGACTTTGACTGCCAAAATAGGCAACCAAACTGTAGCAAAAATCCAAAAAGCCTGTATCATCATCTCCATCTCAGAACCAACTTTTTGACACATTTTTTGGATCGAAAAAATACGTCCGTATGCTCAAGTTATGGAAGAAAAACCGACAGGGTCTCCTCATGAAGAGCATATGCTAAAAGTGAAACTTGGGCACAATAATCAAGGAAAGAAATAGCACCACTGCGATCTACTTGAAAAATCATGCACTTTCAAAAAAAGAATTGCCTCGATATAAGGTCGTATGAGAAAGTTATGATCCTCCGAAGTTTCCAAAATGAGAACTGTGCACAGTCACAGCTGAGAATCTACAATTTCTGAAGAATTCATGCATGAAAATAAAAAAACAACTCCACTAATGGATAGAGCACAAAAAAATAGCCAAGTTCATGACAAGAATCATCAAAATTGGAGTCTGTATGAGCAAGAATAAGACATTTGAAAACTGCATTCAAATCTGCGACTGCCAACGGAGAGGGGTATGGTTGTAGCTTTGCATGCTCGATTTTGCAAAATATACAGCTTGCATGCAAAATTTAAAAGATACCCAGATGGTTTTTCAGGGCTACAAACAAAACCCAGAAAGAGTTTTTCTTGCTAATGTATAGAAAATGTTGTTGTAGTGTAAATTAGACGCCTTTAACAGTAAAAAATGGCTCCAAAAATCAAAAAATGACCCTAGCAATCAAAATATGACATGCAAATGCTGGATCAGCTTCTTAAGTCCATCAATGGCATGTTGGAACCTGCAAAACTGATTGAAAACTCCAAATATGCAAGTTGGTTGTCAGATTTGAGATTGAAACCCCAGAGAAAAACCGTTTTTGTCAAAACTTTTTTTGATTTTTAGGATCATCCAAAGATGCAAGAGAAAAGAGCATACTTCGTTTTTCAAAAAACTACAATAAAGTTTATTTGCCCCCCCCCCCCCGAATCTCTCAAATAAGGAAACTAAAATCTACTCTTGCACATAGAAAAGCTCTGATACCATGTTAGAATCTGAAAAGATTAATAACCCAGAAAACTAGTGCAAAGAGTAAATATCTAAACTATGAATGCAAATGATACAAAATCAAAATAGCCTCATAGAGTTAGTCTCCAAGAGAGTAATGCAAATGCTGGAAGCAAAATAGCATTAAGAGGATGCAAAAACAAGAGATGTAAATACAAGCTAGGTAGCATGCTTATATAGGCTAGGAAGAGGGAAGAGGTGGCAACACCAACCAATGAGGAGCAACCATCTATCGGACTAAAGATAGCAGAGTATCTTCCCAAGATAGCTAATGGATGCTCACATGTAGGAAGGTGACACCTCACAACTATTCACCTAATAAGACATGCTTTATTAACCTAAGCGAGATTATTAAAAGTGTAGGAAAAACCTAGCAAAATAGGAAAAATAAAAAACCACACTAACATACAGGTTATACCAAGTAAGTACGTAAAATATTTCTATTTTTTCAAATAAAATTTAATATTTCCAAATCTATGCCGCATGCATATGGTATTTTATTAGCTCCAGAGACTCGATTTTGTAGATATCCTTGTTGTTTAGATATCATATAAGACAAAATCTTCAAAAATTAGAAGTGGTCCATCAATCAAATAGGCAATGTCTATTTAGAGGCCAAAATGCACTTGTATTAATTAATTATAATTTTTTATATGAATGTTAATTTGTTAAAAAATACAAACAAATTAGTTATGCAGGTGCATTTTGATTCCTGTATAGACAAAACCAATCAAATATAGGAGATTTTTTTTTACAAAATTAATAATACACAATGTAACTTCATATAAATATGTAACATGTAGCATTATAAATTAAAAGATTAAAGAAACAACACTTTGACTCTAGGGCACTTGAGAGTGAAGGGGTGATGCTTCTCAATATAAGACATTTAGTACATGTTAATAGATTTGTCAATTATATATGTAATATTTTATCATAATATTATATATATTATTTATTTTTGGAACCATTTAAATTTAAAGAAACCAATAAATGTGTAGATTAGGCATATCAACTGCAAACATGTGTAGTGTTTAAATTCAACCCTATCCTCCTCACCATTTCTTATAACAAACTACTCTCTTAATGTTGGTTTATAATTAGTGGAAAACTATTCACATCCAAAGAAGGTTCTCATTTATCTACGATGTTCACCAATAAAACCTTTCGAGTTAAATGATGTGCTTTAACTTGTACTAACTTTCTAGGCTTTTGTCATTTAGAGATGAATATATTTTTATTAAAAAAAAAAAAAAAAATCCGATATCTAAAATTATAATAGATTCAGAAGAAAAAGTTTAACAGGAAAATTAAAAGTAAGTATATCCTTTAGACAACTTAGAAGATTAGTTTCAATCAAATAACATAATAGCATAGTTTCCATTAGTGAAATTATACCTACATACATATTAATTTTAATTAAATAATGCATGCATGTAATATATGTACATTTGTATACTATTCTTATTTTTTATTTGAGTTTGTTTTTTATTTTTAATCTAAAATTAATTTTCTTAATATTGTTCACTTCAAATTTGTGTAGTTAATTGTAATTTTATATATCACTTATTAAAATTGATTCATATTTTCCTTATTTGTATTGATCAAAATTAACATTTGATTATAAAATTAGATGATATTTAAAATTTGATATAAAAAAAAAAATTAACAAATTTTGGTATATTAAAAGATTAAATTTGAAAAGCAATAACACTAGTTGACTATGAACCTGAAAGGCTGAAAATTAACAATAAAGTGTGCATGAGGAAATAATGTAGTAAGTTATCTTTCTACAATATAATTCTTAAGAAAATCTTTAAATAATGTATATAAACATTTAAATGATTAATTATCTGGAAGGCAATTTGTCTATATAATAACCAAAGGAGCAAGGGGTACGCTAATAGTGACAAAAGGTGCAAGTCAAGATAAAAAGGTTGGCCATATATATTTTTGTCAAAAATTTAATATAATATTAACGAAAATGTACATGAGGCAAACAAAATAAACATTAATAAAATGGAATGGTTAAATTTATATACATTTATTATAGAACAAAATATAAAGATAGTTAAATTGGTATGTGCTTTGCCCACAAAATAAACTATCTTTGAAGCAAAATAATTTAGACAACTACACATTTTTTTGTTTGTAAGTTTAATAGAATGTATATAGTATAAGGTAATGGATAGTATGTAGGGTTTACTTTAGTACTGAATATTTGCCAATGGCTAATCTCACTCATCGGGTACCCTGAATTTGGTAAATTTTTTGGTACATTTGTGGGTGGTGACATCTCTTGCAATTTACAAAAAATGAGTTGCATGCTCAGACCAATCACAAATAATGATACATAATCATTTTTATTTTGACAATGACTTTGCCAATGGAATCTAATCTTTCCACATGGTAAATTAAATGTTTTCACCCACAATTTTCGAGGCATCTCTAATTGATGGTCATATTCACTAATGTATGGTAAAAATTTAAAGCAAAAATTAGCATAATGGGCTTGTATTGCTCATTTGGAATAAGTTGTCTTGGGCCCTTATTCATCCTCCATAATCCCATTTTTTAGAGTTTAGTACGGATCATTTGAACATAATTTAGGCAATTAAGAGCATTGCAATCATAGCATGTGAAGCCATAATAACAAATTTAGAATGGATTCTAAATAAGGATTTTGTTGTGTTGGAACTTGGATAATGTCTCATAGATTTCGTCTCAATAGTTAGGAGGTCGTTAATTGGTTAAAATTTAAGAAAATTTGTATCCTTCTAATCTGTGGCTCGAAATAGATTATACTGTGGACAAGTGTCATTATTTCATAAACTTTCTCTGAAACTTGTTGTACTTTAACCTTTTAGCCCGTAATGGGATTTAGACTGTTGATTTAGGATCATCTAATGGTCATTAAATAGGATTATTATATCTTGGATGATAAAAAATTATGGTTTCTATATATTTTTACTTTTGGTCAAAATATTCTGAAATAATTATATATTCGCCACAATTTTACAAAATTATCATATGATGGAAAAAAAATGGCTAATAAAATTAATTATTTTGAAAAAAAAATCACCAATTCAAATTAATTCTTTACGCCAATGTTGGATTCGTCATGATTTTATAGATTTTTCCAAAGGGGGTTTTCTTAAAGTTATCCCTGGTCTATTTTTGGAACAAGAAGAAATGGATTCAACAGCACACAGTTGCACAAAAAGGTGTAATTTTTTCCATAAAAGTTCTCTTCAAATATCTTCTAGCACATTGAAGTAATAATTAGCAATCAACCAAGCAAATAAATAATAGATTGCATAAGATGACAAAACTTTTTACATAATTTGGATCCTTCAAGTGAAAGATAGAAGTTGATTTTTCCATTTTCTATGTTTGTGTTCAATCTTAGACAAGATCTAGAACCACATATCCTTAATACAAGGTTCAACCGAGGAAATAAGCCCAAATATCTAACAATGTAAAGTTGTAAGAAAAGTGAATTCAAGAACAAATTATGTATGCGATTGAACCTTATATTATTTAACTATTTTTATTTTTCTTGGTTTGTCCTTTATTAAAAACCCATCATTATAATTTGGTAAATTTATCCTACATACATCGCCCAATTTGGAAAATTTATCTTGCATACATCACCCATTTCATTCATTGGAATTGTTCACAGAAAGACACAATTTGTGTAGAAATTTGAGGTGAGTGATTTGGGATATTCTCAAGTGTTTTTAGTTATTTTCCCCAAATCTTGCCACTTTGGAGAGAACTCCATGCTAGACAATTCCCACATGATGGCTATAACCTCTCCTGTTTACTATAACAGTGCCCCTAACTTATGTTTGTGTTAGTTGAAATTAGTTGAAAATTTTAACAATAGAGAGTATTTCATTTTATCACATACCACTTAATTTGTTTATTACCTTCAAAATGATTACATTTATGGAGCATATTACATTTGAATATTACAAAACTCAAAAATCCAACTATAGAAGTGAAACCATCATCTTATGTTCATGCACTTGCCATGGTGGCCACTCTACAACCTTTAATATGAAGCTCAGATAATTGTTCAGCTACAAAATTCAAGAAAAGTTCAAGATGAGTGATGATGGAACAGGGTGAAAAACCTTTTTATTCTCATATATAAAGAAACTAACTAGATACCAAGTTAAAATGTAACATGAAGTCATCTTTATATCTTGATATAGCAACAATAATAATCAAGGCATGACAGAGTTTTCAACCTTATGAACTATTCTCACCTTGATGTTTAACTATGTTCAACAACTTCAACTTCATAATTCAAGTATTAAAGTAATCTACATATACAATGTTCTAAATATGTTAGGGATCAATCACCAATTTTCATCTTAGTGAACAAATAAATGATATATCACGGCCGAGGATAAATGATTGAACTTATAGCTACTTTCTTGAACAATTTTAAAAACATCTTTTATTTTTCAGATTCATTTTTAAAAAAAATATTGTATTGATAGTGCAAAGAAAATTTATACTAATAGCCAGTGTTCCATGAGGTTTGGGGACATTTTCTTGGGAAGGGGAAATCCATTTCGGGGAAAATTTTGTTGCTTGAAATTAGTTATTGACCGCTTTTTTTTTGGTAGTTTTATGGGAAAAAAATACACCACCTTGCGCAACTCGGTGCTATTGAAATCCATTTAGTTCTTGTTCCAAAAATAGACTATCCATTACCTTGTACTACATACATTCTATTAAACTTACAAACAAAAATGTGTGTGGTTGCCTAAATTATTTTGCTTCAAAGATAGTTTACTTTGTTGGCAAAGCACATACCAATTTACTTATCTTTGTTTCTTGTTTTCCTTTTCTACATTTCTTTTTGTTCTATAATAAATGTATATGAATTTAACTATTTCATATTATTAATGTTTATTTTGTATGCCTCATGTACATTTCCTTAAATATTATAATAAATATTTGACAAAAATATATATGGCCAAACTTCTTATCTCCACTTACATATTTTGTCACTATCGACATACCCCTTGCCCCTTCGGGTGCAAGTGCTAGTTATTATTAAATATTTTAGAGCTATTTCTTTACCTAGACAGCTTCATAAAATTCATATATTTTATGTTTGAGATAATTTAAAATTTAAATTAAAGTTGATCTAGTATGTAATTATATTAATATGAAGATATATAATTTTAAATTATGTTCATATTTTTATAATAAACAATTATAATAATATGGTTTAAAGAGTGCAATTTTAAAATCATTGTTACATAAGCAAGTGCAATTATGTGCAATATAATGCAAAATAGTTTTTACAATTTCATTTTAGGAACATCGAAGTGCATTTCACACAACATCCACTATCTTTTAATGAAAAATTTATTGAATTCATTTTTTGTGAGGAATGTTTTCATCTAATATATTTGTGTTATCTCTTATATCATTTTGTACAATATATTTAAGTTACAAAATTAATATTATAATTATGTTTAGTATTATATAATCATAAAAATTATATATTTAATTTTTATTATATAGATTAAATGTATACAAATCTAAGATATCATTAATATAAAATATTTATATGATTTACATATAATATTATTAAATATAAATTTTAAAGGTTATGATGTAATAAAATTTGGATGTTGAATAATTCAAATTATTGGAAAATCATATGAATAAAAAAAAAAATCTTTTGTAAATGTATTATTTTTTGAGTTTATAATGTAATTTTAACCTTCAGTAAATAATTTGGTACTATTTTCATATAAAGCTTAGGACACTTAAGCATATGGACCACAATCACTTAAGTCCTATTTCATTCAAATGTTTTATTTAAAATGTGGTTAGATTCCTTTTTTCAAGTAGATCTTTTGATATGTTTGTCAATTTTATAAGTTTATTATTTATTGTGAGATATTTACCTAAATTTATTAAATAATAAACAATACGTTTGCATGATGCTTAGTATCATGGTCAAAATTATGATTTTAGTTAGGGTTAGATTTATAATTAGGATTATCATTTATATTTTAGGATTATAGTTATAAGTAGGATTGATGTGCTTAGGGTGAAGGTTTACATCATCATTGTTATCTTTAAGGCAAGGAGTAGAGTGTATGCTTTTGATAATGGTTAGGTTGAACGTTTATATCATCATTATAATTTGATGAGGTTAATAGTTGGGGTTAGGGTTACAATAAGAGGTTGGAATTTACACTATGGTTAGGGTTATAATTGGGTTTATTGTTTTGGTTATGATCTTGCTTAGGAATAGGGTTTGATGTAGGTTAAGGTTAGGGGTACGTTTGGGGTTGTGGTTGGGGTTGTGAATAAGGTTTAGGATTACAATAATGATTAGGTTAAGAGGTTTCATCATATTTACTATTGTGGTTAGGATTAGGTTTGAGGCTAGATTTCATAATATAGTTAGTTTTATGGTTGAATTTAGGTTTTGTGGTAGGGTTAGGATTAGAAGAGTGGTTTAGATTTATGATGTTTAGGGTTACAATTATGTTTATAGTTTGAGTTATGATCTTGTGCACACACACATATATATGGACCAAATTTTTTTGCTAATCCATTAATATTTCTTCAGCGTACCTATTGAACCTAAAGGTGTGATTGCTAGTTTTAGGAAGAATAGGCTATCAAGAGCTAGTAGAAAAGGATTACATAATTGATCAAAGTTGATTATAAGAAAATAAGAGAAAAACATAACAAAAAATATACTAAACAAAAATATTTTGTGTTGGAATTTTTAAAATTCCAAAAAAAATTGTAGTGCTTTGTCTTTGACTTCTTCAAATTCACTCTACATAGACATTAAATAAAATTATTATTTTTTATTTTAATTTTTTGTCTAGCTTATATAGGCTTCTATTTATGTTTTTGGCTACTAAAAAATTAAACTATTTTTTCCATTTTTTTTTCTTTTTGACTTTTCATATATTTAAATCAATTATATTCAAACTTTCTCCAAATGAGTCATTTGTATATGAAGAAAACAACATAAACTAAAAGTACACATGAATCATACCACTGCATAGTGGAAATTGTTGACAAGTAGATGCTGCATCCGTCAATATATTCATGCATGATGTCAGCTGGCTATGTCTGCTAACTTTGGATTTAGAAGAAGCAATTTGATCACTTTGAGATACTGACAAAGATTTAACATGGTTGTTGTCTCTGAAATAGTCCTTTTTGCAACTCTCTAACTCATGCTTTGGCAGAAATCTGTCAACAACATTGTCTAATAGTTTTGGATCTCTACAAGTACAGAATAATAATGAAGCATTGGGTACAATATTTATGCATTTTTTAGTATGTACTCTCTCACTTCCAGACTCCATTGGGTTTGACCCCTTTTCACAATGTTGACCATCAAGCTTATAAGGAGATGACAAAATAGCCATAGAATCAACTACCTTATTAGGACTAATTTGACAAAATATGTTAGGCTGACTTGTAGAATGCTCCAAATATTCAATAGAATGGGAAACTAATAGAATGGAACTTGTGCTTCTTGTACTCTCTAGCCTAGTGTGATCCATAGAGGCCATTAGTTTAGTGAATTTTTCATCTCCACACAAGTTTTTGTCAAGTGATAGACTGTTACAGTTTGAATAAGGTAGTTCTTTGTTTCCTCTCATCATAAATGCAGCTCTTCCATATGCAAAGGTTGCTTCCTTAGCTATTGCAAAATTCCTCAACCAACGATGTTGTTTGATTTTTGGGTCCCTTATTTCTACAGTGTTATGTCCCTAGAGACATCTTCTTACACCTTTGTACTGTTGATAGTTAGGTTGCTCACTACAGCTGTTTGACAACATATGTCCACAATCACACATGTACTTGTACTTCTTGCACATGGTACATGTTGACTTTTCCTATATATTACTCATCATTGAAATCAATTCTAGAATTCAAACGAACATTTGAAGAGAAAAGAAGAAGGAGATAACTATCAATTATATATGACATACATATTTATATGTTCCCTACAAATTTAGTTTGCACCTGTTCTACAACTTATATAGTATCCGAGCACCATTAGTAGCAACAACAAAGTCAACCAACTTGTTGTATTGTATTGTAGAGCTTATTTTACTTTTAGTTCTCCAAGCTAGTAAAATTTCTCTATGATATACAATATCATGTAAAATAATATTACATTTAAAGCCAATAATACAATGAATACAAATGTTCACTCCACCTTGAGAGATAGCACCCAAAAAATGCATATTTCTATTAGCATGATTGATTCGAGGATACCCATTTTACTTTTAGAAACTAGGACCTCGAATTGTAAAGACAAAAGTTGTATTTCAAAGTAATTGGCCAAATTCAAAACCACTTATATGTATGCAAGACGTGACCACCCTGCACCATGTGTATTTAAACTATTTATTAATAAATACACTATGTTGACGACTTCAAAGACATCAAAACTTCAGAAAAAATAAAATGAAGACAACTTTAAGATACAATATTTACAAAATAAATAGTATTCTACTTGTAATTTATTGACAAACAACACTAGTTACATGACTAAACACTAGTTACTACATATATTTTTTTATTATGTACAAATATACATCATATGGTCATCTAGGACAACCATTTTTTTGTGTTTTCTTTTACAGCTTATACAATCTCTCTACTAGAGGACACAGTCTTTAAGCAATTCGTGGGTACATAGGTTGAAACCCAATAGCAAACATATGAATTTGTAGGAATTTCATTGCATTGCAAACATCTGAAATGCGACCCACAATTTGTTTAGACAACTGTGAACGATGTGCATGCAATGCATAATCTAAAATAGATTTTTACTTATTGCTAATCGTAATTTTTAAGGAATTATAGACACAAGTTGTAACACCACAAGAACTTAGAGATTCAAGGGAGAACAAGCCACCTATGGGCACATTACTCATCTCAATTGTGTGCATCAATGTATGCATCATAGTCTTCAAGAGGCCTAAAGTAATCCTTTACTATCCATTTTCCATTTGCTTTACAATTTCCTTATTCTCAAAAAAGGTCCATGCAATTGGTGAGAAATTTAGAAGTAATGTCTGCATAAAGTCTTGATCTAGATTTGTCTTCCAAGAATTCCTCACCAAGAATAATGTGCAATGACTTGTTAACATTTGGACTTCTATGATGAACACATTTTCCAAATTTTGTGTTTCAATCACACCAATAATTGGACATTCCCACTAAGCACTTGGAGTAGGAATATAAACTCGATCACACATTCTCAAATGCAAAAGTCTGTCACAATTTGCTACATAATCAGATAAAAACAATATGATGTATGATATCTATCATTTTGTTAAATATTTCAAAGATAAGCTTTTAAATTTATATGAAACTTTATATTAGGGAGTATTACGTTTAATCTTAATGAAGAATACAAATATTTTACAACAAATTTTAACACTAAATTTGTTTTACTAATAATTGAATAATTTTAGACCATAAAAATGTTATAGAGTCAAGTAGTAAGATAAAAAAATGTAAATTAGAAAAGTGATGATATTTTTTAATATACAGTCAACTTAACCAATATCAACATAATATATTAATACTTATGCTTGAGAATAATAAAAAATTGTCATAGTTGTTACTTTTTTTTACAAAATAAATTTGCAAAAAAATTAGTATCACTCTTATATTATTGAAAAAAATAAAGTCATAAGGATTACCTACAAAAGATGACACAGTATTTTAAAGATTATAATTTAAAAAATGAATAGCATTAATGATAGTTATATTTCCAAGATTTTGTATAAATCATATTTTTAAATAAACCTATTACTTTAATATGACATTCCTATATTAAGCCTATTCTAAAGTATATGCACATATTTTATTTTCTTCTGAATTACTAAAATATATATCCCTATTCTTA
Source organism: Cupressus sempervirens (assembly GCA_028749045.1). NCBI lineage: Eukaryota > Viridiplantae > Streptophyta > Pinopsida > Cupressales > Cupressaceae > Cupressus > Cupressus sempervirens. Next base: position 8,708,661 of record CM053786.1, read on the forward strand.
AGAATTACTTTAAGAAAAAAACTTACTAAGTCTTAAAATAAATGAAGAAATTAAAATCTATAACGATGTATAAAATAATGATTATCAATTATAATGGTAATCTTTATTTCTTATATTTTAATCTTACTTCAAATTTCTTTTTGGTCTAAGCATTTAAAATTTAAGAGGATTAAGACACATAGTTAATAACAATACAAATTATACTATCTATATTATATTTGTCCAAAAAGAGGTGGAAGGATACACTCTAGATTACTTTAGGCATCGCTTACTATCATTGGAATACTGGTTTTGACAAAAATAATCTTAACGTTCTTCAAGAAAATCATTTGTAAGAAATGGTCCTAAACCCTCTCAACTATTACCATACTTGTCTAAGTTAGGGCTCAGAATGAAGATGGGCACTTCATACACTAGTTATTTCATAATGTTATGTAAGTGTGATCAAATCAAAAGACTCAAATTTAGGAAGGTAAAAGGGTTCCTCTAGAGGAGTGCTTAGGTGATGGTTGTAAATGTGTTGGTCCTCCAATGAATAAGATGACAAACATAAAATCATCTTCTACTTCTACTACCTTCATATTTTTCCTCAAGGCATGCCTCAAACCCTAAAACCAACCATAAAGTTAAAATAGGAAAGAAAACCTAATACAACCATCGAATTCTAGCCCTCGAGGGAACTATGAAAATCAATGACAGAAAGAATATTTTCTATCGGTCAATGAAAACGGTATTCAATTGAAAATTATGTTTAGGCTTTAAATTGTATTCTTAATTTTCATACTTATTAATTGCACCAGTATCGGCACCATTGAAAGATTGACTGAGTTGAGTAGGTTCATCCGAGTTGTAGGCATGGCGACATGTATGGACAATGGGCATTGGACATAAGCAAGGCATCCATTTTAGTTTAATTGCTCACAACTTGCAGGGTCGTGCGTTTGAATTTTCATTTGTCAAAATCGAAATGAAACATGTATGCCATGGTAGGACATTTACTAATGCGTAAGGGCAATATCTCTCATCATTAAATATTAGAGATTGGGTTTTTCTTCATGTCTCTTTAAAACATGGATGTAAAAGGCATGCCTATTTTGCATGGGTTTTTAACATTGGGGATGTGGGTCATTTCACCATTGAGTCCGAGTGGATCACTTCATGTTTCAAATTTTCCACAAGGTAGATCAGATTTCAATATGCAAGTGATATAAGGTCTATTGGAAGTCCAAATTGGGCCCAAAGACCACAAACTTATTTCATAAAGAATACTACTAAATTCACTCTTTATTGTAGACCAAAGTAAGGTGAAGCAATTATGATATATAGAGTACTACTAAATTCACTTTTTATTGTAGATCACAGTAAGGTGAAGTAATTATGAAAATAGGTGAAACAATTTCAGCTACAGAGGTAACTATAGTGTTGTGAACACACTACTTGCTTAGGCGGCAAAGAAAGGGGACGTGTATTCTGTAGAAAGGTTCCTAGAAAGTGGGCTACAAACCTTTGAAACAAATGATAAAAGAGGAAAAACAACGTTGCACCATATAGCAAAGTTGTATGATGTGTCAAAGGGACTTGATATTTCAACAAAGCTACTTTTAAAAGAAAGCAGTCTCGCAAACGTCGTTGACTAGAAGCAGAGAACTCTTCTACATAGAGCCGCTTTTTGTGAAAACGTGAGAATGTGTGGACTCCTCCTCCAAAAAAAGGCAAGCATGAGATCCAGGGATGAGAATGGCCAAACTCTGCTACACCATGCACTTATGCGCAAGCATCAAAATGAAGAGGTTGTTCGTGTTTTGATTTCAGTGAAGGCAGATGACAACGTTGAAGGCAGACTTCGATTGGTAGATGTAAAGGACAATAATGGAAAAATTAAGAAACAAAAAGAGTTATCGGAATACACATTCCTAAATTAAATTACATGATCATGGGTAATTACCAACAGTCATAGCAAATTATGACATAACTGAATAACAACAAATGATTCAGAATGGAGAAAAACATAAGGAAATAGATTTAAAATAGAAATACCTACCTCATAGTTGTTTATGTTTTTTAAAAGGATAACTAACTGATCATAAGTTGTTTTCTACAAGAGAGGCAATGAATAAAACCTTTCAATCAACTTGTTAGTCCAAAAATACAAAGAAGGAAACTGAAGATAAACACATCCAATGTTCAAATTGAAAAAATAAAAGTGGATTTACTGAGATCAAATACCTTGCTCCCAAAGTACCAAATTAGATGGTTTCACAATCGTGCTTCACTTCTCTGCAAAAAAATCCAATAAATCAGTAAAAACGTAACAACTAAAACAATAGCTAAGTTGAATAAAGAGGAATGCAAATAGGACTCAGATTTAAAAAATGCATCATGTTCTCAACAGAAGAAATATTTACTTGCAACAACAAGAAAATTCTCAAAGCACTACTTTCTACAAATCGATATCAAAGCAATGTATAGAATAAATAGCATTGCTCTTTAAAGACAACCGCTATATAATTAATGTGACTATCACCATCATAAATGAAATAGTTAGTGCTCACCAAGTAACACTCCCCTATGATTTGGTTAAATAGCCAATGTGCTTGAACAATTGCTTTGATTAAATGTGCCAACGTGCTAAACAGTTGCTTCAAGACATACTCTGTTGTACAGAAAGTAGAGATGAAGATGAGAATGGATTTCGTATCCACAAGAAATCTGACATGTACTTGATTTTAATTTGGAAAAAAAGCGAACATTGATTACAAAATCTGGAAGAAATCTATATTGACGCACTACAAGGCAGTTACTTTCAACTTCAGCAGGCCAATAATTGTACCAAATACTACTGTTGATACAACTTTATTGACTTCTTATAGGATTTCCCAAGGTATAGTCATGAATACCAACGTTTTAGGTTATAGACTACCTATTTGAACACAACCTACACTTTATTATTATTACAAAAAATAAATAGTATGTAGAAAAAATTATAATGGCACAATGACTTTTCAATGTACAAACCAATTAGAAAGAAGAAAAATACATATTTTCCTATTTCTTAAAAAAAATTTGAAATTCAAACATTACAAAAAAAAGACCCATAACATTAATTATTTATTCTCAGATCAAAGAGAAATACAAATAGCATCCAATAGATGCTTTAGTTTAGTGTCATTCGACAAGAACTAACAATATAATATTTGATAATTTTATCATCTGAAATATCTCAATAAGTTAAAATCTTCAAAATTTTGCAACTTGATGTAAAAAAATATCTCATACTTTTCTATCCCAACAATGTCAAATTATACCATGGCTTTAAATTCAGGTGGAGTGTCATGTACACAACTTTATCTAGAATGAACCGGTGTAGACAAAACCTCGGCCACACATGATATACATATTTCCATCTGGGCCAGCCATAAAGAAGGACAAAGACGTTTCATAATTGTGTTTTGCGATATATTATTCTGTCAACTAACGACGACGGAAAATCCACTATTTTGTTTTGTTAAAAACCGCAATACGGCAAGGCGATCTAAGCTTATCATGCCGACGTTGCGGTATGTAAATGTTCGTTATTTGACCTCCGTCTTTGATCATCACGTCACCTCAGTTGTCTGCAGGCATTGAATGACGCCATCCGGAGACGATATTTATCTCCGTCAGATCACGTACATTGCTTGCTTAAAGAAATTATGACAGATTTTTGACGTGCAGAAAATCACATGATGTGGGTTTTGTCTTTTAAATGTCGGCTAACAATGGAGGAGCAAGGACGCCTCTTTAGAGTAGATTTTTATATATTAAAGTAGTAAAATCTTGAATGTATATGCTAGTTTGTGAATTCGTAAATTTAAACATGTAAAGTATTTAATTACTGGTAATCTTATCTTAGCACGCAATGGGTACATCAAAGAGATATTAAAGGTTAATTAAATTACATGTTTCTAGTATATTCTTCTGCATATGGTTATGCCACTAATAAGATCCAAAACCTGTCAATTAGGAAGATAATTCATTTTCTTTATCGTAAAGCTTATCACATGATCATAATTAAAACAACTCTAACCCTAATCATCATAAACCTAAACTATTATCCTAATTCTAACCCTAATAAAAATCACAACTTCATCCAAAAGCCTAATCATATTCCTAAGTCTAACCTCAATCTAACCTTAACCGTAATCAAAATTCAAACCTTAAACATAATGTTGACTATACTGTAATCCCTCGCCCTAACCAAAATTGTAACTCTAAATCTCATTCACAACTTTAACCCTTACCCCAACTAAAACCCTAATCCTAAATAATCATAACCCTAACCATGACATAAGCCTAAACTTTTAATTTAAAATATTGACTCTTAGGAAAACCCTAACCCTAAAATATAATTGTAATACTAATCCTAAAATATAATCATAACTCAAACTCTGAACTCTAACCCTAATATAAAACCTACCTCTAATCAATCATTAGATAAAACAACTCTATAATTATACAAAGGGTATGGTAAGGCAAAAGAAACTAGAAAATAAAAATGACTTTATTGAGTCTTCACAATAGCTTTCCTCACAACTTTGTGTCACTATACTTGATATATGTAGAATGTTGTGATATTGTTATCAAGATTTAAGTGTGGTTTTTTGGTCAAACTCATTGACACATGTTTCATGAGTAGTGATTCACACATGAATCCATCTTTAGAATGATTACCATCATGGGCGTCGTATAGTCTCTTGTCAATTAGTTTAATTAAAAAGTATCTATTAGAACTAAGACTCATTGATCCAAAGCTCGAGTCTATTTCTAATATATTATTAAATTCCTCATATAATCTAATACGATTTACTAAACAGTTACAAATTAATAGTAAATAGATCAACCTTGAGCTACTTGGAATCAACCTAATAGAATAATCTAGCTCAATAGAAAATTTAAAATAGCAAATATATTGATTTGAAAACTATTGACAATTAAATCAAATCATAAGCATTGATTTTCATTATCCTCCTACTTCATTTAAAAATAATAATATTTCTAAATTATCAATTTATAACCACAATTTATTGTACTCAAAATAATCCATACCGATATTTGATATTTGACATAAAAAAGATATTTGACATTATAAAACTTTACATATTTAGATGTAAGTGAGCCTATAATCATTAATTTAATAAATGGATACCAACAAAATTAAACAATAAAAAATATATTTATTTTTAAAGAGCCCCACACTTATATAAAACAGATATTCAACATTATAGCACTTTTAAGGATTTAATGGAGTGTATCGAGGCCAACAAAATAAAATAAAAAATAAAAATACATGAAAATAAATTTTCAAAGGTAACTCTCCTTGCGATGTGGAACGTGACATTAGAAGGCATATTATTATCCTTTTCACCCAATTAATTCTTACATATAGTATTAAGGGTTTATATTAATAACCAACAATATATGAAAAATTTGGGCCAAAAAAATATTGCCCCCCACCAACCATATTGAGGGGACTTAAACACTTCCCAATTGATCGCGGTTTTAGCCCCAGATGACCCACCGCAATTCAAACGTCCATTAAAAATCAAAAGCATTTATGCACGTACTATGCAACGGTGAAAACAAATATTGCTTCGTCAACTGACAGAACGTAAACTACAAACAAACACCACTCACGGACTCTCGATAGAACGTTTTGTTCATTAGTGTCACTTACTTGAAATGTCACCGGGCTCGTAACATTAAATAAAATAGAAATGGACGGCTGAGATTGATTCAATCTCCTTTGTGTAAAAGTTCGGATTTTTTTATTAATTTTTTTTAAAGTTGGGATCTTTATGTAGGGTTCGAGCGTTTGAAGCCATAGATGCTGAGGATTTAAACGGATGGAGGACATTTGTCCTCTGACTGATTGGATGGCAAGGCAGCAAATTGGTATTTTCTGAATTGGACAGTGATAGTACTGCAGTATGACTCCCCGCATGCATCCAAATGTTTTTAGGAAAGTGGTTCTTTTCAGAGTTTTTATAATGGAAGATTGTTTTCTTTAATGGAGGATTTTTATCCAAAATATAGTTTAAGCTAAGGGATGAGGAGTGTCAGTCTGAATTCTTCTTAGTAACAGCCAAAGTTCCTTTTTCTTTTAATGTATTTTGATATTTTTTTAATGTAAATATTATTTATGAATAGTAATTATAATTTTGTTGATATGTCACTTCATTTTTTTAATGAGAAATTTTATATGTCATAAAGAACTTTTAGCTATCTTATTTTTAGGATGCAATCTCTTTTATTAAGAACTCTAATGTATCTTGTTTTTAGGTCAAATTTTCTTTAAGCGAGAAAGGATAGAGATATATTTCTTCAACTCGTCTTGTATTTAATTAGGTCGTTTAAAATCATTCAACTTCAAATTACCAAGAAATTAATAGCTTTTTAAATTGTGTTTTTATCTCTATCACTCTTGAAATGATTTTATTTACAAATTAAAATGGGTAAATGGATTTTGAATATATAAGTAGATAGTTAGATATAGTATTATAGTTATGGTTAAGATCATGGTTTAATATTTGCAATAAGATTCAAGGTTAATGATTATGATAATGGAGCATGATTATCTTCTACATTGCTAAGTTTAGTTAAATTTAATTGAGGTTTATGATGGATAGTAGTAAAAATAGAAAAGTTTTTCTTCCCATGCCAATCTCATTTGCTTCGATCCATCCATATTAAACCCTTAAAGCTTAAAACTTTTAATCTCAAACATTCCTTAGTCTAAACAAGCTCAATATGTGTGTATGCTTTAAACTAAATAAACTTTAAATGACAATATGACTATTCTAAACTCTAAATAAAATTGTTTTGGTTGTTGGAGTAATGAATTAGCTCAAACATAGGTAGATCTATATGTGTTATTATCCAAACAAATAAACCAAATATTTTCTTAAATTGACCTTTAATATATTTGGTTGCAATAAGGATGCCGAAGATAAATATGTAATGTTCTATTTTGGTAAGAAATGACTTTGAAAATAAAAAAAATTAATTCATATTTTTGACTAAATATAAGTAAAAAAGGCTATGTAGCATACTGCTAGCTTTGAATGGACCCATTGGAATCATGACTGGTATTGCCTAATAGAAAAGTTTATGCAGCATATGGATATCTTTGAACAGACCCATTTAAATCATGATTGGTATTGCCTAAGTTTGATAAACAGGGTAATAACAAATGGAAGAATTATATTAAACAAATGAATTATTTGATGGAAACAAAGTGTGATTTGTACGTGAACATATATGTATTATCTACCATATTTTTTTAGCTTAGAAGTTCTTTTAGAAAGGGTAACAAATATTTAGCCAAAGAATTAAGAATTTTCTTTATGTAATACGTGAATGGCATAAATAGGAGGTGACATTTAGTATATTACTAAATAGAAAATGATGAGTTATCATTCAACGGTTAAGAATTGTAATTAAAGAAGAAACAATTAACACTGCTAAAGAGTAAACTAATCAATTTATGGATCTTAAATAAGACATCAAAGATGTTGAATTTTTTTTTGTGTAAATCAATAAACAAGTATTTTTGATAGCAAAAGTGGACAAGTAACTGAATATATATATAAACTTGATTCAAAAGCTCAACTGAGAAAGAATCAGTAAGAAAACCCAAGATCATCGCTAAGTACAATAGTTTGGAACATCAAAAGTTACAAACAATATCCAAGTTGTGGAAAAAAATGATTTAAGCTCTTTGTAGTTTTTTTGTTAACCTATACATAACATTTGCAACAAGGAATAGAATTAGGTAAGAGTGCGTCATATTAAATATGTTCAAGAAAAATTATAAAATTTTGTAAAATATAGAAGCTAATGTTCATATATAGTAGTAGCGAATGATGGTAATTTGAATTTAGATACCTGATTTGTTATAGTTCTGATGAATATGATGCATCTATGGAGAGTTGTAGTAAACGTGCCTCCTCTACTTTCCGACGAGCAACACACAGATTTGTTTGCATATGTGCATACCTATCAAATGTGAAATTGGGGTGTATGCACGAGGAAGAAAGTTCTTTGACTCTTAAAATTGCTATGACAGTTAGTCCTTGGCGATCAATGTTTCCAATGTCAATTGTAGCATGTTGCAATGTTAATCCTTGTGCTTTCTGTATGGTCAATGCCAATGCCATTTTAAGAGGTATTTGTCGATGAAGTCCTCAGGTCAATGGTTATTGGAAAATCCATTGGGTGATTTAGGTCCCATGGTGGGCCTATGTAGTTTCTGAAGTGGACAACAATGAAGAGTGGGAGTTGTGGTGGCTTCTCATTGGTTGCATAAACAATTTTTTGTACTTGTCCAAGTGCACCATTAACAAGGTCTCTTTCTACCCACAAAGTGGAGGCTAACATGACTTCTTGCCTAATCCATAGAAGTATCTTTGATTCTAGTTGTTCATCAACATCATCTAATATTGTAGTACCTCTAAGTTGTTCTGCAATGCAAAGGGCTACTAGCATTGTTGAAGATACTGACATTTGTTTATTATGTAACAATATCATTTCATTTGTGGCAAATAAATGTGTAGATTGTTGGAAACTATACCATTTTTCAAAAGTTAGAGAGGAGCTTGATCTTGTCATTAGAAGTTTCTAGTCAGCAATCATTGGTGTTGCATTTTGCAAGTTTGACAAAAGCAATCGAAAGTTTACTTGAGCATCATCTTCCCCATTTTGACAAAAAAATTTCTGCAAAGTAATAACTGTGTTGAAGCTACACCATAGGGTTTCGACATATGATTTTGAGGCATACATTGGAATGTCTTTCACTGGTGGTAGTTTCCCTAAATCACCAAATAGAAGAACGAAACAACCTCCAAATGGGATATTGTTTTGGCATGGGAATGCTTCTCGCAGGTGTCTGTCAATTTTTTCCATTAGCTTAGGCCCTATGAAACTCATTTCATCAGTTAGAACATATTTGATGAAGTGAATAGCTTGTTGAAAAGAAGCAAGTGCTTGACCTTGCACTGGTGTCATTTCTCTAATTGAAATCCGAAGTGCTGAATGAATTGTGGATGCTCCAATATTGAATGTTGCTACCCATGTTGGTGCAAGGAGAAGAAATGGCAATGGCCCGTTTGGTGTTGATTTGATTACTGTGTTCTTGATGCATTTAATCAAGTGAGATTTTCATGTTCTTGTTATCCCTTGAACAATCATTTTTAGTGGAGATTGCATTGTGGTCGCTTGTGCATGAGTAGCAACTATATCATTAGCCATTTTTTGCTCTAGTGATAGAGTGTTTTCCAAATTTTCAGAAATAGCATGGGCTACACAAAATGTCTGTTAGTTGGAGTCAATGAAGGAATTTGCTATTACTTCTTCAAAGGTATTTTTATGACAATCTCCCGAATCATGGTTGATATCTATGCTGCGTCAACCTAGCATGTTTAGTTCATCAATGTGAATAGGCTCTCCTAGTTGTAATCCGAAAAGGACTTGCCATTCATCACGATTATCCTCTTCCATAGTTTGTGTCTCCATATCAGGGCTCCCATGATCATCATCTTCTATAGTTGTTTCATTTTATCTATGTACATGCCATGGACTATACATGGTCTTGAAGCTTTCCCAATGTTGTATGCTGTCTTCTTCTGTATTTCCTAAATCTTATTCAATGTTTCTAAATGGGTAGTACAACATTAGTTTTGTCCAAAAAAATGTATAGAATGATCTATCATTCCTAGTCGGGATAGTGGTGAATCTTGGTGAAACTTGAACAATTGCCTTCTTAGATCATTTCATTCCACTGATTTTTTTTGTGATTGGCTCTTTAAGACCATTTTTGAGTTGCCTCTAAAAGTGATATTATTTCTAGTAGGGGTGGCCGAGACATGTATATGTTAATATGATTTGGAGATGTTGTTGTGGATGTGGGGGAAATAGAAATACAATCTGCAATTTTTTTGTGGACTGAAAGAGAAACAAATTTCCTACTACAAATGGATGAAGGCAATTTGAGTAGGAGGTGGGATGTTTCTTGAGCTCCAATGTCTCTTTCAACAAGTGAGTCAGTTAGCATTTTTCTTAATGCAAATGTTGCTAGTCTATCTGATGCATAATTGGTGGATATACGAGATAGCATTGAATGATATGTTTCAAATTTATCTTCAGCTTTTCAGGCATACTTTGCTATATATTTGAGAACTGCATTGATTGATAGGACTGGTTGGTAGTCTACATTGGCTCTCCAAATGGACAAAATTGAAGGGTTGTGTAGGTTAAGGCGATCATCATTTCTAGCAGCATTGTATTTTGGTTGGCCATTTTCTACTAAAGAGATGTTTGATTTGTCTTGCATTGGCCAGGGAGCTTTGTATCGATAAACCATGCTTGTGTGCTTCTGTGATGTACATTTAGTATGTCGTTGGACACGATTAACCAGTTCAGTGTAATCCTCAAGAGGGTTTCTTGTCAAAATCTCGCTTGTTTGGTGTAAGCAAGGATCATCTATTGGTAAACGATGAATAACTTGATTTCTATTTTGAAAGGTTTGTAGGTTCCATGCAGACACATACTTATCAATGTATTCAATTGCATTTTCAATAGACTGTTGACTATTCCAATCTAATTTGTCAAAATTTGGTGCATTAGGAAGCCAAATGAAACCACGGATATGTGTGGAACCTCTGTGTTGCCATTCATACCTAAAGGAAAATATATTTAGTACGTAATAAATAAATGGACATAAATACACATTTGAAAAGTTATTTTCTATGTACTTGTACCAAAATCCTTTGCTCCTAGAAGTTTTTCAAGAACCTCTTCCTGAAATGCAGTGAATCTATGGTGCATGTAAAGTGTTGCAAGGTGAGGGTTTTCAATTATATTTTGTAGTCTTTTTTTAGCTGTTGCATGTTGGCTTGAAGAAGTTGTTGAAGGCATGGCATTTTGTAGATCTGCCCATTTAGTATCTGTTGCACTAAGAGTGAAGAATAGTGTTGGGCAACCAAGTTGGACCACCATATCAGATAGCTCTTCTCTTTTTTTATTCCAAAAAGGCAATTTTCCATGTATTTTGGATGTGAATCACATCAATTGATCTGTGATCTTATCATTGGGTTGATCCTTTAGTCTTTGCTGGAGGCCAGCAATAGTTGGGGGCAATGATTCTTCAACTTGTCATTGTACAAACACTGATGTTGTAGCTTGTGTTCAATGTCACATGATTAGGTTTAGCAAAAAATATCTGAAACGTGGATGCTGCCCAAATCTATTATCATTGAATCACATGAGGTGTAGTGCATATTCATGCATGTGTACATCCTTTAGTCATTGTTGCCTAAAATCTCCATTGCTCGTGGGAAAGAGTGTTGGAAAAGCAATTACAATTAAGCCTTCAGTGTTGTACTCATTAACGGGAAATGGAGAGATTGTTGGCCATTGTACTTTACGTGTTGGGCAGCCACTTCCTATTTTGAGAAAAGATCGAACCTCGAAAACCTCTGTAAATGCTGGTGGGAGATTTTCCACAAAAGAAGATTGAATTTCTTCTAGGTTTTGTAGAAGCTCATCTTCTGTAGCTTCAGTTTCTAAGAAACCTAATTCTTGATGATCAATTGTTGATGTTGTTTCATAGATCCGATTTGATATATGAGTAGAAGCAATAGGTAAAGATGATAATGCAATGTCATATACTTCAACATCTTTGTAATATGGATCATTTTGTATTTTGCACATGAGTGCTTCATAGACTCGATGTCTATTAACATAAAAATTGTACTACTGTTGGCCAATGCTTTCCCTATTGACAATAATTATGTCTAATTCACCTATGCGCCTTGGCAATTGAGTTGGAATTGCTAAAATATCTTGAGGGAAACAAATTGTGTGACCACTGTATTTGAGTTGTCTGCCTCTTGCATAAGTAACCTAAAGTATTGGACTAACTCTAGCAATCAACATCTCTTCTATTTGAGTTAGTATTTTCAAAGAAGTAGGTTGTTCTCTAGGGTCCATGTTGTTCTATTTAGAGTATCTATGGCCATTTTTTTCTGATGCACATCGACAACATGTTGTTTCCCCATCAAAGAGTTTTATTTTGATTCCTGGATAACTTTCCATGCATATCAAACATGTTGGCATGTTTGAGAGGGTATCTAATTTTGAACAAACTTTTTTTCTAGCTGTGTAGTACTCAAGATTGAATTGTGGGGTCCTTTCAATTGATTCAAGAGGAAAGGAATTTTGGACTGGATTTCCAAAGTGACTTGCAATTGTTTGCAGGATGATTGTTTTAGTTGATGAGGGTATTGATGATTGGCATCGATTAGATTTGAACTTGTGTTTCCCTCGATGTTTCTTGTTGATAACTTTTTCTCTTTGATGGTACCTCTTACATTGCATCTCATTTTGGTGAGCCCTTTTGTCTTCATTTATTTCATTCAAGACGTTCAATCAAAATTCAAGCTTTTAAAGCTAAAGCGATTTGTAGATGACGAGTTGTTTAAGTAACTATGTTTTAAAGTGTTTAGGAATAATAAATCAAACTATTAAAGTAAATTAAAAATATATACCATGTTATATTTGTACAATATAAGGAAACATTTATTGAAAAGGTATAAAATAGTGTAGTACATTTGAAAAGTGCAAGGAAACATTGATTGAAAAGGTAGCACATATTGTATTATACTAATTTTTTAAAACTTAGTACAAACCAAATAGATATAATATCAAATTGCATTGGGAACAAAACATTAGTGGAAAGTGTCGTGCTACAATATGAACATTTGATCAAAAATAATAAGTCGTAGAACCATAATATATACATGACAACTTAAACAAAGATATGAAAGTACTAATAAATATCTTAAAGTATCTTAAAGGCTAACATAACAATGCTTTGTGTAGCATGGACATCAAATGTCGATGCCTTCACTTTGAGATCAAAGAGAAATTGACAATTGATGATTTTGCCTAATATCTGTTCACCACCATCTAGTTTTGAAAGCAGTAGTTGGAAATTTTTAGCACACACCCCCAACAAGGCATTTGTTGGTCCTTCAAATGCTATAGCTTTTTGTAGTTCCCTTGTTTGATTTCGCATATCCATTTTCAACATGTAGCTAAAATCATAGTTGGACATGGTAATAGAACATTTTGGGCATTCAAATCTACTATTTGAGGTTTGAGTGAGTTTTTTATTGCATTTTTTATTCTCAAAAACTTTCAAACATGAGATAGTAAAAATTGTCCAGATGAACTTTTGTAGTTATGGCTTTTATACATGCAGATTCTTCCTCAAAAATGGCTCTATTTATCAATGATGAAATATGTATTGGGTTTTCAAAGTTGGGGATAGATAAGGTGGTTCTTGACAATGATTTTGATGGAATAGCAATGCCTTTTGTGGTAAACCACATTTGAAATGTTCTTGCTTCCAATAAATCTAGATTTATTATAATTGAGGTTGGAGATATACTATCTAAAGCCTTTCCTTGCCATGAAATAATGCAAGTAGATTGGATCAAGACTATTGGTGGTGTTGGCCATAAAGGCATTGCTGAAATTTCTTTTCCTTGACCTTGGCAAAGGTCCCCCCAAAACGTTATATCAATAGTACAATTAGACAAATCTATGATTGAAATTGTACATTTGTTTTTTTTTTAGATCCATCTACTTTATGGATGGTTGATGTTGGACTGATGGATAGGACAATGCCAATGACATCTACAACAAGGCCAATAGGTAAAAATTGTAGTGATTCTATACTCCTAATGTTTAAACTCTACATAGGTATGGTGGATTCGGTAGTTGTTGAAATAGTAATAGTAGATGAGTTGTCTAGAACAATCTCAAATGGGTTAGTTGAGGTACTATATGTCAAATTAGAAACTTTGACGCTACCATTAGAGATGAGATAAAGCCCACCTGATTGGATAAAATTATAAAATTCTTCAACTATATCATTGAAGCAAGTCACATGTATCACAATACTTTCTTTATCAATATAGTCAAAGCCAAAAACTTGTCCATCACAGCCACCATTTTTAAATGTATGAATAGAAGTTTTACTTAATCCCCTCCCTTCTATAGTCCAAATTTTATGATATGGGGTCAATGCTTTAATGGGGGTTATTGTTGGTCTTGGGCAAATGTGTTCTATTGGAGAGCTTGCTTCTCCACGATTAGATTTTTTTTCTTTTACACTATTCTCAAATAGACTGTGTTGGCTACTTGGCACCGTTGTTGCTTTCAAAAGAGGAGTTGGTGTTCCAATAGTTGTTGCAGTAGTTGATATTACTTTAAAATTATTGGCTGAAATCACACTATAATTAAAAGTTTACAAAATTTAGCTCACAACCATAAGGAGGAATAAAAACCTAAGAGCATAGAATTTTTTTAAGAAAATGTACGTGAAATTCAAGAATTGTTTGCATTTATAATCTATAAGGCTGATGATCGATCCTCCTTGTAAAGTGTTGTCTTCAACAAAATTGTTTAGTTGTTGAGGAATTGGGCATGGATGGGTGTGTATACCATCAGAAAGATGTAGATGATACATAACAGTTGTGGACCATTGTTGCTTCATTGGTTGTATATTCGTAACTTGTAAAAGAGGGTCCTTGAGTGGAATTCCTGCTAGGATTTCTGCAATTGCAATTGCAGTTATTGATGTCATTTTGTCCAGGTTGTTGTGCTGAAAAAATGCGTAGTAAGAAGTATTTTTTTAGGGCAGTTTATTTTTGAGATTACTATAAAAAATTTAAAAGGAAAAAAAAATCAAAGTATTTACAAGTACAATAAAAATACAACAAAATGAATGTGATATATTAATCTAAAATGCATAATGGTCTTTAAATTACATCACTATTTAGAAGGATATGTTTCATGTGCATTTAAGCTTAAGTCAGTAGCTAGCTATTTGATATTTACTATTGCTGAATTGGGCACTCAAGTAGTATTTTTTCTATTTTCTAGGATTTTCACATTTGCATTGAAGTTATTCAATGAATAAAAATGCATTATAAGAAGTATTTTTTAAGGTAGCTTATATTGAGATTACAAAACATTTGTAAAAAGGAAAATAATTCAAAGTATTGACTTTCACAGTAATAGGTACATCAAAAGTAATGTGATATATTATTATCAAAATGCATACATCACTATTGACAATATTATGCTCCATGTGCATCTAAGCTTAAGTGGGTAGCTAGTTATTTGTTAGTTACTATTGTTGAGATGTGTTATATTATATAATAATTCTAATATCATTTTCAACAACATAATAGGCTTTTAGGTATAGCCAAATACACATTTATTTTGTCTAGTCAGAGCTACAATCACTCTCTATTATGGGCTCTTCCTAGCCCTCTAGGTCGGATTGTATAAGCTTGTATCCTGGAGTGGCAACACATTGATGAAGTTATTTTTTTGCCATGATTTCAGTTGCTATTTTTGGTGGAATAGAAGCTTATTCCTTTGGTTTGCATGCATCAAGTTGAGGTACATTTATGAGTGGTAATAGTATTGGCTTTGGTAAGAAGCGAGAAAGAATTGATGCTTTAACTATTTTCATATGGGTTGTAGTCCATATCTTCCTTTGTTTCTTTATTCACACCAGTGCTTCTAGCAAAGGTTCATTGTCACAAGGCATATCACACTCAGAATAATCATATTTCTACGCCATTGCTTTGCCAACTTTAATGTAGGTCGGATGTTGAGGCCTTTTCATTTTTGTAGTATTTGTTATTGCCATTTGAAGTTGAATTGTAATATTTATAAGTATAAAGAAAAGTAATCAAAATAAATAGCATATGTAAAGATGAATGTAATAACGAATGCAATATAAAACTGAAAAGAATGTTTTACAACTTACATGAAATTATGAATGTAAAAAATACAAAAAACTTTGTAATGGTGTATATCAACGGTTTTTCTCTAAGTCTAATATTTTGAAAACTAGTAAATTGTATTTAAAAAAATTAATGATAAAGTTACTTTTTATCAAGTTTTTAAACATTTGTAAGTTAGGGGCTATGTAAATAGGTGTATTTTTTGTGTACCTTGATGTGATTGGAATGTAGAATCAAGAATATCAAAAGCTTTTTTTGCTGATAATTATCTACGTTGGAATTTCTACAAAAAATTTTAGGTAGAACATATATTTTTAATCTTCATGAATAATGATATTAACTAAATGTAATATGAGATATTGCAAACATATTTTCAACAAATAAATTTAAATGTAATGGTTAATACAAAGTAAAATTGATACAAATGAATATTTGAATATTTTCTAAATGGAAGCCTAAAGTGTTGCTATTGGAACCATTTGAGAGTTTTTAGTAATCAAATCAAATAGATTGCAACTACAACCATTCATGACTCACTAATTTAATTGTTATTTTTTGAATTAACTATATATAAGTAGATATTGATATTGAAGATAATTTAAAATAAAATTGATATATCTTTCTAAATATAAAAGTGCTACTTATATATAAAACTAAAATAATCTCTTAATAAAATATATAATCACGATCCAATACGATAAACCTGAATATTAAATAGTATCATAAGCATTGGGTCATATTGTTATTTCTAAACTAAAGAATAACCTATATATTGTAAACACAATCCTAACCTTAATCATCACAATATATAGTCATGTTGCCCAAGGTAAGGAATTTCGGCACTATCTTGGGATCAAATTTGTGTAAGGATATGAATAAAGACAAATTTATCATATAGTAATAAGATATTATATAAAAGTTAAAAAATTAAAAAATATATATAAAAAGTTTCCTCTCAAAAATTTAACCATAATGTAACTTTAGTAGAATATTCTAATAAGAAGTATCTAAATATAAATTGGAAATAATAAAATCTTAATTTTAATATTAAGTTGAGAATAAAATTTCATAATATACTCTGTAATTATAAACTTATTAATTGAAATTAACACAATAAAGGACTAGTCCATTTTTTGTGTATATTATTTGACAACTCAATTACTAAATATACTTATCAACTTTTACCAATATTGTGTTGAAGAAATCAAGTGAAAGAATTATCATCTTTTACCAATATTGTGTAGAAAAAACAAATTAACATAGTGAATGAATAAAATAAACTATTTATTTGTGTCTGCCAAATTAAAATCTAAGATCTAACTATTAAATTACTTATATTTCTAAAATGTCACTTTCTATTCATTCTAAACTGTTGAGATAGAGTTGATTTGCTCCTCTTGATGACTACAAAGGCTATGATTACTCTTCTTTGGAGGATATATTAAAATGTCTTAATATAATGTTGACTTGAATGCATTCCTATTTATTCAAAATAAATAATATTTTTATACGAACAGAGTGTAAAAACTAAAATCCACAACAATTGCTAGATATGCAAACAACCCCAAGATGCGGAAATATATACAGAAATACATGAAAATTTGAAAATTCAGTTGAATTTATTCACACAAATATACAATTCAATATACATTTCTCAGATGGAAAATCCATACATATCAACAATAGTTGAAAATAATTGGAAACACAATCATTATTACATGTCATCGTTTTCTCTAAAAACACTTGATACTACAAATAAGCTAACCACATATCGATACCATATACAAAGAAAAGTATAAATGCTAGAAATGACTCATATGAATATAACATCTTTTGCCAAAACTATGTTGACCTGCACGTCAAATAGGAATGTATCTTCATTACATCATATGATATAAAACATATATAACATAATCATATAAAATTAACATGCCATCGAACCTTAGTGTCCATCTACATGTAATCTCGTCTCTGAGCCATCAGAATAATGTCCATCCGCTATCTTGAGACAGAAGAGTGGTCCAGACGCTTTAACTGCCCAACCATGGAGTGGTTAGTTCCCTGAGATTCTCCAGTTAAGGAGAACTACTTGACCTTGGCAAGAGAAGGTTAGCAACTCGGCACAATTGGATCAGAAGGATCTGGTGCAACCTATGTGCCTAATCTTCTTACACATATGTCTAGTAGAACATACACAAGGATGTGGAAGAGAGAAAACAATGTAATAATAACCAAATGCATTTCAAACATATGCATAAATTTTTTATCGAGCTTGGCCAAGCATCATGAACCAGTTTAGTGTAAAAGACTGGCAGGCAATATTATAAGGAAATACTAACACAAATTTTCCAACAATTACCTTCCTCTTTGAACCCACATTCAACACCCATTCCTAATATAGTATTCCTTTAATTCACATTTATTCATCATACAAATAAATATTTTGAATATGTCTTTCATTTAAGAATAGTATACAAGAATTAGTGTGTGCCATAATGGGTTTCAGATCTAAATAAAACATATATTTTATCCTATGTGTAGTTGTTTAATCTATAATGAACACATTATAACTATAATTTATCTTTTATATTTAATACATATACTAATAAAACACACATAATGGTTTTACATTTTTCTAAAATTCCTATCTTCTTCAAAAGCTCTAATAATTTTTATTATAAATAGATCCATTTCCACTAAAACGTCATTATAAAACATTTTAACCACTACAATTTTTACAGAGAAAATTTAGGCAATAATTTTGGATAATAAGTCACTATTTAAAATTGATGTTTACAGTCGGGTATGTAGATCTTAAGAAATTATTTCTTTTAAATCTCTTTAACCTTCAATTAGTGGAAGACTCAGAGAGAATAAAGATATTCAAAAAATTTATGTGAGAGGCAAGCATATCCATAGCGACCCACAATCTTAGTGCTTCCAAGGCAGACTAACTGACTTCCCTCTAAAACAAAATGAAAATCAGAAATTCTCTGATAAAGAATCCATGACAAATGGTGGAACCAACAATAGTTGGGAAAAATCCAACTTTCCAATGAGATTTTGGGACAGGATCACAATACAAAAGGTACATATTTTAAATTAAAGAATGATAGGACCACAATTTTCATGTTTTCCTTCAAATTGAATAAGTCAAGACACATATATATATATTAAGATGGAGTATCAAGAAAAGAGTCTTAAGAGGACAAATATCATATCTCTTTTTCCAAACAAAGGAAATGTAAATTAAGGTACAATTTAACTCCTACGTATTCATCCATATGCACAATATTTTTCACTACTTTAACAAGGCAGAAAAAATTGATATGGCTCAGCAATATCTAATAATAAATAGGATTTTCATGGCATGTGTAAGGATTTAGTAAATAAACAGAAAAAAAGAGAGGAAAGACCCTGTTTTGATTGTCTTTGCTATCTATCCAATGTCTCCTTGAAATGCTGGTTCCTTTGTCTTTTTCTACTAAACACCATTGACTCAACCTCTATTCTTTATCATAACACACATAAATCTCCCAATCGCTGCCTCCTTCCTTCCTCAGAAACACATCCTCCTTCTTCTATCAGCAAAAATGTCTCCAAAAGAAATTGGTTTTGCTCTAAAAAAAATCGTTCTCCTCCCATCCAAAGTGTCTATCCCTCTTTTCTCCCAAAACCGTCTCTCTTCCTCCTCTCCCCATCATGTTCTCTCCCCGTTTTATCTTTTTAAAAGCTCCCCTTTTGCTGAAAATGTCCCTCTTCAAAATCGGCTTCCTCTCCTTTGAAAATCATTCCCCTCTCCAATTCGGTTGGCACTTGTATATATGAAAACATTTTTCCCCCTTCTCTTCAAGTTTTATTCCTTGTTTTATATTTTTGAAAACTCCTCTTCCAACTGCGGTTCCTTTTTCCTTGGCATTCCCCTTATATTAACGACTTCCCCTCCTTTCATGCAGTCGGTAACAAATAGATGACTCACAATTTTAAAAGTTATACTTGTCCTTTTGAATTAAATAAACACACTCTTCTACTAAATAAAATTTTAAACCACTCAAGATCACTTCCATCTAATATGAGATTTTCATCATGATCATCAATTTTAAAGTTGTTAGCAATGAGTTAATTTTTTTTTATTTGGATCTATGGCTACCAATTAGCTCAAAAACTTTAAATAAACTATAAGTTCTATTAAAGCTTCCACATATAATTTAAATCCACTATTTTCAAAATAAAAATAAAACTACTACTTCCCATTTAATATTTTTCTGACTAACTACTACCATTCCAAATTTATGCTTGTAATTACTATGGAAAAATAATTTGAAAGTATAATACTTGTTTTATGATCTAAATTATAATATTTCTAAGAAATAATATTTAATCATTCATTTTATTTTATTTTTCATTTATCCCACATTATCATAAAACAAAACCTTTTATCCATTTAAATTAATTGAAATTCAAAGTAGATGATTTAAATTCAAATAAAAATAACTAAGTTTGTGTGTGTGCGGCTACACCATACAAATTTTGGACCAACCCTGCCAAGGAGCTAAACTCCTCTACCTCAACCACTCTTCCACCTTCAGTACCTACACACTCACAAATTCGACATCACCCAATGCATCAGTAAAGTCATCATCATAATAAATAAATAATATCTTAAATACCATTTTCTTTTTAAACATTCAACATTACCATCAAATAACATATATGATAAAAATTCTAATCAAAGTCTATAAAGTATTCGACTCAAGTCGAGTTATACACAGTCTTAGTCAAAAGATCAATCACACAATTAAGTCTGTATAAAAAGCATGTCAAAATTTGAGTCATGACATCGAGCAGCTAGAAACTGCTAAACAGATTGATATATTTCCTTTTACAAAGGATCTTTCCATTTTGAATGTGTGGCAAGGTCAAGAGTGTTTTAAAGAAGAAGCGGATGAATACTCAACCTCCAAAAGATTAGGAATATATAACACTCGATCAAAAAACCCTTCATGGGAAAAGTAGTAATGATGATAAATAGAATAAACTATGACATTTACAGGGAGAAACTACAACATATGAATGCAGGTATCGGTAGGTGGATATCAGACCGACCTCCACTCATTGATAATAATCATAGCCATTGATATGAATGTGAGGATGAGATGCAGGTGAAGACAATAAGATGTGTGATACTAAACATGGACAGATCAAGGAAGTTTAAAGCATAACATTACAACCAAAGGACCTATTTTTCCTATACATTATGACCCACATAAGAATGGATAAACATAATCAACAAACAAAAGAGGAGATGCTATATGGATGCTTTAGAATTGGGGCATGATATGAATCTTGAAACTCAGTGTCAATCGTAATGGAAAATTCAGAGAACAACTATATGCATTAGAGAGTAAGCAGTCCAAAAGTATGTTAACAACTATGGAAGAATTACTCTACCACTGACAAATTTTAAAAGTGCTTGATCAAATAACGACCATTAGAGATAATGATATAACAAGATGTACCTTGGGCAATAAACACTTACATCAGGCGGTATTTAGTTCTGTGGCTGTTAATGGTCTCTTTGAAGCTGGGGATATATTGATTAGTAAAATATATGATGGAAACACAATATCGTAGCCCATACTCGCATCAACACGGACTCAACTAAAAAATAGCACATACAGACTCAACTACTATACAATATTTGTATGGAGTAAGAAAAATATACTACTGATGAAAACAATGAATACCATTGATGGCGATGTAATAGATTCCAATGTTGACAACAATTACTGAAAAGAAGTCATATTACTATCTATAGTGATATGAAAAGAACTTGGTACAATCATAATACTATTAATCAAATGTATCAAATGTCAATAGGCCTGTGATATGTGGAAGGACCAGTGACCTTTGATGGGTGGCCATATTTGGAAGAAGGCATAACCAGTGAACACAAAAATTCCAGTCGCCTAAGAAAATATGTGGAATAATATTGGCAAATGATTTTTGTTTTCTGGAAAGAAATTTTATGCATAACTTATGGTCGGTAATTTATGCTAAGGAGCCCCAAACTCTAATGGGTGTTTATTTCTGGATGAAGTCATAATTTGAAACACAGGAAATTTGACTCAGATAAGAAAACATCTGGAATATAATTGACGTATGCCTTTGGTTTTCCTTTCTTAATTCCCAACACAAAAAGATATTAGCAACTGGCTTGACTATTTTCGTTTTGGTTTGGCTATTTTTCTATTTAATAAATAAATTAGAAGTGAAGAACGAGTACCTGGATAATCAAGGTTCTTCAAAAATCTATATGTAGTCATTGTTAGAGGAGGACCTTCAAAAAACAAAAAAATGAGTTGAAGATTAATATTACAATGCACTGATATGCAACATAGAAGATACAACATAACAGTAGGTCCTTAAGCATAGGAGAATCTCACTGGTAACACTAATAAATTCAGTGACCAATTAAACATAGTGGTGAGAGAAGATAAATAAAAATTGATGAGAACAAAAGCTTATAAACATAAATTTTTATCCCTTTCTTTGCTACTGGCGTTCAGACGTAACTTCCTGAAGATGGTAGGAAGATAATTATAGGCTGTAGGAGAAAAGTGTGGTCAACTAGGATACAACTACAGAAACAAAAATATTTGGTAAAGTATGCACAAACCTCTGATATAGTTAGAGGAAATGGTAGAAAGTGTGACAAACATGTCACAAGATTAATTTATATAACCACACTCAGACGAGATATTCCCAAACTATAAGTTGCATGGTTATGCAATTGACCTGAATCGAAGATTTCAGTATAGTTAGGAATTAGGAATCAACTACAATAGCACATATGGTTATAGATTTTGTGGCAAGCATGAAAAACATGCAAGGGTGGATTTCTTCAGTTAAAGCTTTAAATGGCAGGTCAGCAACTGGTTGCCAATATTTGGCAAATCATATTAGTCCGTCTGACATGTGGATATTTCCAAGCTTGTGCACAAACCAAAATAGACATCTATTTCAATAAATCTCATTTGCTGAATGGAGTTTAAAGATCTGACGGTCAATATCAATTCATTCGTCTTGCAATGCTTCGCAGCAAATACGTAACGTCGATCGAATTCTAAAGTTAGAATACTTCTGTATACAAACAATTTCCAACTTGTGGAAAAAATAATTTTAGCTCTCTGTAGTTTTTCTTTTAATCTATACATAACAATTGCAAAAGGAAATAGAATTAGGTAAGTGTGCGTCATATAAAATATGTTCAAGAAAAATTATTAAAACTTGTAAAATATAGAAGTTGATGTTCATATATAGTAGCAGCGGATGATGGTAATGTGAATTTAGATTACTGATTTGTTATAGTTTCAATGAATATGATGCCTTTGTGGAGAGTTGTAGTAAATGTGCCTCCTCTACTTTTCGACGAGAAAAAAATGGATTTGTTTGCATACGTGTGTACCTATCAAAGGTGAAATTGGGGTGTATGCATAAGGAAGAAAGCTCCAACTCTTGAATTGCTGTGAAAGTTAGTCCTTGGCAATCAATGTTGCCAATGTCAATTGTAGGATGTTGCAATGTTAGTCCTTGTGCTTTGTGTATGGCCAATGCCCATGCCATTTTAAGAGGTATTTGTCATCGTAGTCCTCGGGTCAATGGTATTATTGGAACATCCATTGGGTGGTTTGGGTCCCATTGTGGGCCTATGTACTTTTTGAAGCGAACAACAACGAAGAGTGGGAGTTGTGGTGGTTTCTTAGTTGTTGCATAAACTATTTTTTGTACTTGTCCAAGTGCACCATTAACAAGGCCTGTTTCTACCCACAAATTGGAGGCTAACATGACTTCTTACCTAATGCATAGAAGTATCTTTGACTCTAGTTGTTCATCAACATCATCTAATATTGTAGAACCTCTAAGTTGTTCCGCAATGCAAAGGGCTACTAGCATTGTTGAAGATATTAACATTTGTTTATTATGTAACAATACCATTTCATTTGTGGCAAATAAATGTGTAGATTGCTGGAAATTGGATTGTTGTTCAGAAGTTAGAGAGGAGCTTGATCTTTTCATTAGAAGTTTCCAATCAGCAATCATTGGTGTTGCATTTCGTAAGTTTGACAAAAGCAATCAAAAGTTTACTTGAGCATCATCTTCCCCATTTTGACAAATTTTTTTCCACAAAGTAATAACTATGCTGAAGCTACGCCATAGGGTTCCCCCATATGAAGTTGAGGAATACATTGGAATGTCTTTCACTAGTGGTAGTTGCCCTAAATCACCAAACAAAAGAAAGGAACAACCTCCAAATTGGATATTGTTTTGGCATGGGAACGCTTCTCGCAAGCGTTTGTCAATTTTTTCCATTAGCTTAGGCCCTATGAAACTCATTTCATCAATTAGAACATATTCGATGAAGTGCATAGCTTGTTGAAAAGAAGCAAGTGCTTGACCTTGCATTGGTGCCATTTCTCTAATTGAAATCCGAAGTGCAGAATGAATTGTGGATGCTCCAATATTGAATGCTTCTACCCCTGTTGGTGCAAGGAGGAGAAGTGGGGATGGCCCATTTGGTGCTGATTTGATTATTGTGTTCTTGATGCATTTAATCAAGTGTGATTTTCCTGTTCCTGCTGTCCCTTAAACAATCATTTTTAGTGGAGATTACATTTTGGTCGCTTGTGCATGAGAAGCAACTATATCAGTAGCCATTTTTTGCTCTAGTGATAGAGTGTTTTCCAAATTTTTGGAAATAGCATGGGCTACACGAAATGTCTATCGGTTGGAGTCAATGAAGGAAGGTGCTATTACTTCTTCAAAGGTATTGTTATGACAATCTCCCCAATCATGGTTGATATCTATGCTACATCGACCTAGCATGTTTAGTTCATCAACATGAATAGGCTCTCTCGGTTGTAATCCAGAAAGGACCAACCATTCATCACAATTATCCTCTTCCATAGCTTGTGTCTCCATAGCTGGGCTCTCAGGATCATCTTCTTCTATAGTTGTTTCATTTGATCTATGTACATGCCATGGACTATACATGGTCTTGAAGCTTTCCCAATGTTGTATGATTTCTTCTTCTTTAGTTCCTAAATCTTGTTCAATGTTTTTGAATGGGTAGTACAACATTAGTTCTGTCCAAAAAAATGTATAGAATGAGCTATCATTCCTACCTGGGATAGTGGTGAATCTGGGAGAAACTCGAACAATTACTTTCTTAGATTGTTGTTTCCACTAAATTTTTTTGCGACTGGCTCTATAAGACCATTGTTGAGTTGTCTCTAGAAGTGATAGTGTTTCTAGTAGGGTTGGCCGAGACATGTATGTGTCAATATGATTTGGAGATACTGTTGTGGATGTGGGGGAAATGGAAATGTGATCTGCAATTTTTTTATGGACTGAAAGGGAAAAAAATGTCCTACTACAAATGGATAAAGGCAATTTGAGTAGGTGGTGGGATGTTTCTTGAGCTCCAATGTCTCTTTCAACAAGTGAGTCAGTTAGCATTTTTCTAAATGCAAATGCTGTTGGTCTATCTGATGCACAATTGGTGGATACACGAGATATCATTGAATGACACATTTTAGATTTATGTTCAACTTTTGAGGCATACTTTGCTATATATTTGAGAACTGCATTTTATGATAGGACTGGTTGACAGTCTACATTGGATCTCGAAATGGACAAAATTGAATGGTTGTGTAGGTTGAGGCGATGATCATTTCTGGCAGCATTGTATTTTGGTTGGCCATTTTCTGCTAAAGAGATGTTTGATTTGTCTTGCATTAGCCAGGGAGCTTTGTATCGAAAAAACATACTTTTGTGCTTCCTTCGAAGACAAGTTTGTGATGTACATTTTGTATGTCATTGGACACAATTAACTGTTGGAACTGATTGAAATGATCATAACTAAAGTTGTTAGAATAATATATGGAACTGGTAAAGAATGTCCTCAATCATTGTTTTGTCATTGATGTCAAACTTGCTACTTGCAAGAATGACAATTGCTTTAGTGATCCAAATACTATCAATTAGTTGATTGTCAAGGTTGAGGCAATCAATAAGATGTAACTAGAACATCTAGAGAAAGGTTGAAGTTATGATGTTGTAATGAAGTACAAGGATCAGCTAAGCCATTGATGAAAAAGTGTATTTGATGACATACTATAAGATACAAAGAATGGGCACACTAGAACATATCAAAAATTTAAGGCTTTAGCTAAGTCTTTTGTAAAGATCAACTAATTTCATTAGAGAGAAGGAGCCGAGCAAGCTAGTAAGAGCTGAGAAAATTCTTAGTTAATGCCGAGTAAACTTCAGATGCCGAGCAAGATCAGATGCCGAGTAAACTTCAGATGTCGAGCAAGATCAGATGCTGAGTAAACTTTAGATGCCGAGCAAGTTCAGATGTCAAGTGACACAGAGTTAACCAAGTGCCAAGTAGAACCAAGTGCTGAGTAGAACCAAGTGCTGAGCAGGTATAGGTGCTGAGTAACACAGAGGTGCCAAGTACCAGTAACTCAATAATGCCGAGTTGCTACATTATTTTGGAAATCGAAGATTCACTAGATTTAAGCTGACAAGGTTGTTATCTAGAAATATGTGAATTAAAAGGAAGATAAGAATGATGAGTTGGTGGCACAGAACACCATGTAGAACATTTTTAAGGATATAATTGGCGAAGTTTCTAGAAGAGAACAAGATATGGGGTAGATACATTGTATCCTACCTAATCCATTTTGAAACCCTAAAATTGGAGAGGGAGAATTGAGTGGCAAAGGAAAATCAGTTTTCTATTTAAGAAGACATAAGTTAATGAAAGAGAGAGAGAGAGAGGTGGTCAAGCATAAAAGAATGAAGTACTGAAGAAGGTGCTAAAGGAGAAGAAAGCATAGGAACTTCATTTGGATAGACGACCACAAGGATGATTGCATTGGCAGCATGAGTAAGAAGACTCAAGGAGATGAAGCTTGAGAGGAAGACAAACAGACAGAGCTGAATTGATTGAAGCCAAGCATAAGGATTGAACTGATAGTGCGATCTGAAATTTGCAAAGTAAGTTGTAAGTTATATCAGATCAAAAGACCATTATTGTTACTTTCTAGCAATTTTAACAGTAAGTTTAAATCCTATGGACTTAGGTTGGTTTAATAGCCATAAGATAAATACTTTAATAGGGTGACATTCCAAGAGAATGTTCTAAAGACCTTTAACCAGGCCCATTCCTAACAGTTTGGTGAAATTCTCTAACAAGGTCACATTTAATAGTGTGTTGTAAGCCTTTAATAGGGCATCACTTCAGAAGAGTGAGAATCAAGTAGCATGTTACTAGTGGTTTTCCCAAATTGGGTTTCCACGTAAATCATTGTGTCATGTGTTGATCTTTGCATGTTGATTTACTGTAGCTTGCTTATATGATTGATTTAAGTTTGGATGAATGAAAAGTGTATGAATTTATTAAAGGTGGTAAAAAGGTATTAATAGGGCATTTGGACCTTGAATAACTGATTCACCCCCCCTCTCAGTTATTCTAAAGAATTCTAACAATTGGTATCATAGCTTGACTGCTGATTCAGTTTAAAGGGACTACAAGCAGAAAAGATCAAAATGCCAAAAAGAGAAGTTCCCAAGCTCAACAAAGACAACTTTGTTGCATGGAAAAGTTTGATGAAGTTACATCTTGGATCCATAGGAGATTATGCCCAAAATTCAATTGTCACTGAACATGTAGATCCAACAGGTGCTCCTATTGCAGAAGACATGAAAAACAAGCAAGAACACAATTAGACAATGCTAGAAATTGCCTCTGCACTCAGCTATGCTGAATTTGATGATATCAAAGGATGTGACCCTGCATTCAAAATGTGGAAAGCCCTACTAGAAATCTAAGGAGGAGATCAAAATGTCCAAAGAGCAAAAAGAGAACGTCTAAAGTTTGATGACATGAAAATGGAAGAAAATGAGAATGTTGCTCAGTATGGTGCAAGAATAAAGGAAGTGGTAAGTGCAATAAGATGCTTGAGTGGCCAACTGGATGAAAATACTATTAATAGTTAGTTCTTAAGAACCTTGCTCCTTATCTATGCTATTAGAGTATCAGCAATACAAGAGCTAAGATGTATACTAGGAAACAATCTAAGTTTTGAAGGTATAATAGGTAGACTCACTGCATTTGAGTTATCTAACTTTGACAACTACAGACCTGAAAATGTTGAATCTACTTTTAAGGCCAAGTTATCACTGAAAGATGCTGAATAGGTGAAATCAAAGAAAGGAAGAAAAATGAAGTATGTATCTAGTGACAGCAGCACTGATGAGGAAGATGTGGAACAATTGGAAGCATTTCTCGCTAGAAGGTTTCACAGGGGCAAAGGAAATTTCAAAGGTAAGATGCCTATCATTTGTTTCAATTGCAATGAAGTAGGTCATATTGCTGCAAGGTGTCCACAGAAAAAGGATTCCAAGGAAGGCAACAAATACAAGTACAGAAGAGATGATGACAAGAGAGATTACAAAGAAAAAGGTAAGAAGTGCTATATTATTGAAGAAAATTCTGATGACAATGATGATGAAGTTGTTTATGTAGCCATGAAGGACCAATCTGATGAAGAAGACCCCACAACACTGGTAACATGTAAAACAAGAATGACAGATGGATCATAGACAATGGATGCTCACATCACATGACAGGAGACAAAAGTAAGTTTGTTAACTTTACTCAGTATGATGGAAATAGTGTTAGATTTGGTAATGATGCTCCATGTAAAATCAAAGGAAAAGGTTCCATTAAGTTGACAGAACAAATTTCATGTGACAATGCATACTATGTTGAAAGATTAAACTAAAATTTACTGAGTGTCTCATAGTTAGGCAATATAGGTTGCAAAGTGGAATTTGGAAACAAAACTGCAAAAATCTATGATACTGATGGTAAACTAATAGGAAAAGGAGATCAAACAAAGAGTAATTTGTTTTACCTTGATATGGATGATGTTTCTTGCCTATTTGCAAAATTTGATGATGAATGGTGATGGCATAGAAGATTATGTCATGTCAACTTTGACAATCTAGTCAACATCAATAAAATGAAGAAATTCAGAGGTTTACCAAAATTGAAGAAGCCTGATAACATCATGTGCAAACAATGTCAGCTAGGAAAGATGACAAAGTCAAGTTTCAAAAGCAAAAACTATACATCTAAATAGATACTTGACTTAGTTCACACTGACTTATGTGGTCCAATGGAAATACAAAGCTATAGAGGAGATAAATATATAATGCTATTTGTTGATGACTATTCCAGGATGATGACTGTTATGTTCTTAAAACAAAAATCTGATGCTTTTCAAATGTTTAAGTGGTATGTGGCTAGAGTTGAAAAGGAAACTGGAAAAAGCTTGAAATGCCTAAGATCAGATAGAGGTGGTGAATTTACGTCAAATGAATTCGAGATATTCTATAATGATAAAGGAATCAAAAGGCAAACGTCAACTCTTAGAACTCCACCATAGAATGGAATTGCTGAGAGAAGAAAAAGATCTGTGATTGACTGTGCCAGAACATTAATGATGGAAAAGACTATTGCTCTAAAATACTGGAGAGAAGCGGTAAGTGTAGCTATTCATACACTGAACTGAGTACAAGTCAAGAAAGGTACAAATACAACACCTTTTGAATTATGGTATGGTTACTCACCCAATGTAAAACATTTCAAAGTGTTTGGTTGTAAATGCTTTATCCTTAAAGATGCTAGAAATGGAAAATTTGATGCAAAAAGCGATGAAGGTATATTTCTTGGTTACTCCACTAGAAGTAAGGCATATAAGTGTTTGAGTATTAACACTAACAAAATTGTGGAAAGTGCAAATGTAAATTTTGATGAGCACATAGAAGTCCAAGCTAAAGTACCAAAGAAAATGGAAGAGTACAGAACCTTTGTGTATTCTTATGAAGGAATGACTGTTGATGAGGATGATGTCAATCAAATTGAAACTCAACAACAAATTTCAGTCTCAGCCAAGTCTCAACCAGTGAATGTCGAGTTGCATTCAGAAGCCGAGTTGTAGAATGAACGAAATGGACAATCTAATTCTGAAAACAATACACACGATGAAGAACAAACTGACAAGGGAGTGCATAGTGATCCTAAATCCGAAAGATCAAACATGAAAACAAGGACAGAGCCAAGGTTATCCAAATATGTAAAAAGACATCACCCTGCTGAATAGATAATTGGTGACAAAGATGCAAGACCAATGACAAGGAACAGACTAAGACAAGAATCACGTCTGATCAGCAAAACTAAACCCAAGATAGCATATGGTGCATTACAAGATGATGACTGGTATAAAGCTATGGAAGAAGAAATTGATCAAATAAGAAAAAATAAAACTTGGAGTTTGGTTCCCAGACCAACTGACAAGAATGTGATTGGCACCAAATGGGTATTAAGAAACAAACTAGATGAGAATGGTGAGATTACCAGAAACAAAGCTAGACTAGTATGCAAGGGTTATGCTCAAGAAGAAGGAATAGACTATGGGGAAACATTTTCTCCTATTGCTAGAATGGAAGGAGTAAGAACTTTACTTGCATATGCTGCCTACAAAGATTTTAAAGTCTATCAGATGGATGTAAAATTTTCTTTCTTAAATGGTATACTAGAAGAAGAAGTCTACATTGAACAACCAAAAGGATTTGTTGATGAAAACAACAAAGATATGGTGTGTAAGCTACATAAATCACT
Organism: Cupressus sempervirens; assembly: GCA_028749045.1. NCBI lineage: Eukaryota > Viridiplantae > Streptophyta > Pinopsida > Cupressales > Cupressaceae > Cupressus > Cupressus sempervirens. Next base: position 8,739,279 of record CM053786.1, read on the forward strand.
CTATGGTTTGAAACAAGCACCAAGAGCATGGTATGAGAGACTTCATAGGTATCTAGTGCAAATTGGATTCGAAAGAACTGATGACAATAGCAACATGTACATCAAAGTAGAAGAAGGTAAAGACATTATTGTATCTAAAATATTTGTGGATGACATAGTGTTTGGTGGTAAGGAAGTACTTTGCAAAAGCTTTTCTGACAAAATGAAACATGAATTTGAGATGTCTATGTTTGGAGAAATCAAAATTTTTGTTGGATTGCAAGTACATCAACTAAAACATGGAATATTTTTTACACAATCAAAATACATCAAAGAAATTCTTAAAATGTTTGGATTGGAGGAATCCAAACCAGTCAGCACACCAATGGCAACAGGAAATAAGCTGTCCAAAAATGATGAGTCAGCTGAAGTCAATCAAACAAAGTAAAGATCCATGATTGGAAAACTACAATATGTTGTACATAGTAGACCAGACATAGCATTAGCAGTTGGAATAGCGGCTAGGTTCTCTACTAATCCTAAAGAAAATCATCTCATAGCAGTGAAAAGAATAATGAGATATCTTAAAGGAACTGATGACTTTGGTCTATACTACAAAAAAAATGGAAAATTTGAGCTCAGCGCATATATCGATGCAAACTGGGGAGGTAACATTGATGATAGAAAAAGCACAAGTGGAGGTGCATTATTTCTAGGTAAAAGGCTGGTCACTTGGACTAGCAAGAAACAAACATGTACATCCCAGTCCACTGCAAAGTTAGAATATGTGGCAGCTGCAGTCAATTGCACAGACATTGTATGGCTCACACATCTATTGGAAGGAATGAAAGAAGAGGTAACAAAACCTGTGATATTGTATTGTGATAATACAAGTGTTATAAACATATCCAAAAATCCAGTGATGCATGAAAAAACCAAGCATATTGCAATCAAGTATCATTATGTCAGAGAATTGGTAGAAGACAAACAAGTAAAGTTGGAATACATTCACACAAAAGAACAAACTGCAGATATCTTCACCAAACCATTGCCCACGGATGCCTATGAATATCTAAGAGGCAAGTTGGGGGTAATACCTCTAACTCAAGTAGTGTAAGGCAACAAGCAAGCTGCCCTGCATCAACATGAATACATCATTGAAATATTAAAAGGTTGATGCAAAGGATGACAGCAGGAGCAGAAACTCCAAATCAGTCACAAGCATGGTGACAAAGGGAGAAAATTAACAAGAAGTCAAAGCTTATATTTTGCATGATAAAGATGCTACATCTTTGGCATTTATGTCAAAGAGGGAGAAGTATACAGAAAACTGATCAATACAAAGAAAGAAGGAGACGTATATGAAAGAGGGAGATATATGAGATCAGTAGCAAGACAACGTATACAATCTTGGTGGTAACTAAGTTGATTAATTGATTAGTTTGGTTTGCCATCAATGCCAAAGAGGGAGATTTTTGGAAATGATTGAAATGATCATAAGTAAAGTTGTTGGAATAATAAATGGAACTGGTAAAGAATGTCCTTAATAATTGTTTTGTCATTGATGTCAAACTTGCTACTTGCAGGAATGACAATTGCTTTAGTGATCCAAATACTATCAATTAGTTGATTGTCAAGGTGGAGGCAATCAATAAGATGTAACTAGAACACCTAGAGAAAGGTTGAAGTTATGATGTTGTAATGAAGTACAAGGATCAGCTAAGCCATTGATGAAAAAGTGTATTTGATGACATACTATAAGATACAAAGAATGGGCACACTAGAACATATCAAAGATTTAAGGCTTTAGCTAAGTCTTTTGTAAAGCTCAACTAAGTTCATTAGAGAGAAGGAGCCGAGCAAGCTAGTAAGAGCCAAGCAAATTCCTAGTTAATATCGAGTAAACTTCAAATGCCGAGCAAGATCAGATGCCGAGTAAACTTCAGATGCCGAGTAAACTTTAGATGCCGAGCAAGTTCAGATGCCGAGTGACACAAAGTTAACCAAGTGTCGAGCAGAACCAAGTGCCGAGCAGGTATAGGTGCCGAGTAACATAGAGGTGCCGAGCACTAGTAACTCAATAATGCCGAGTTGCTTCATTATTTTGGAAATCGAAGATTCGCCAGATCTAAGCTAAGAAGGTTGTTATCTAGAAATATGTGAATTAAAAGGAAGATAAGAATGATTAGCTGGTGGCATAGAACACCATGTAGAATGTTTTTAAGGATATAATTGGCAAAGTTTCTAGAAGAGAACAAGATATGGGTAGATACATTGTATCCTACCTAATCTATCTTGAAACCCTAAAATTGGAGAGGGAGAATTGAGCGGCAAGGGAAAATCAGTTTTCTATTTAAGAACACATAAGTTAATGAAAGAGAGAGAGAGAGAGGTGGTCAAGCATAAAAGAATGAAGTACTGAAGAAGGTGCTAAAGGAGAGGAAAGCACAGGAACTTCATTTGGATAGACGACCACAAGGATGATTGCATTGGCAGAATGAGTAAAAAGACTCAAGGAGACGAAGCTTGTAAGGAAGACAAGCAGACAGAGCTAAAGTGATTGATGCCAAGCATAAGGATTGAACGGAGAGTGTGATCTGAAATCTACAAAGTAAGTTGTAAGTTATATCAGATCAAAAGACCATTATTGTTACTTTCTAGCAATTGTAATAGTAAGTTTAAATCCTATGGACTTAGGTTGGTTTAATAGCCATAAGATAAATCCTTTAACAGGGTGACATTCCAAGGGAATTTTCTAAAGAACTTTAACCAGGCCCATTCCTAACAGTTTGGTGAAATTCTCTAACAAGGTCACATTTAACAGTGTGTTGTAAGCTTTTAACAGGGTAGGCCTTTAATAGGGCATCACTTCAAAAGAGTGAGAATCAAGTAGCATGTTACTGGTGGTTTTTCCCAAATTGGGTTTCCACGTAAATCATTGTGTCATGTGTTGATCTTTGCATGTTGATTTACTGTAACTTGCTTATATGATTGATTTAAGTTTGGATGAATGAAAAGTTTATGGATTTATTAAAGGTGGTAAAAAGGTATTAATAGGGCATTTGGACCTTGAATAACTGATTCACCCCCCTTCTCAGTTATTCTAAAGAATTCTAACATTAACCAATTTAGTATAATCATTAAGAGGGTTTCTTGTCAAAATGTCTCTTGTTTGGAGTAAGAAAGGATCATCTATTAATGATCAATGGATAACTTGATTCCTATTTCGAAAGGTCCATGGGTTCCATGTAGACACATACTTATCAATGTATTCAATTGCATTTTCAACAAACTGTTGATTATTTCAGTGTAATTTGTCAAAATCTGGTGCATTAGGAAGCCAAATGAAACCATGGATATGTGCAGAACCTCTGTGCTACCATTCATAGCTAAAGGAAAATATATTTAGTACATAATATATAAATAGACATAAGAACACATTTGAAAAGTTGTTTTCTATATACCTGTACCAAAGTCCTTTGCTCATAGAAGTTTTTCAAGAACCTCTTCTCGAAATGTAGTGAATCTATGATGCATGTAAAGTGCTAGAAGGTGAGGGTTTTCAATTATATTTTGTAGTCTTTTTTTAGCTGCTACATGTTGGCTTGAAGGAGTTTTTGAAGGCATGACATTTTGTAGATCTGCCCACTTAGTATCTGTTGCACTAAGAGTGAATAATAGTGTTGGGCAACCAAGTTGGATCACAATATTAGATAGCTCTCCTCTTTTTTCATTCCAAAAAGGATTTGTTCCATGTATCTTGGATGTGAACCACATCAACTGATCTGCGATCTTGTCGTCAGGTAGATCCTTTAATCTTTGTTAGAGGGCAGTAATATTTTGGGGCAATGAGTCTTCAACTTGTCATTGTAAAAACACTGATGTTGTAGCTTGTTTTTAATGTCACATTATTAGGTTTAGCAAAAAAATCTAAAATGTGGATGCTGCCCAAATCTATTATCATTGAATCGCATGAGGTGTAGTGCATATTCATGCATGTGTACATCCTTTAGTTGTTGTTGCCTAAAATCTGCATTGCCCGTGGGAAAGAGTGTTGGAAAAGCCATTACAAATAAGCCTTCAGTGATGTACTCATTAATGGGAAATGGAGAGATTGTTGGCCATTGTACTTTATGTGTTGGACAGCCACTTCCTATTTCGAGCAAAGATCGAACCTCAGCAACCTCTGTAAATGCTAGTGGGAGATTTGCCACAAAAGAAGAGTGAATATCTTCCAAGTTTTGTAGTAGCTCATCTTCTATAGCTTCAGTTTCTAAGAAACCTAATTCTTGATGATCAATTGTTGATGTTGTTTCATAGAGAAGGTGTGATATATCAGTAGAAGCAGCAGGCAAATATGATAATGGAATGTCATCTACTTATACATCATTTTGTATTTTGTACATGAGTGTTTCATAGACTCGATGTCTATTAACATAAAAATTGTGTTGTTGTTGACCAATGCTTTCCCTATTGACAATTATTATGTCTAATTCACCTATGCGCCTTGGAAATTGAGTTGCAATTGCTTAAATATCTTGGGGGAAAGAAATTGTGTGACCACTGTATTTGAGTTGTCTACCTCTTGCATAAGTAACCTAAATTATTGGACTAACTCTAGCAATCGACATCTCTTCTATTTGAGTTAGTATTTTTAAACAAGCATGTTGTTCTCCATGGTCCATGTTGTTCCATATAGAGTATCTATGGCCATTTTTCTCTATTGCACATCTACAACATGTTGTTTTCGCATCATAGAGTTTTGTTTTGATTCTTGGATAACTTTCCATGCATAGCAAACATGTTGGCATGTTTGAGAGGGTATCTAGTTTTGTACAAAAGTTTTTTCTAGCCGTGTAGTACTCAAGAGTGAATTGTGGGGTCCGTTCAATTGGTTCAATTGGGATGGAATTTTGGACTGGATTTTCAAATTGACTTGCAATTTTTTGTGGGATGGTTGTTGTATTTGATGAGGTTATTGACAATTGACATCGATTAGATATGAAGTTGTGTTGCTCTCGACATTTCTTGTTGATAGCTTCTACTCTTTGATGGTATCTCTTACGTTGTATCTCATTTCGGCGAGCCCTTTTGTCTTCATTTATGTCATTTGAGACTTCCATTGCCAACTTCAAAATTCAAGCTTTTTAAGCTAAAGTGATATGTGGATAATGAGTTGTTTAAGTAACTATGTTTTGCAGTGTTTAGGAATAGTAAATCAAACTATTAAAGTAATTGAAAAATATATACCATGTTATATTTGTACAATATAAGGAAACATTTATTGAAAAGGTATAAAATAGTGCAGTACATTTAAACAGTGCAAGGAAACATTGATTGAAGAGGTAACACATATTGTATTATACCAAAATTGTTAAACTTAGTACAAACCAAATAGATATAATATCAAATTGCATTCATATCGAAACATTAGTTGAAAGTGTTGTGCTACAATATGTACATTTGATCAAAAATAATAAGTCCTAGAACCATAATATATACAAGACAAATTTAAAAAGAAAAATGAAAGTAGTGATAAATATCTTAAAGTATCTTAAAGGCTGACATAACAATGCTTTGTGTAGCATGGCCATAAAATGTTGATGCCTTCACTTTGAGATCAAAGAGAAATTGGCAATTGATGATTTTGCCTAATATCTGTTCACCACCATCTGGTTCTGCAAGCAGTAGTTGGAAATCTTCAGCAGACACCCCCAAAAGGGCATTTGCTGGTCCTTCAAATGCTGTAACTTTTTGCAGTTCCCTTGTTTGATCTCGCATATCCATTTTCAACATGTAGCTAAAATCATAGTTGGGCACGGTAATAGAACATTTTGGGCATTCAAATGTACTATTTGAAGTCTGAGTTAGTTTTTTTTGCACTTCTTATTCTCAAAAACTTTTGGACATGAGAGGTAGTAAAAATTGTCCAGATGAACTTTTGTAATGATGGCTTTTATACATGCAGATTCTTCCTCAAAAATGGCTCTATTCATCAATGATGAAATAGGTATTGGGTTTTCAAAGTTGGGGATAGGTAAGGTAATTCTTGACAATGATTTTGATGGAATAGCAATGTCTTTTGTGGTAAACCATGTTTCAAGTGTTCTTGCTTCCAATAAATCTTGATTTATTGTAATTGAGGTTGGAGATATAATATCTAAAGCCTTTCCTCGCCATGAAATAATGCGAGTAGATTGTATCAACACTATTGGTGGTGTTGGTTATAAAGGCATTGCTAAAATTTCTTTTCCTTGACCTTGGAAAAGGTCCCCCCAAAGCGTTATATCAATAGTACAATTAGACAAATCTATGATTGAAATTGTACATTTTTTTTTCCAGATCAATCTACTTTGCGGATGGTTGATGTTGGACTAATGGATAGGATGATGCCAATGACATCTACAACAAGGCCAATAGGTAAATATTGCAATGATTATATGCTCCTATCGTTTAAACTTTGCATAGGTATGGTGGATTCAGTAGTTGTTGAAATAGTAATAGTAGATGAGTTCAGCAAAACAATCTCAAATGGGTTAGTTGAGCTGCTATATTTGAAATTAGCAACTTTGACTCTACCATTAGAGATGAGATAAAACCCACCTGATTGGATAACATTATAAAATTCTTCAACTATATCATTGAAGAAAGTCACATGTATAGCAGTACTTTCTTTATCAATGCAGTCAAAGCCAAAAACTTGTCCATCACATTCACTAATTTTAAATCTATGAATTGGAGTTTTACTTAATGTCCTCCCTTCTATAGTCCAAATTTTATGATATGGGGTTAATGCTTTGATAGGGGTTATTGTTGGTGTTGGGAAAATGTGTTCTATTGTAAAGCTTGCTTCTTCGCAATTAGATTTCTTTTTTTTTTTTACTGTTCTCAAATAGACTGTGCTGGCTACTTGACACTGTTGTTGCTTTTAAAAGAGGAGTTGGTGTTGCAATAGTTGTTGCAGTTGTTGATATTACTTTAAAACTATTGACTGAAATCGCACTGCAATTAAAAGTTTGCAAAATTTAGCTAACAACCATAAGGAGGAAAAAAAACTTAAAGACCGTAGAAATGTTTTAAGAAAACGTGTGTGAAATTCAAGAATTGTTTGCATTTGTAATCTGTAAGGGTGATGATTGATCCTCCTTGCAAAGTTTTGTCTTTAAAAAGATTGTTTAGTTGTTGAGGAATTAGGCTTGGATGGGTGTGTATGCCATCAAAAAGATGTAGATGGTACATAACAATTGTCGACCGTTGTTGCTTCATTGGTTATATACTCATAACTTGTAAAAGAGGGTCCTTAAGTGGAATTTCTGCTAGGATTTCCACAATTGCATTTGCAGTTATTGATGTTATTTTGTCCAAGTTGTTGTACTGAAAAAAAATGCATAATAAGAAGTATTTTTTTAGGGCAGTTTATTTTTGAGATTACTAAATTTTTTGTTAAAAGGAAAAAAAATCAAAGAATTTACAAGTACAAAAAAAATTACAACAAAACGAATGTGATATATTAATCTAAAATGCATAATGGTCTTTAAGTTACATCACCATTTAGAAGGATATGTTTCATTTGCATTTAAGCTTTAGTTGGTAGCTAGCTATTTTATATTAACTATTGCTGAGTTGGGCAATCAAGATGTATTTTTCTCATTTCTAGGATTTGCGCATTTGCATTGAAGTTATTGATGTCTTTGTGTCAATGTTGTTTCGTTGAATAAAAATGCATTGTAAGAAGTATTTTTTTATGGTAGCTTAGATTGAGATTACAAAACATTTGTAAAAAGGAAAATCATTCAAAGTATTGACTTCCACAGTAACTAGTACATCAAAAGTAATGTGATATATTATTCTCAAAATGCATAATTGACTTTATGTTACATCACTATTGACAATATTATGCTCCATGTGCATCTAAGCTTAAGTGGGTAGCTAGTTATTTGATAGTTACTATTGTTGAGATGTGTTATACTAAACAATAATTCTTTTATGATTTTCAACAACATAATAGGCTTTTAGGTATAGCCAAATACACATTTATTTTGTCTAGTTAGAGCTACAATCACTCCCTGTTATGGGCTCTTCCTGGCCCTCTAGGTCTAATGGTATAAACCTGTATCTTGGAGTGGCTATGCATTCCTAAAGTTGTTTGTTTGCCATGATTTTAGTTGCTATTGTTGGTTGAATCGAAGCTTCTTCCTTTGGTTTGCATGCATCAAGTTGAGGTACACTTATGAGTGGTAACAGTATTTGCTTTGGTAAGAAGCAAGAAAGGATTGATGCTATAACTATTTTCCTACGAGTTGTAGTCCATATCTTCCTTTGTTTCTTTATTCACACCAATGTGTCTACTCAAGTTTCATTGTCACAAGGCATATCACACTCAGAGTAATCATATGCTTGCGCCATTGCTTTGCCAACTTTAATGTAGGCTGGATGTCGAGGCCTTTTCCTTTTTGTAATTTTTATTATTGCCATCTGAAATAGAATGTAAAGTTGAATTGTACTATTTATAATTATAAAGAGAAGTAAGAAAAATAAATAGCATATGTAAAGATGAATGTAATAACAAATGCAATATAAAATTGAAAAGAACGTTTCTACAACTTAAATGTATGTATGAATGTGAAAATACAAAAATCTTTCCAGTGGTGTATATCAATGGTTTTTCTCTAAGTGTAATATTTTGAAAAGTAGTAAATTGTATTTAAAAAAATTAATGATAAAGTTTTTTAACATTTGTAAGTTAGGGGCTATGTAAATAGGTGTTTTTTTTGTGTACCTTGATGTGGTTGGAATGTAGAATTTGGAATATAAAAAGCTTTCTTTGATGATAAGTATGTGCGCTCAAAATTCTGCAAAAAAATTCATGCCAAAAAATATTTTTTTAATCTTCATGAATAATGATATTAACTAAATGAATTATGACATATAGCAAACATATTTTCAAAAAATAAATTTAAATGTAATTATCAATACAAAGTAAAATTGATACAAATGAATATCTTAACCTTTTATAAATGGAAGCCTAAAGTGTTGCTATTGGAACCATTTGAGAGTTTTTAGTAATCAAATCAAATAGATTGCGACTACAACCATTCATGATTCACTAATTTAATTGTTATTGTCTGAATTAAATATATATATGTAGATGTTGAAGATAATTTTAAAAAAAATTGATATATCTTTCTAAATATAAAAGTGCTACTTATATATAAAACTGAAATAATCTCTTAATCAAAAATATAATCATGATCCAATACAATAAACTTGAATATTAATTTATTGAATCTACTTATAATTTTAACATTTTAGGAAAATGAATCTTCACACAAGATAAGAAGTGAAGCACATATCTCATACATAGACCAGATTGTGCCTTCAAAATACAAGAGATTTTTAATATACAGCTACAGGTTTTTGGAGAAAAATATTTCTAAAATCGTTATAAATATTCCCTTGTAACATATATCTCCCTTCACATGTTTTTACTATTAATAATCTCACAGCTAACACTGAGCCCACTTAGAATATCACTATTGCAACTATTTGATCAATCAGTTATTTTGGAAATGTCATTGTATTATCCTCTCAATAAACATTCTATTGTACGAGAAGAGAGGTATGAGAGGCACCTTGATTATATAAACAAATGACACAGTGGAATCCAAGTAAAAGTAAAAAAACATTACATTTAGAGCTTGATTTTGTCAGTCCAAAACTATGAACTACACAACTTCCAAGGAAAATTCTGTCAATAAATTTTCAGATGGTAAATTGAGGAGAATGATCAAAGTAGGTCTAAAAGTGAGATTGTAATCATTTGACTTAAATTAATTGCAAAGAGAAATAACAAAAATTAAGGAAAACAACTTGAAAAATAATAATTTTAAAAGCCTGGACCAAATGGGAAGAGCTAGAAACATATCGGTTCATTTCATAATGAAATTGAGGGGTCAAATTTTAACAAATGTGGAGTGTTGAATTAAATTAAATACTATAACAAAACTTACTATGTCTGATATATCTCATTCGACAATACACCTTGTAAGTTCAAGATAAGATTCAAGAGAGGAAATACCCAAAGTAAAAAGAAATTCCAAGTTCCATGATAAAGCATTTTGTGTAGTAAAATTTAACGTCCAACTCAGAATTGATAGTGTAAGCTCTAAATGAAGTCCGATGTAAGCCCAACGTAAATTTGACATAAGGGACACCCATCGCTTAAGAGAACTAAGAAAGGTGCTTCACTTGGGATATCTCGTGTAATGGGTTAACTTGAGACAAAACTGTTAAAGAACATTAGCTAAAGTTCTGTATCAAATCTGCATTTCTATCTTATACACCAAATCTAAAACTACTAACAGTACATACTATGTTTTTTCGTTTAAAGGCTACCATTCAGTTGCAAATTAGACTACTTGAATTTTCATTAGAAACTAGCCTCACTTTTTGAGCTGGAAAAATAAACACAAAGGATTGCATAAATGTGTTCCAACAGAAAGTAAGCCAACTAACACAAAAACATTGAGAAAAATGAAAAACAATATTCCCTCGAAATCAAATATTTCCAAATACAATTTAATAAATAAATTAGAAGTGAAGAACGAGTACCTGGATATTCAAGTTTCTTCAAAAATCTATATGAAGTCATTGTTAGAGGAGGACCTTCAAAAAACAACAAACGAGTTGAAGATTTATATTAGAATGCATTGATATGCAACATAGAAGATACAACATAAGAGTAGGTCCTTAAATATACGTCAACCTCATTGGTAACCAAAAAAAATGCAATGACCAATTAAACATAGTGATGAGAGAAGATAAATAAAAACTGATGATAACAAAAGCTTACAAACAGAGTTTTTTATCCCTTTCTTGAAGGCAAAGAGAGACAAATACAGACAGAAATAAAACTGATTTTATTTCCTTACTGTCGTGCTAAAATGCATTACATAAGGCCTCTATTTATAGAGGATATGAGAACTTTCTAGACTATAGCCAAACATATTACAAATGCTATAATTTATTATAATATTACATATATTAAAACCTGGGCAGCTATGACTGCAGACTGTTTGCTATGTAATTAATTTGGACGGTGGGTATACAGCTAAAGTGGATTGCCGATAGTGGGTGGCTACAGAAATTAATATAGCCAACTCTCGAAATTTATTTCGCCAACATTTCTTTGCTACTAGCATTTGGACGTAACTTCCTGAAGATGGTAGGAAGCTAACTATAGGCTATAGGAGAGAACGCGTGGTCAATTAGGATACAACTACAGAAAGAAAAACATTTGGTAAAGCATGCACAAAACTCTGATACGGTTAGAGGAGATGGTGGAAAGTGTGACATACATGTCAGGAGATTAATTATGCCGAACCAACAACACCTTCTATGTGTATCTGTGTGTATAGTGCCGCAAATCATATTAGTGCATCTGACATGTGGATATTGCCAATCTTCATTCAATAAATCTCATTTGCTGATTGGAGTTTAAAGATCTGACAGTCAATATCAATTCAATCATCTTGCATTGCTTCTCGTCAAATACGTACTATCGATGGAATTCTGAAGTTCGAACACTTTAGTATAGGGATGCCTTTGGCATAATTATTATTGGTATTCAAATTAAACAACAATATTGCAAAATAGTTTATCAATATGTTATAACTATAAAAGTAAAGTAAATTAGAGTAAACAATAACATAATTGACCCACACATAACACAATCATTTTTGATCTCTCAAAAGCTCTTGATTATAGGGAAAAAGTGTGTTGAGGATGGTACCCACAACTCTTCACTTCTATAGAAAGAGGGTCTTAGTTAAGAGGTTACAAATGTCAGTTGCTAGGTGGCTCATCTGCTTAATATTGACTAATAGATTACTATATGTATCTAATAGGTTTGTAAGGAACTACTCTATTAAGAGATTTATCACACTTTTCAATGATCACCCAATTAAGGGATTTATAATAAGTTCAACCTAGAATTCTTAAGTCCAGTTAGAGGCTACCCAGTTAAGGGATTTAAAATCAGTTGCAAAAGCTTTTAGGAATTCCTACAAGATATTAAATGACCTATAATCTCTTTCCTTTTGAAGCTTATTAGATCCCTTATCCACTTCTTTTGCCTTCTCCCTATATTCTAATATGAATTTTACTCTAATCTATCTTTGTCAATAACCTTCGTCAATATGCATAACCATATCTCATCATCATATTCTTCTATTACTCAATCTACTTTTTTTGTGTGTATTCAATATTTCTAACCTAATTAGGGTTTTCATGTCTTGTTGTCAAATTTTCCACTAACTATTTTCATTTTCCAATATTATGGTGTTTTATCATTTCTAATCCATGTTGTTTCTCATTGAATTATCCTCGTGATTATTAGCTCAAAATTCACTATCAATATCTATGCACTATTTTAATCTTCTCATACTCTTTATGTAAAATGATTTTGAATTTTTCCTTCATCATTGAATCTATTTGTAACAAAATAAACTCATTTTTTTTGTTTAACACTTGAGTATTTTCTAATAACTTGTTAGTTCTCTGATAGCTAACTCCTTTTTTCTAAATAGGCACTATCGTGTCTTTTATACTGATAAAAATCTAGTTACTTGATAACTAACTATCTATTTTCTTTAATTCTTATAACTCCTCATTTTACAAATAATATACTACTATATTCTGATAAGATCCAATGTGCTTCAATTTCTTCTCCTCTTCACTTGTTGATTCTTCATCTATATTTATTTTTCATCAAAGAAAATTTCTCATGATCATCATCATATACCAACAATCCCTCCCTTTATCATTCATGAAAAGTACTCCACTTTTAGAATTTTCATGATATGTACACTAGGTTTTATATTCATTGATAACATATCTATGCCAAGATTTTCCAACCCCACAATGTTTTTTACTACCCCTTAGATACTATTTATTTTCTTCCTTTATTTTTGTTCCCCTTATTTGGAAATAATGCAAAAAATGATCATAAATTATGCATTTTAGAGTTCATACCTATTATGTTTTATCAAAGATATAATTTTACCTATTCTCGAGACTCTTCAATAAGTTTTCCCAAGTTTCCTTGAGTGGATTCAATCAGATCATATGACCCTACAAATTTGAGGCTAATTCTTGTAGACTTGTCAATTATTCTAAGTTTGGGGTCTACAATAATTCCTTGTCTTTCTATAAATGTACTTGCATAATATTCATATCACATATAATAACTCCTTGTAGCTCTTGTATCCTCACTTGTAGGCACGCTTCCTTGGTCTTCAATTTGTGTTCTTTTGAAATGATTTATGTCATTTTTATTGAATGCTCCATAAAATGTGTGCACAAAGGTTGAACATTATCGATGTGTTGAGTTAGATCATTCTATAGTACAACTATTTTTCCTTGAACTTCTCTAGTGAAATTAGTAAAGACACATAAATTAGAATAAAATTTAGTATTTTTCTGAAATGTATCTTTTATTTCTTTAATCACCTTTAATAGTTCAACTTCTAATGCTACAATTTTTGTGGACAATTTTGTTACCACTTCTTCCATTCTCTTATCTAGTTCTTTTTCCAATTTCTTCTCAAAATCTTCCTCAAAATTACTAAAAAAATGTATATACACCTATAATTGATCAATAAGTAGTTCATTCTCATCAATAGTAATGTATCTGGTACTAACTTTTAAAATAGATCTAAAGTTTTAGTCAAAATTTTCTTCTTAAATTTCTTACCCTTTTATTTTTCCATGTTTTCCTTTTACTAAAGTGCTTTTTTGTAGGCTATTTTTTTGTTATTTTTAAAAATGTTCTTAGATCCTTATTGAGTATGGAAGATTTTCTATCACTATAATCAATAGTTATATCTTCTTCTTCAACACCTTTAGTCATTTTTTATGTCCTTATCCTTGTCTGATTTCAGATCCTTCTTTTCTTTATCATTATTATCATTTTTTTTTTCATTAGCATCATTTTCCTTAGTGTCATCATCTCCTTGTTTTTGTTTCTCATCTATTCAAAAATATCCTGGGTCTTTTGTTGCCAGTGCATTTGTACTTTGTCCATTTTTACTTGTATATCATGTGTCTTGTTGTGTATCAATGGTTTGATCTCTACTGGTGTTAGATAATTGATCTAGTGGAAAATGTTGTTGATAATATATATAGTAGTTTTCCCATCTATATATTTTCCTTTTTTAGAGGTGGCTCCCTCTTTCTTACTCATATAGTACAATATTTCCTAAGTCATCTACAACATTGGAATAGGTAGTGATCTGTAAACTCCTTATTGTGAATCTATTTGAATTTGTTAGATTCACTAGGATAAATATTTAATATAAAGGTTATAACTAGTGTAACTTGTGAACTAAGTAAATAATAGCTAGAAATGCAAAAATATGCATAGGAGAGAACAATAGAAAAAGGATTTTATTTTTGAGTTTACCTAATTGTGGCTAGATCTTCAGATTTGCAAACATGCAAGATTAATACCATTATTATGATTGAAATCTCTTACATCATGATTATCTTGTTGCAAAATTGTTCAATGCTCCCCTTAGGATTCATGACAAGGGGTTAACTTCCTCCTATTCACTATAAGTTGAGTGGTTGTATCAGACATTGCTATATCTCGATATTTTGTTGTAATGACAACCTCACTCTAACAAGTGGTATCAGAACATGGTCACAAGATCGAATCCTTAGACCCTCTCAATTCTACCCCTGGGATTTGCAATAAGGGCTTAACCACCTCTTGTGTACTATAAGTTAAGTGGTTCTATAAGTAATTGACAAATAGGTCTTTTTGTACAACAACAGCTCCACTCTAACAGGTCTTCCAATGAAATACAATTTTCTTCCTACTTCCATATTGTGATGACAAGAACTTGCTAGAAAATCTTTCATGCCTAGCTCCTTTGTCACATTTACAATTATAAGAAATGATACTAAAACTTTGTCTCTCTCAACAAGAGTATATAAATACAAATTTCCTTAATCCCTTACAATGACAACATAAAGTCATGAAAAAAAATCTCAAGAAAATTCTAAGTTTTTATCTCATGTTATGAGACCACTTAATTCTCTAGGGAACCCTCTCTCAAATTTTCCTCTCTAGGAGTATAAAGAATTATCCAAGCATCCTTGTCCTTGAAAGGAAGAATAGTCACCCTTTTATACAAACTTATTTTTTTATTTGGTTCAAAACCAAATAAAAACTTTATAACCATGTATTTCCCAATTACATAACAACATGCCAAAATAAGGTTTAAATAATAATACCCATTAGAAATCCCATATATTACATTTATGGTATTTTCTTATTTTTGATGAATAGTCCCTTCTCTACTTATTAACTATTAAAGTTACATATTCATAAAAAAGGGGTTGAGGGATTCTACAAAAGTTCATATGGAAAAGCTAGAATCACTTAATAATTAATCATCAGAAAAACATAAACATTTCCCTTAGGCAACTAGAGAAGCACCAGTCAAGGGAGGAGGATCCTATTTGTCATGAAAATTTTAGTTTTCTACAAGATTGGAAGAATACTCGCGAGGAGCCCACTCATCACCAAAAGTAATAGAAGATTTTTCTTTTTCTTCTCCCTTCACCCTCGGAGGAAAAATGGCCAGGGCCAGGTAGGTGAATAACCACTTGGATTAAGAAGCAAGAGGAGACTACCAAATAGAAGAAGTAAGAGCACTAGGAGGAGCAACCAAGGACTAGCTAGCACCATGTAGCAGAGAGGAAAAGAGGTGGTGCTGAACATCCCAACCACTATGAGTGCAGAGTGGGGTCTAGGACTAATGCTTTTGCAAGCAACAAGCCAAGGAGCTATGCCCACATCAATGACCATGGGGTGGAGTATGATCCAGTGAAGTAGAATCCAGTGACACCCTAACAACTATACACAAGGAATTTCCCCAATGATTAAGGAGCTCCTATAAGTGGGCCACCTCTAGGGCCACCTTTTAGGCTTGTACTTGAATCTGGAGCAATAGATTATTTTAAATGCAAGCTTTACTATATAAAGAGACATTAATATCAAGAAATATGTGAGTGAAAAGTACCACATTTCTATCTTTCCATAAAGAAAATAGGATCTCCACTCTAAACGGATGCCAAATCTAAGAAAATTTGAAGGGTATCCTAGTGAAATCCCCAAGTAAGGCAATTGTTTCAAGAGAATGACTTTGGCCTAAAGGGCTTGGAAAAGTCATGTATCTAGAGCCTATTAAAAGGAAAGCCAAAGGAGATGCAATGTCAGAGAAGCTTTTCCAAGCTTCATCCCTTGGAAGGGCTTTGAGAACCCACTTGATGCATAATGAAATGCCTTGTTTTTGGGTGGAAATAAGACCCATTCCATCAAAATCTTTGGGAAAGTGGTAGTATTCTTAAGTGAACCAGTGGAAACCCTAGTGTTCATCATCTAGGTCCAGATTAATAAACATAGGTAGTAGTTAAAACTTTGGAGAAAATTTGAAACTTGAAAGTAACCAAGAGAGGTTTGGTAAGCCAATAATCCAATTTTTTCGCAATTTTGTCAAGCATAGAATTGCAAAGATCAAGAACCAAGGCTTGGAAAGAAAAGGGGATATCTAAAAAATGAAAAATTTCTCCATGCTAGATCCAACTCCACTCAAATTGAGCAAGCCACGAAGGAGGAGGAAGGAATGATTGTCTATAGAAAAGAGTTGTGTACCACTGAATAGAAGGCCCAGAAGTAAAGTAGAAGATGTAAAAACATTAAAAAGCATCGATTTCATTCTCTTCATCCTCAATCAGGGTGAGGAGGGAGTCATAAAAAAAATGTCCATTGACCAACTGAGCTAGGGACTCTAGAAGACAGATGACATGAACTACAATGACCAAGATAGAGTTAGTGTTGTTTAGTGTGGAGCTTGACTAGTCCCCAAGTGGGAGATTGTTAGATTGTCATGACTGATTAGGGAAGTAATG
The DNA here is from genome assembly GCA_028749045.1 of Cupressus sempervirens. Lineage (NCBI taxonomy): Eukaryota > Viridiplantae > Streptophyta > Pinopsida > Cupressales > Cupressaceae > Cupressus > Cupressus sempervirens. The sequence continues at coordinate 8,756,235 of CM053786.1, forward strand.
TACATACTCACTAATTCCTTGATGGGGTTAGGGGCTGGGCTAGACCATGAGTGGGGGTTTGGAGGTGGCAGTCCCCAATATAGCTGGGGCCACTAGGACACAACTATCAGGGGTTCTCAAAGAATTTTTTTTGGGGCTACTATATCGACATTTTATGGCTGACATATTGTAACTAACTTTTAACCCTAAAGCGGTAAAAATACTTGTATAAAAGGGCTTAGGGTTAGGGATTGTTTTATAAGGTGTGATGTGAAAATTTCTTCTTTTAGGGGTATTGATTTGTAAGGGATTATGGATTTTAATTAGGTTGTAATTAGTGGATAGTAATAATATTGGACTTTTTGTTTGGTGAATGTAGCCAAGGGATTGGGTGAACTACATTAAATCCTAGTGTCTTGTCTTCTCTTTTATGTGATCTATTATTTTTTGATATTGTTTATATTTTCTTGTAATTGTTATTTCTATCTAAGATTTAATCCTAACTATCAACTAACATGTAACCAAACCCTTTATTCGTTAGTAGATATAGTGCAGGAGCCAAAGGACACCCCTAATGAATGGATTTGAAAAGGCCAAAGGCCTCATACTTCCTACTAGAGATGGTGATACATGTAGATTCTTTTCCAAACAAAATCTCCATAGACTGGAGAGAAAATACCCTGAAGCCAAGGTCATGAAGCATAACCAAAATGAAAAACCTTTCTATGTGATCATAAGCTTTAGCAAAATCAATTTTGAGAGCAAGAGATTGTTTCTTAGAATGGTGAGCCCATTCCATACCTTCCCCGATAGAAATGATGTTATCTAGGATAAAATGGGAATTGGTAAAGCTAGTCTTCTTTGGGTGAACAATCAAAGGAAGAAGATTTCAAATATTGAGCACAAGGGCTTTGGCTATGATTTTATAGGAAATGTTCAATAGGGAGATGGATTGCTAATTACAAATGTACTCTAGATCTCTAGATTTATCTATGAACTTAATGTTTCTTTTTGTGGATAATATTACCTAAGGATTTAGAATAATATACTTCCAATTATACCTTATGAAGATTAGGTCCAATAGAGTCCCATAAGTCTTTGTATAATTCACAAGGAGACCATCGCACGTAGGGTCTTTTTCATCTGCCATGAAAAAGATAGCCTCCTTGAGGTTGTTAAGGGTAGGAAGTTTCTCACAAAAAACCTATTACTCAACCATGATATAGTTAGGAGTAACAACAATACATTCCTTCAAGGCCTTATCACACTTAGGGATAAAATCCTAAGTAGTGAAGACCTTCTTGTAGTAATAAACAAAGGCTTGAATAATGTTAGGAAGGTTGGAAAAAACCTATTTCCCTTCCTTGATTCTTTTAATTGCCACAAAGGTATCACGAGCTCTAAAAGCTTCAAAAATCTATTTTGAAGCTTGGTTAGCAACTTGGAGCGAGTGAAGTTGAGCTTTGATCAAGGCTCCCCTAGTAACATAAGTGTCAGCAATTTTTTTTTGACGATGAAGACTAGCAAGCCGGAGTTCTAGGTCTGAATCAAATGGATTCAAGGCCAAAGTATTAGAAGTTGCACCGATATTTTTGGTGGTGGCTTTATATGAGTGTCTGTGGTATAAAAAAAGTTTCCTATCTTAGATCTGAAGAAGTCTTGTCATATGGTTGATGGCATCATTCTACTACTGTATTGAGTGTGGGTTGAGGCTCTAAGTTCCTGATATGAAAAATATGAGCCGTAGTAGGATCATGGCTCAACAATGATGTGTGAAGAAAAAATGAGTTTTAGCAGGATGCCTTTAAGTTGTTTTCCAGGTGACAATAATGAGAATGGGGAAATGGTCTAATAGAGTCACATCCGATAGATAAGTGATTGGTAATTTCCATTCTTTATAAAAAGAGAAAAAATATTGTGCAAAAATCATCACACAGTCAAGCCTTTTATAAATCTTGTTAGAGCTAGCTCTAAAACTAGACCAAGTATGCCAAGCCCCACCAACACAAAATTGGTGGGCATCGTGACTAAAATGGACTAATTTATTTTCCATGTAGTACTAGGATTCTTGTTCTCTAGTTGTCAAATGAAATGTTCAAGCTCCTTCTTTATCAGAAGCTAACTTGACCATATTAAAGTCCCCACACACACCCCAAGTGGAAAGTGGAAGAGAATCCACCATTCAATGCCAAATTTGGGATACCTCAACAACATCATTATGAGAATGAACATTAACAATCCCAAAATAATGATTGTGGAAGGATGATAGAATTTGCATAACCTTGTGCATGGGGTCAGAATCATGAACAATAATAGAAGAAATCAAACAATGTGAGAAAAGAGAAAGTACACCACCTTGACCAAGTTCATGTTGCGAAGAAAAAATAACATTGTCTAGCCAAATAAAATGACAATAATCATTAAGAAAAATCCCTAAAATCTTAACTTCCTGGAGGCAAAGGATGTCCAAGATACCAATCTAGCATCTAGTGTCTTGCACATCATATTTGTGAGGGAGGTCATGAGACCCCACACATTTAATGAGAGAAAATTCATTAAAATAGCTCTTGCATATCTTTCTCATCTCCAAGAGAGGAGAAATTATTGTGCAAGAACATACTAGAGGTAAGTGTAGGAGAGAAAACTCCCATAGAGATGAGTCTAATCTTCTCTAAGCCATTGTTAGGGTGTTTGCCACAACGTTCAGGACTACGTAAACATCGTAGGGATGAGGGACAACCAAGGAATCTTCCTATGGAGTGCAGACAAAAGTGAGTCGATGAGCACTTAGTTGATTCCATCCCCAGGGAGCCAGGGTTTTAGATGGGTGAAAGACCTACCAAACTATTAGTTGTACTAGAGGAAGTAACATGAAAAATCTCTAGGAAAATCTAGGAAGAAGAAGACCCTTGATGCTTAGGAAAAAAGGAAACTTTACCCTTACACGTCATGATTTTCTATTTATCCTTTTTGGACTTATCATCAAGATTTTCCTACATCTCCTTAGTAAGAACTATGTTGCAAGGCACAACTAGAGGGCACTCTTTGATCTTGTGATCAGTTGACTAATATCTATAATAGTTTTTTAGTAGGTTTAGGTAAAACACCTTTTAATTAAATGTGTGTTCTTTGAGCTGAATATCCATAGATTCTTTGAGATCACAGGAAAGGTCTACCTTAATGAAAACCCTCCTTTCATGGTGCACATTAAAGAATTTCTTAGGCTCCACACAAATGACACTTCCAAGGGTTTGAGCAATAAAATGAATAAACTTCCAATAGGGGATGCGAAGCCCCAAAAACTTCACCCAGACAAGGACTTTTAGATTCTTTTCATCAAACACAGCGAAATCAAGAGGTTGCCACTAGAAAACTAGCAAGGAAGACTTAACTAATTATGGCCCATGGTTAAAAACTCTATGAGCCGAGGAAGGGTTAGCAAGGTGAAATAAAAAAACCCTTAGGAAGGCTTTGAATGCCATCGAGTTGCACTCCATGAGGAGTCCAATTCTTATTATCCCATTCCTTGAGCATGCTTTGAGGAGTGTCATCCATGAAATACCCTATTAGGGTATGGTGCTCTAACCATCTACATGCATCTTCAAACTATTCAATGTTAAGGATGATATTAGGAGAAGAGGTCTTACCTCATGAAACACTTTTAGAAAAAACTTTCTTAGTCATTTTTTGAAAGGACGTGCCATGAGCATCCATCGCAAAAACTCTAGCACCAGTAAAACCTATTGGGATAAAGTTGACTGGAGCCATAATAAAAAACCCTACTGATCATGCAATTAATATGGTATGATAAGTGTAAAACTAGAAGTAAACGTAGGAAAAACATCGTACATCATGCAAAACTCTAGCAAAGCTATTTTACATTAACAGTATTTTCTTATTTGAAATTTGGCCCATGTATAAATTGGTAGGATTAGACTATGATCTTAAATCTTAATTCATCATGTAGTCAAGATAAAGTAATGGTTAAAGATAATTCCTCTGCAAAAGTTTTAAAGTCCTTCAATGGTGCAAGAGTTAGTCCTAATTTTGGTAGTGGAGTGGTTGGTGGTTCAAAACTAGTTACTAACATTTTATTCGTATCCCTATTTTTTCTTAGCATATTCTTTCTTATATGCCTTAATCTTAACAAAATTGTAGTGTTTCAGCTCATACAAATAGTCGTGTGTGTGGTGTATTTGTGTAAAGGAAATTTCTAGGAAGGGAAGTTCATAGTTTGAACCTTGTTAATGACCTTTTCACAACCAACTAAATCAACCACATGGCCATTCTAACACATTATGTTGATGTCATAACTTTCCCACCAAGATGTCCTTTGACTACAAAATTTTTATTGGTCATAACTTTTGCATATGAACTCATATTTAGTCATTCAAAATGCATTAGAAATCTCTCGATGAGCCCTTCAATTTGTAATCATTTTTTACCATTTTGGATATGATCAAATTTGCACCTTTTTGGTCAACCTATGCTTTTCCTATTTGACCAAAACTCCAAGAAATCATAATTTGATCTTATGAAATCCTTTTGAGGTGATTCAAATTCTGTTAAGAATGTTTCGATGGGATATATGCTTTGATACCAATTTTGGGAGATTTTGAGTGCGTTAAATTTTTGAGGTCTTCAAGCTTCACCTTGATCATTCCTCCCCACTAAGGAACTTTTGAACCTGTAAATGGATCTTAATTAGACAAGAAGTGAGAGTAACAAATTTCTAATTTTCTAGTATCTGTCCACTTTATTTGTGCATCTACTTCACTAAAAAGATGCACAATTTTTTTGAAAATTGCAATCACATTGTTGCCTATGTGCATTTTTCCAAATCTTTTTTTATTCATTACCCCAACTACTATATGTTGAATCATATTTCCTATTAGTGTCAAAATGAATAGAAAAATTGAGTCATTATGATGCCTAAGTAATGAAGGAGGAAATGGAAGACTATTGTAGTTTTACTTGAGATAGGAGTGTAAATCTATTAGTTCTATAGTTACCAAATAGAAGTTTTACCTGAGTTAAGATGATACTTAAACCAAGCGAGTTAGTACGTACCAAAAAATACATAAATTGAATTTCATAAAAAAAAGTATATTTATTGAGTGTTACAGAGACAAACCAAAGTTGGCATGGATTTGAATACAACCTAATTCTATTGAGGAAGGAAAAATGGTTTACATAAATTGAGATAAAGATTTATAAAGATTTTCTTGAGGAATGTGAATTGATTCTTGATGATTCAAATGAAACATATACCAATGAAAATAAATTTGAAATAGAAAGAATGAATGTATGAATCTTGAACTATTAATCATGGTCAAATATAAAATCAAGAAGGTTCTAAAACCTTAATTAGGTCAAGCTCCCAATCAGAAAAATTATACTATAAATGGAGCAGTCCAAAACAACTTGAAGTTGTTGTTTCAGATGCTATGGTTGAAGATATTCTTTTAGAGAAGTATTTTTTGTTGAGTAAGGATTGGAAGCTACAATACAAAACTAAATTCTTAAATTGGAGTTACTCACAAAACATAGAGAAATTTTAGATTTGTCATAGGAAGATGGTAATTACAAAGCAGAAGAGGGTTTAATCAAGAAAGTCAACTTACTACTATAGGTCATTACTGCTATTGTTCAACCACTTTAGTAGTCATGTCACAACCAATCTTGCTCAAAAACCATAAAATCTCTAGGGTCTTCTTAGGTCTTCCACCTAATCAAATATGGATTCTTTCACACCATATGCCTTTGAGGATTCTATCAAAGAGATCCCATTTCTTCAATTGGTGCACATCAACAAGTTTGTACAAGATTGCTCAAACTTTCACAAACGCACAAATAACCCCAATACTCCTGGGACCTTTTCCATTTGATCAAATGAATATGTAGGAATGCCTTAGGTTACTCATCAACACACTACACCCAAAACAAGTGCAAAACCCTATTTGATTTGTAATCCACAGGTCAATTTGTGCTTAGGTGCTTGGAAAAAGGCTACAAGAATTAGCCCTCAAATTAAGCCTAAAATTTTGCTTGGGTTGTATGGAAAAGTTGAGGGCTTAAGAGTTACAAAATCTTCAAGTACTCCGAAAAGGGTATCCAAAAAGGGGATTTGTTTTGGTCATTTTTAAGGGATTTTTCAAAATATCTCAATCTTAGTGCATTTGGAGGGCTAATTCTTGTAGCCTTTTTCCAAACACCTAAGCACAAATTGACTTGTGGATTACCAATTTGGGACCTCCTTGTACAATTTTGGCACTTATTACAAATGGCTTCTCTATCCTTTACATTTCAACTTATGGACTCAAGCACATTATAAATATCTAAAAACAAAATTTTTATACATGATATCAGGACTCTTACCCTCCTTGTGTTGGTTTACTTTAGGTTCTCTTGCACCAAGTAGTCTCTAAAATCCTTGAAAAAGGTGGAATTAATAGCCTCAAGAATGTAAATATATTAATTGAACACACACTTGATAAGTGATGTTATATTCTTGTAAAAGGTAGATCCTTGTAGATCTCATTATGTGCTCCTAATTGAGTAGGTCACAAGAATTGGAAAATATTGTAGCCTTAACAAGGAAACCTCTTATAGTAGTAGTGATGGAATTGTGGGTAGCATTCCCACTACACTTTTCCCTCTAATCAAAATTTTTTTGCGATACCAAAATGAATCTATTACGTGATATGTTTTTACAAGTTTATGTGTTGAAGTTCAGTTAGCTAATTTACCTCTAAGTACAAGCAAACTATTATATGTTTAATGTTAAATATGAGTAACAATAGAAACAAAGAAAGTATTAATTGGGAAAAAAGAAAAGTCTTAGAGGATATTGATTCGTCTCCCCCTCTCTCCCACCTCAACATCCTATATATCTTGTATTTCCAACAATTGGGAGCTATGTTCTTTTCTTCAAGGTTTTACTACCTAAGAGTAAACAATCCATGTCATGGAGAAGTATAGATTGGATAGGACTATTGAAAATTAGATATTTTAACTACAGATGGTCATGAGTAATATTAGTGAGTTGAAGAAAAATTTGAATCTATACATGAATAAGAGAAAATAAAAATTTCAACAAATGAATGAGACAACTTATCAAGATGAAATCTTTGAAGAACTATCTAATGGAAACTGATGGGGAGCTTCTTCACCTAGAGCTTGTAGCTATACCAAGGATATCTCCTATACTTATTAGGGTCACTTATCTAACCATAACCTAGAGGATTCTCTTCTAATCCTCTTTTCTCAAGAAACTCAACAATCAATTTAGTTTGTACTCCTCTAACCCCACAATCCAAACTATGCACCTTTTTGGCCTGATAAGCCAAATCTCCACCAAAATGTTATGAGAAAACAAAAATAAAGGTTCAACCTCCCTCATTAGGTTCTTGGCACATTTGAGGCCATTCTGCACCTTCTTGACATATTTTTTCACACCAAAATCACATTCTTCCTCTTTTTGGCCTAGTAGCCCAAAGAGCTCGTATTAGCCCTCCTAGAAACAAGGAACTTGCAATAACTCACAAAATCCCTTAACAAAGCCTATTGGTTCCTTCTATAATTTTTTTCTTATTGAAATTTTCTTGAATACTTTCTAGGTCTTAGGCCTCCATGGTGCCCATTTAGTATGGTTCTAGAAAACACTTATTTTCAGGGTTTCAAGGGCAATGATAGTAGAACACTTGCCTAATAGTGTAAACCTTGTAGAAAACCTTCTCATTTGGTTTTTGGACACCTAAAAATCTACTCCACCCTTTCTCATTCAATTTTTTCATGTGTCAATCCCTTGTTCATTTCAAAACTCTATTGCAACCATTACTGTGCCTTGCCAAGCTATTCCTTGCTTGCCTAGCGATTGCTTGCAAAAATGATCAACTGACTCCAAAAACTCCAAAAATTGATATTTAAATATTTTATAGAGGATTTTACTTGATAGCCAAAGGCCATATGTTTTCAACCATGAGAAATCAAGCTTTACCCATTTTTGTGTTAATTGCCCAAAACTAGACAATAGGAATGCAAAAACTAAATAATTTTGAAAACCTAGTAAAATGACTATTACTAATAAAAAGAAGTTTAAAAAAATTAAAACATGAATTCAAGAAGCTATTCCATCCAAAATAGTAAGTACACCAATCCAACTATTCAAGAAATCCTCCAAAAGCCCATTTTTTGTCCCCAATTCCTTCTTGTTTCATTAACTATCTGTAAATGTGATTCAACCAACCCATTGAAAAGATTTATTAAATGTTTATATAGCTTTCTCAATCTACCTTGGTCCTTGGTTCAACTTCAAACTACTAATCTTACTTTTTCCTAGAAGTTCAAAAATTGCCATTGCAAAAATTACAAAGTTGTCAATGAGCAATTTCGACAACTTTTGCACTTTTGCATTCTAGGTCCCCAAACTTGTTAAGTTAGGTTTAAATCCTTATAAATTGGACCTAAAACACCTAAGGACCTTCCTTAATCATTTTCACTCCATTTTTGGCATTTTTTTATAATTTTCACTATAAAGCAATTTTAAGCATTTCTAGTGTTATCAAGACCTAATTGCTAACAACATTACTCAACTTAAAAATCTACTTAATCAAACCTTGTAAACCTACCTTGGGACTTTAAATTTAGTCCTTATTCCATCAAATGGTTTGATGGACCATTTACAATCCAAAATTTTCTTAGGATTTTGCAACACCCCAAGGTGCTCCTGTACCATAAACACACATGATGAAACTCATGTTATTATTTCTGATCTACTTGAGAAGAATCATATCCTTACCAAGAAAGTGAAAATATTGAAAAAGGAAAATGAAGTTGATTCCATGAAGTACAAAAGATGACAGGAATATGATGGGAGAAGATAAGAGACAATTTTTTAGAAGATTGGGTATAAAAGATGAAGAGATCTCAAGATTGACACAAAATCATTTTGATATGACGTATCAACTACTTAGTGCAAACCATCATATTGGTAGGAAGATGGAAGAAATTATTGAACCAAGGAATCAAAATGAAATACTAAAGAGTGAATTAAAATTTTAGAAATATTAGAGTGATATAATAAGCATATGACAAGAAAGTATGAAATTACTAGATCAACAACTTAGAGCACAAAGGAGATTGAGAGACACATTAGGCTTAGGATATAATGAGAATTATACCACCAACATAGGTGAATCAACAAAGAAGGATGAGAAAAGAAATAAGATTACCAATCTGAAGCTAAGGAAATAGCATGCTATCATTTTTGAAAGCCTCAATACATAGAAAATGTATGTAGGAGAAAAAATGCTTTAAGAAAAATGTTTCGCCCAAATTGAATGGTTATTATTATCATTGTAATAAGAACGGACATCAAAAATTTTAGTGTAGATTCAAGTTTAGCCAAACACCTAAGAAATATACATTTAATGGTTACAGTTACACTTGTAAAAAATTTGTACAATAGTCATAGATCACAAATGAACTCTAATTAGAAATTGAGGAATAAGGGTAATACTATTAATTTAGATTACAACACATTGTATTCATGTATTGCATGTGGAAATTATGGTCATATTGATATAAAATGCATGAGAATATATTTTGGAGGAAATTTGGTAACTAGAGAAATACTGACATGGCATGTTATAGGTACCATAAGGTTAGTCATCTAAGAAGGCATTGTAGAAATCAAGACTCGACACCAAATAATAAAAATTCTAAAGGTAAAGGAAAAATGGGTGCAAATAACAATTGTGACCAAGAAGTGGGTAAGGGAGATAGAAGAAAATGAAACTTTATGTGCCAAAAATAAGGACAGCTCATCCAATAGATAAATTGAAACCTCCACCTCTAACTAAATCACATAACACTAGTTCACTATTGGATACTATCACTAGTTCAAAGATAAAGGCATTGGTGGTTTAGACATCTATAGGGAAGCAAAAGAAAAAACTAAAACCCAAAATAGATTTAGTAGGTAGTGAGAGTTCCTCCAAGCCTAATCCTAAATCAGGTGCTTGATAACCCTCTTAGAAGGGTAAAAATTCTAAGCCTACTGAGTCTTCCTCCAAGACTAAGAAGTTCACAGGTGATCCTTGTAGTTTTTGTGGCCAAAAAGGACGTTCAGTTTCTAGGTGTTAGAAATGTCTTGAGGCTTTAGAGGAGGTCATGTAATAGCACAATATTGATTCTCTAAATCCACCACCACCTCCTTTAGGGAAAGGACATGCTCTTTCTACATGATCAATTTCTTCTATAGCTACTTTCATTCTTAATTCTAGAGCTTGACATCATATGATGCACTCGCTAGATCTAGTTAGCTCACTTTCTCTGAGTATTACTACACAAATTATAGTTGGTGATTCTACACATTGTTCAATCCTAGGATTAGGAACTATGTCTTTACAAGGTGATTCACTATAGGATGTTATCTTATTTCCTACCATTTCTATGAATCTCCTATCTATCTTTCATATTTGTGATTCTAGCTCTAGAAAGATAGTTGATTTCTCACCACATGATCTAGTTATTTGAGACCTCCATGATCCTGACTTGGTTATTTCTATATGGAGTGTTAATCTTCAATCTCAGTTATACCAGCTCGATGGTTTTGAGAGCTCTAATTCTACTAGTGTTTCTCTCATTTCTCATGCAAAAATAGTGAGCAAGCTTTGGCATGAGTGATTTGGCCAAGTCAACTATAGATATCTATAGAAAATGAATAAATAGGAGCTAGTGATTGGGTTATGTAAAATATCTTGTACTCATGGTGTGTGTCAAGGTTGTGCACTTGGCAAGCAACATAGATATCCATTTCCAATAGGTAGATACAAAAATTGTAAGGAACCATTGGAGTTGATTCATGGTGATCTTCTAAAATTTCCCACTCCATCTTTCTTAGGTGCTTGATATCTTCTCACCTTCATAGATGACTTCTCTTAACACACATGGGTGTAATTTTTGAAGTACAAGTTTGATTTCTTTAATTCATTTTGAATCTTTAAGACATTTTTGGTGAAGTAGATACCCACTAGGGAAACCTCTAGGGGGGATGATACCCACTAGATAACATACTAATATATAAGTTCCTTGTTAGAGGATGGACCCTGTTAGGAGTCAATGAGAAAATTTAGTATAAGTAGTCCTTGTTAGGAGACTTTGAATCCCTATTAGGAGATTCCAACCCTATTAGGAGTTGTAGTATAATGTATGCAAGATGAGCCCACTACCCAAACATGCAAGTTCAACTACAAGAAGAGATCACTACTCAAACAAGTAATTCACTATTATTTTCATTCCTTTTCTGATCTCTGATCTTCAACAAAACTTTGAATATATCACTTTTAGAAAAGTTCACTCACTTTGAAATACACCAATATTACATACTTCTTAGCACAAGAATTCCTTTGCATAAATATCATGCCTTTACATGAATTAATATTAGGTTAGCTAAGACCAAAATTCACATTTCTAAGTTAGAGTAAACATCTAGGATGTTAGTGCTAATTGCACAAGTAATTGTTTTGCAACCAAAACAATTATTTCCTTCAATTCCATTATCCTACTTCAACAAAACATGATTAACTATGTTTTTTAGAGTCCATACAAAAATTTGAGGTTATACACATCATCACCAACATGTATACTATCTCCATGTAACTTTGCATGTCATAATATGACATCTATAACATGTTATAAACAAAATAGTACACTATTGTAAACCAAATTCTATACTTAGAAAATTTTCTGATAACCAAGTACTAATTATCTTTATTTCCAAGGTTTCCTATCAACATATACATCATGTGTTTCCATTAATGACAACAATTACATATCACAATTAGCCAATTGTCAACAATCTCCCCCTTTGGCATTGATGGCAACAAAATAGGGAAAATTGGCTAAGTGACAAAAAGAAAAGTAAATAACACCTTACATCTATTACAACTTGTTCAGCTTTACATATATGCTCCCCCTTACAATATACTTTACACTTTTAAAATCTCCACATGCACCTCTCCCATTTGTATCTTTCCCAACAATGACATGTATACAATTTTCACATGAATTTTTCCCCCTTTGACATCAATGACAAAGGTTAAAATGTCAAGATCTTTTGCAATACTTCAAAAGTGTTGAAATTGTCATCTTTCCTTATGCTGAAATAATCTTCATACAATAATCAAAATTAGTCTTCAAACTATTCATACCTTTGTTCCATGTCTCCTTGGTAGACTCTACTAATGTGAGAATTGCACATAATGCATATGATGCAATCTCAACTGCATTGATATTTGAATAAAAAAGTTTGTATATGTGTCCTTGGCCTTGACACATTCTTCTAGCTACTTCTCAACAAATGATAACTTCAGAGCAATGGATTCTCTAGAATCATATGTTCTCTTCAATATCTGCTCCTTCTGAAGTTCCAATTTCCTGATCTCGCTCTAAACGCTAGCAACTTGACTCTCAATATCATCAAATTTTCTAGATGGGTGCTGGATTAGGTTGGATAAAGCCTCTAGCTCATTCATCTTTTCCTCAAACTAATTTTCCAAGTCTTTAGTCAGTTTTTATGATAAGGTACACTTAACATACAAAGCTTTCCCTTCCTACTAACATTTTCAAAGTTCTTTTATGCATGTATCAAGATTGACTAATTCATTCTTGATGTTCTAGTAGATGGTGCTAAATAGGTTAGCATCATGGGAAATTTAAGCTTTTGCCTCTGCAACATTCAAAAAATTAGTAAACTCTTCATTGAAATACTTTAGCACTGCTTGTGCTCTCAATTCAGGATCTAACTTAGTGTGTTGTACTGTCAAAGTACTATGCAGTCTATTAGTCACTTCCACTAGTGATCTCTACAAACTTTTCACTATCTTATTCTTCTATAAAAGTTTGGATAAGGATGAGATCAGATTAGTTTGATCATTATCATCAGTAGCCAAACGAGCAAGAGAGAGTAGAGTTGATGAGCTAGATGGTTTAGTCTCATCTTCCCTCTGCTTCTTGACTACTTCCTATGCCCTTTTCTCTTCCTCTTCCTTCCTTTCCTTTCCTTCTCTTTCTCTCTTCTCTTCTGATATTTTCATCTCTTCTCTTCCTCAATTTTCCTCATCTTTTCCTCAATATCTTTTGTATCTAGTACATTTGGTTTGGAACCACCAAATGGATTGGTAGCATCAATGTTAAGAGTAACATTGGTTTGATCAATCTTCATAGTAACACAACTTACTGATACTTCTAGGGTTCTAGGAGCTAGAGGAGATGCTACCTGTGACTTTGACAACATCTGACTAATAGTTGTTGTTGTCTCCTTTCTCAATTTATCCTTCTCACCAACCATAAATAAGAATGGCCTCAACTTATTTCTCAAGTATGGAGAGAGGTTATTCAACAATATTTTAATCTCATCTTCATCATAGTCTTGCAAATGGTCCTTAGCATAGATTTCTAGAGTTCAAGGTCTTCTTTCCTTGGTGGAATCTTCTTCTTTATGAGTCTCTCATAGACTTGTTGGTTCACTGCTCCTTTGATATCCTTCGAACCTTTACAATGATATGTCTTAAAATAGATATATCAATTTGGTCCTCCTCAAAATTATTATTTAGATCATAAAATTTGTTCATCTGAACAAAGTTTGCCTCATTTTCAATTATTGTGTTTATCTTCTGAATCTTTGACTTCCATGGTTGTCGAGCTTTGCTTGTTGCTTGCTTAGGTGGAGTCACCTTTTTAGCTTGTTTGGTTTCTTATTCCTCAACCTCTTTGTTAGGAACCTGTGTGTTCCTTCTGTTTATTTTGTTAGAGTAGTGTTGTTGGACGCATATGCTTTGTAAGTCGTCCCGTGAGTATATTTTATTATCCCACATGCATAGGTAGTATTACTTTTCTAGATCGTACTCAGTATATAAGAATAGGTTGAGGCCCTTGATGGGCACGGACGAATTTATTGTATTGAGCTTGCTCAAAGGAGGTTACCCCCTCGAAGTGGCCTGCGATCAGTAGATTCATTTTGAGTTCTGCTATCACTTTGTATTCTGTTATTTCGAGCCCTAAATCCCTCATGTATCTAATTTTAGGGTTTGCCCTATCTTTTTCACCTCTCATCCAATCGCCACCAAACTGAGCCACAAGATTCAATTCCTCATTTTGCTCCCTTATCCCTCTTGGACTGTTCGCCTCATTTCGCCTCCCTACCCTTGAAACCCTCATTTTTCTGTTTCCCTTGTCCCCAGATAGTCTCCCACCACCCGTCGAACACCCATTTCCTATCTGAGTTTTACCCAAATCCAAGTTTGCCGTAACTAAAAAAGTTTTTGTTTCTCATCTTCTACCCATTCCAAAAAAAAAAAAACCTTGCTTTATGGTTGTTACGCGTACAGGAGCAAAAATCATGGAAGAAGAAATGGCATCCCTCAAAACCAAACTTCAAGATCTGGATGACAAAATTCTGGGTCTTAACTTTCAGCAGTCAGCCATGAGCCGAAACCATTCAGGAGATACTGGGTCCTCTTCTGGCAATTTCCGTGGACCAAAGCTTGATTTTCCACGCTTTGATGGTTCTGATCCGACTGGATGGATCTATAGGGCAGAGCAGTATTTCAGCTTGCATAATACTTTGGATAACCACAAAGTCCCCCTTGCATCTTTTCATTTGGAACATGAAGCTCTTCAATGGTTCCGTTGGTACATCAAGGCTAATGTAGGCCCAACGTGGAGAGAATTGTGCACCCTCATTTTGGAGCGCTTTGGCCCTAGTTCCTTTGATGATTTCACAGGAGCACTCACTAAACTGCGTCAAACAGGCATTGTAAGAGAATACCAGACAGAGTTTGAAAAATTAGCTAATCACACAGAGGGCTTGTCTGATGAATTCTTCCGTAGTTGTTTTGTCAGTGGTCTGAAGGATGTACTTCGCTCAGAAGTCAAAATGTTTCGACCTACTACAATGATGGAAGCCCTTGGGTTGGCTAAGTTAGCGGAAGACAAGATTAGTGCTCTACAACGCTCCAGATCTAATTTTGTTCCATTCAAAAATACAGGTTCTCACAACCCTCCAGTCATACCAGCTCCCAGAACTACTCCGATCAAGCACTTGTCTGAAACAGAGATGCGAGTCAGGCGAGACAAAGGGCTTTGTTATAATTGTGATGAGAAATGGTCTCGGGGCCATAGATGTGTTCAGCAAAAGCTCTATCTCTTGGATGTGGATTCTCCACCGGAACTGGAAGAATATGTAGATGCTCAGGAAACAGTGGATGATGAGGTTGAGCCTCACCAGCCTGAACCTCCTTCACCAGAAGCTCCACCAGAGATATCTGTCCATGCTTTGGCAGGAGTCACTACTCCACAAACCATGCGGGTCCAGGGTTTCTTCAAGAAGATCCCTCTTACTATACTCATTGATTCTGGTAGCACTCATAACTTCATTGATCCACGAATAGCCAAACAGGCTGATTGCTTTATCCATCCCTGCTCTAGCTTTGAAGTCATGATTGCCAATGGGGGCACTTTACCTTGTAAAGGGAAATGTCGCAATGTGCGTCTCTCTATTGGCGATTATAACATGCGCTCTGACATGTTTGCCTTACCCTTAGGTGGCTGTGATGTGGTTTTGGGTGCCCAATGGTTACGCACTCTTGGCCCCATTCTCTGGGATTTTGCTGAACTTTGGATGCAGTTTTCAGCCGAGGGGCACCAACACACTTTGAAAGGCTTACAACCAGGGTCTCTCAGCATCATCAGTTCACACCGTATGGAAAAAATTCTTAAGAAGAATTCACATGGTGTCATCGCTCAGCTCCATTCCATTCAGATGCAGCCATCAGCAGTCTCTAGCACTCCTGTCGATCTCCAACACATTTTGGACAAGTATTCTGGTGTATTTGCTGAACCTGTGGGATTACCTCCTTTTCGTCCAGAGGACCACCGTATTCAGCTCCTTCCTGGCAGTGTTCCGCCCAACATCAGGCCCTACCGCTACCCATTTCATCAGAAGACCGAAATCGAGATACTTGTCCGTGACTTACTGAAGCAAGGTATTATTTGCCCTAGTACCAGTTCCTTTTCTTCTCCAGTTCTGCTTGTTCGCAAAAAAGATGGGTCATGGCGACTCTGCATTGATTTTCGAGCACTTAATCATCTCACTATAAAGGACAAGTTTCCCATTCCAGTTGTTGATGAACTTCTTGATGAACTTCATGGGGCTCATTTTTTCTCCAAGTTAGATCTTCGTTCTGGGTATCATCAAATTCGGGTTAATGAGGAGGATATACCTAAAACTGCCTTCCACACACATGATGGTCACTATGAATTTTTAGTCATGCCCTTTGGCCTCACGAATGCTCCTTCAACATTTCAGGCAGTGATGAATAACATATTTCAACCATACCTCCGGAAATTCATTCTGGTCTTCTTTGATGATATCCTCATATATAGCAAAACTTGGGCTGAGCATCTCCATCATCTGGAGCTTGTCTTGCAACTTCTCTCTGATCATCAACTCTGTGCAAAACTATCTAAATGTGTGTTTGGCCAGGAGGAAGTGGAGTATCTCGGGCATATTGTTGCACACCATGGAGTGCGGGTGGATCCTACAAAAATAGATGCCATGAAAACTTAGCCGCATCCTAAAACTCTCAAGAGCCTTCGGGGTTTTTTGGGGTTGACTGGCTACTACCGCAAGTTTGTCAAAGATTACGGGAAAATTGCAGCACCATTGACAGCTCTGTTAAAAAAGGATGCCTTCTCCTGGACCCCTGTTGCTGAGACTGCATTTGAACAACTGAAACAGGCTATGTGCAGTACACCTGTTCTCGCGATGCCAGATTTTTCCAAACCCTTCACTATTGAGAGTGATGCTTGCGGCAATGGATTGGGTGCTGTTCTCCTGCAAGATGACCATCCTATTGCGTTCACTAGCAAAGCCCTCTCTGGTAAGAATCTAGCCCTCTCTACTTATGAAAAAGAAATGATGGCTATTTTGCATGCTGTACAGAAGTGGCGGCCATACCTCTTAGGGAGTCATTTTTGCATCAGAACCGATCACCAAAGTCTGAAATACTTCCTGGAACAACGGGTATCCTCTCCTACACAACAGAAATGGGTCAGCAAACTCATGGGGTATGATTATGAGATCACCTACAAGAAGGGTAAGGAGAATATTGTGGCAGATGCTCTTTCTCGCACATTTGATAATCAAGCTTCCCTTTCCGCTATTTCTATGCCCATTCCCAATTGGTTAGCGTCTGTTCAGCAGGGCTATGACAGTGACTCTTCTTTATCTCAAATCATTCACCAGCTAGCCAATAATCCTTCTGCTATACCACATTACTCTTGGGATGGTGCTTCTCTTCGATACAAGGGTCGGCTAGTGCTTCCTCAGAACCCAGCTCTACATCAGGCTATTTTTTATGAACTCCATGCTTCTCCTTCAGCAGGGCACTCAGGCTTCCTCAAAACTTATGAGCGAGCAAGGAGAAACTTCTTTTGGAAAGGGATGAAACAGACGATTCAACAGATGGTGGCTGAATGTGATACTTGCCAACGCCACAAGGGTGAAACGACCCTCCTTCCTGGCTTGCTCGAACCATTGCCCATCCCTACACGGATTTGGACTGATATTTCTATGGATTTCATTGAAGGGCTTCCTAAATCCGGTGGCAAGACAGTGATCTTGGTTGTGGTTGATCGTCTCTCGAAATATAGTCATTTTTGTGCCCTCAGCCACCCCTATACTGCCTCCTCTGTTGCACAAATCTTCATGGACCAGATATTTCGTCTTCATGGACTCCCTTCTTCCATTGTCTCTGATCGTGATGCAACTTTTACCAGTCATTTTTGGACTGAACTATTTCAGAAAACTGGCACCAAACTGAAGATGAGTTCGGGCTATCACCCACAAACTGATGGTCAAACTGAAATTGTCAATAAATGCTTGGAAACTTATCTTCGTTGCTTCACTTCCGAACAGCAACATCAGTGGGCCAAGTGGCTCCCTTTAGCTGAATGGTGGTACAATACCTCTTACCACACTGCCTCTAAAATGACTCCATATGAAGCAGTCTATGGTCAGGCACCTCCAGTGCTCCTTCCCTACACTCCCAACAGCTCACCAGTCCAGGCAGTTGACATAGTTCTCCGCAGCAAGGATCAGATTCTTCGTACCTTACAAGATAATCTTCACATGGCCCGTAATCGGATGAAACAGCAAGCAGATCAACACCGTTCTGAGCACTCATTTCAAGTTGGGGATATGGTTTTTCTTCGTCTACAGCCATACAAACAATCCTCCCTAAAGCTGAAAGGGCGTCATAAGCTGGCCCCAAAATTTTATGGGCCTTATAAGGTTCTGCAGAAGATTGGTTCAGTTGCTTATAAACTGGAACTTCCTCCTTCTTCCCGCATTCATCCAGTCTTTCATGTTTCTTGTCTAAAGAAAGTTCTGGGTACCACTGTCAGAGCACAAACTACTCTCCCTGAAATGGATACGGAAGGATCCATTATCCTGGAGCCGGTGGCAATCATTGACCAGCGCACTCGCCAGCTTCGCTCTCGCTCCATCTCTGAGGTCTTGATTCAGTGGCATGGCATGCAACCAGAGGATGCTACCTGGGAACCCCTTCTTCAGATTCAACAACAATTTCCACACCTTAAGCTTTGAGGACAAAGCTTTTTTCTAAGGGAGAGGGGATGTTAGGAACCTGTGTGTTCCTTCTGTTTATTTTGTTAGAGTAGTGTTGTTGGACGCATATGCTTTGTAAGTCGTCCCGTGAGTATATTTTATTATCCCACATGCATAGGTAGTATTACTTTTCTAGATCGTACTCAGTATATAAGAATAGGTTGAGGCCCTTGATGGGCACGGATGAATTTATTGTATTGAGCTTGCTCAAAGGAGGTTACCCCCTCAAAGTGGCCTGCGATCAGTAGATTCATTTTGAGTTCTGCTATCACTTTGTATTTTGTTATTTCGAGCATTCTCACGATATTGCTATAAGGAGGTTCATCACACTCTTCCTCATTATTGGATTCAATTGTCAACAATGCTTTCTACCTCTTAGAAGGTCCTGTAGCCATCTGTTTGACTCACTTTTTCTTTGTTGATACTACTTCAACTAATCTTTCTGATTTTCTCTTATGTTAACTGGGCTGAACATCAGACACTGCCACAGATGGAATTCTCTATCCTGAACTTGTCTCAACAACTAAAACTAACAAGGGTTATTTTTGCAATACACCTTGTTTCATTGTTTGCCTCATGGCCTCAAATTAACTTTCTGTCATTGTGGCCTTAGATAGTGCCTTCTTTATGATTGAATCAACCTTCTTTTGAGATGACTTCTCTAAGGTTGCTTGATGAACATGCTGCGTAATCTCATCATATGTGCCAATTTTGTACTTTGCCTTATCTTTGTTAGAATTTAATAATAAGTCAATGTAGCCAACTACAACATCATCACTCAACTCATAGCTCAAGGGATCCAAAAATGTTTATCAAGGTTCCACTTCTTAAATATATATGATTTGTATCAACTAGAATACATATATCCTCCTTGAATCTATCCACAATTGTAGGTGAAATCCTAAATCTCTATTTCATCTCATTTTAAAAGGTCCTCATAATTAGGTTTCCACTATCCAACACTTTGTATCTAGGGTTTCTTCTACATACCTCTGATATCTTCTCCATAATGCATCTATCACTACTCATTATATTTCTTACTAAAAAGTAAGGAAATCTCTTCAACACATGAAATAATATGTGATTTATCAATGATTAGAATCTAAATACACCATTCTTTGTTCTCTTAATCTTTTCAAGGTTTTCCAAGAGTTGTATCCTCAATATTTCACTCAAATTAACTTTCTCTTTCTCAACACATATCTTGTAAGCTACATATATAAATCCTGCTGAAATTTCATCTATCTTAGAACTTGCACAAACTGAATAAGTAATAATTATGCTAAGAAATCTCACATCATCCTGCTTGATCGAGCTGATTATCATAGCTTTCTCATTATATATTGCCTTAGTGTAACTTTCCACTTTCTTCTTAACCATCTTTTCTTCTATAGGTACCTTGCCTTGTTTGCTAAGACCACTTACCTCATAAATAAGATTGGCTAAGATGTTTACTACTTTATCTTGCATCCATAGTTTTCCATCATGAATTTTTCTTAGTATAATTTGTGTCCATTCATTTGTATCTAACTCATGGTAGTGATGATACTTAAACAAATCAAATTCCTTTAAGTGATCAAATTTGGGTTTCATAGTCATGTCATGGTTGAAGACTAGTTCCATATCTTTGTTCATATATTCACTACCAATTGACTCAAACTTGCAATCCAAGCATGTAAGGATCCATCAATGTCCCAACTGCACATCTTGCCTCTTTCTTGTGACCTTGGTGCTCCTACACTAGTGTTGGCCAACAATTGGAAAAATTGTGTTATCAATTGAGCTACTAGATCTTGTCATTTTCATTTTTTGGCTTCAGCAAATTCTTACACCTAACATAGATACTATCTTTCAAAAGTTCTTCCTTATCCTTATAAATATTGGATTTGAGTGTAGTTTCAATATTTGGTAGCTTATTACCAAGAGTAGTCATCTCATAGAAAAAAAGTATTCCAGCCTAAGCTTCTCTTGGAACTTGTTTTATGGTTCTTAATTTCAAAGTAGATATGACTTTTTCATTGTGACATGTAGGCACAGATCTCATAATTTTACTCATGTTCATCATCATCGCTTAATGGTGTAAGGACACCAAGGTCATTCTATGAAGATACATTCATTGAAGACACCAAGGACTAAGGATCCAATGGACTTCCAATATAGGGAGACTCTAACCTGCAAGTGGACTCCACTTCACAAGTCCAACCCTCAAACTTAGGGTACTCAAACAACTTGGATCAACACCTAGGAACTCCCTGCCACCTATAGGCCTACAAAGGAAAATACTTCTTAAATGGTTTCAACACTTGAATTTTCAGATGGAAATGGTTATTATAGACTCAAACCAACAAGAAAAATCCCAAACTTGAGGTTTCTCAACACTCAACAATCAAATTTCAAAACTATTAGCAGCACTTCCTACTAGGACAATTTCTAGTTTTAACAGTCAAACTCCCAAACCATACAAAGGAAACCCCACTATTTTTTCATTTTCAAACACTCTTCAACATTCCCTAAGAGATTCCAAAAGATTAACCACCAACTCGGCTCCAGCATCAAGTTATGCCCACTTTGTGTCACAGTCCTAAATGGCCAATTTAGGCTGGGTTACAAGGAAAACATAAACAAATGGGTTCAAAAAATGGGTTCAACCCCTTGGATATCTACTATACATCAAAATTTTCCTTCTATGCCCTTCACCTAGGTCAGATTAATTAGGTTGGGAGCTTGATCCTTCTTTTTCCTTCAAATCTAGACTAGACATAAGATTATGTTCAGTCTAGGGTTTTCTATAAAAATAGATGACATGCTCCTAAAGCTCTAAATCTCTACCATCTCAAAGAACCCTCTCCTAAATTGCATTCCACAAAGTGGCATCAAAATCCCATGGTGGTTTTGCAAGTTACGATTCCATCTTGCTAGGACGGGGGCCTTAGCTCGGTTGGCTAAATCTTCCCTGTTGCAGGGGGTTGGTCATAGGTTCTAGTCTCCCCCATCATTGTGGTACTGATGGACATGTCACACCAGTGCTGCCAGTCATGTTAAAAAGTTTACCCGATGCACTACAGTTTATAGCGGGGGCCGTGCTGCACCCGATTCCTGCAGTCTAATAAAAAAAAAAAAAGGATTCCATCTTACTGAAACTCAACAATTTGGTGTAAATATGACCTCCCTGCACTAAAACTGATATAGCTTTTGTTGTATACTAGATAAAGACCTAAAACTAATTAAAATGGAATCTTGGCTCAACCCTCTATCTAAGCATATAATACTTGTACCACCACCAATCTATATAGGCCATATAGAATTAAAAAATAAGACAAAAAAGACATAAAATGAGAGTTTTTTATTCACCAATGTTGTCCACAGTTCGTACAATGACCTTTCCCACATATGGGGATCATAAGTACATGATGTTAGTCTACAAATGGTTTTGACACTTGAGTGCCAACACACTTAACCACTTTCCACATTGAAGCTGAGTAAATTGTGTATGCTGAGCCATAGCGTGTGCCGAGTCAGGAAATTCATCAGGTGTCAAGCAGTCTTTAGGTGTCGAGTGAAGATTAGGTGCCAAGTGAGTACAAGTTTTGAGCATGATCTAATTATCGAGCATATACAGGAGCCGAGATACTGAAGATGTCGAGCATCAAGAAGCAGTAAGTGCTGAGTAACTTAGAATCAGCATATGAGTTTGAAACTTCACAAACTCAGATGAAAACTATTTTCATAGCCAACATATGATGAATCTCAGAGAATTTAAGTGATAAGATTAAATCATTTATATTTCCTATGCAATCTTCATGCAGCCAATAAGAAAAATGGAGAAGGCATGCAACCAATGATAAAAGTGCAAGGAATAAGTGAGAAAAAAAGATTCAATAAGGATCGTAGATCCATGCCTAACCCTAAGTCTTCGAGTGTCTTTATAAGGAAGACAAAAACTCATTGTATGTGAGTGACTGGATGAGGGTGTGTAAGGAAAACTAATTTTTAGAGAAAAGAGTATCAGATTGCAAAGGATCAAGATCCGTGAAAGCATAGCAAGTGCCTGTATTCAGCAATCAAAGGATTGTAAGCTATCAGGTTCATTATACCTAATACTCTCCAGCAATTGTATTAGAAAGAAAACCCTATGATGATAGGTTAGCTTAGCAACTATTCTATAGATCCTTTAACTAGGTGACTAAATCCTTTGACAAGGTAACACTTCATGTAAAGTGTTTGTAAATCCTTTAACCAGGTCACTATTGATACAGTGTAAAGCCTTTGATAGGGTAGGCCTTTAATAGGGCAGACCATTAGAAGTGGTCAAACATTATTACTACAGTGATTTTGTGGGTATCATCCCCACCCCAGTTTTACCTTCTTATTTCTGGAGGGTTTCTAGGTTACCAAAATCTCAAGTGTTATGTGGTGATGCATATTTGTCTCTCATGATTATTTAATGTTTATATGTATGCATGTTCATTTCATTGATATGTTATTAAGGATTTGAAATAGAGAAGAAGATAGTACTTCTGATTCAACCCCCACCCCCACTCCCCCCCACTCTCTTAGAAGCATTCTTTCCAATAAGATATTACAACAATTGGTATCAGAGCTAAATTTCTCTCAAAAAGGAGCCTAACAGCTTGGAGGAAAAGATCTAAAGATGGAAGTTTTCAAACTTGGAAAGATCATTGAAAACTAGGTGATAGATGTGCATCTCACTCTACAAAAAGTAGAGGAAGCTAGAGTGGAATTAAAAAAATCTTTGAAAAGAAGAAAGGAGATAGCCATAGCTGAAAATGACATACACTACAAGGAGATTGATACCACACAAGTGTTTGCCAATGGAGACACTAAAGAATTTGATGCAGTGATAGTAGAGCTGATGGAACATGAATCACAGGCCATAATGTTATGTGAAATCACTGAACAAAGGAAAAGAGCAATTGAGGATAGAATTATGATGGAAGTTGACAAAAGAAATCTTGTAAATAGACTGGAAGAAAAATGTACTAAATTAATAAGGATCTCAAAAATATAGATGGATACACTTGCTCAAATGATGAATCTTCATCATGAACTTAATATGAAAGATATCGAGATCTCTACTCTGAGGATGCAGAATGAACAATTGCAGAATGAATTGAACAGAGAAAAAGAGACAACAGAGAATCTCAACAAGTCAAGTAAAGCCATAAAATACTTTGAACAGTTGCTGAAATTCCCAAGATCGGCCCATGATACATTAGGAATCGAATACAACAGCATTGAAGTTGGTGAATCATCAAAGAGTGTTGAGAAAAGAAGTGACAAAGGTAAGGATTCTAAACCCACTTGTCATTACTGTAATAAAAAGGGACATACTGCTAATATTTGTAGAAGTAGAAGAATCAATCAGCCAAACACACACAAAAGCAAGAGTTACTGTCACAAGTGCAACATGCAAGGACATATGACACAAGATTGCAGATCCAAAATCCCAAGAACACAAAGATTTGACGAACATTGTCATAATTGCATGAAATATGGACATAGGGCATTCGAATGCAGATCAAAGCCTATGTGGACATCAAATCAACCAGCAAAAGGGAATGAAAGTCACTATCATTGGGATTATAACACCAAGTACAGTTGTCGCTATTGTCAAGAATATGGACATATACCCCAGAATTGCATAAGAACACATTTCAAGGGGAAGTATAAAAGATGGTTGAGCCAAACCACATGTTTTAGTTGCTTGAAAATTGGTCATACTAGCAGAAAATGTCCTACAAGGTCCAAAGCACCAAATACTAAAGCTAACAAAGGGAAAGAAAAGATTTATGTCATAAGAGGACAAATGAATAAGATTTGGAAGAAGAAAGATGAGTGTAGTACATCAAGCAAAGGGATCACTTCACCTAACGGGTCAAGTGATCACACTTCATCAAACTAAGCACAAGAGAGATATATGGGACTAATATACAAAGCTATATCATACATCAGTCCCAAGTCAAAGAAGCACTAAAAAGAAGAAATAAGCATAACATAAGATGCTAAGACTAAACTTGAGCAATGATGCTGAGTTGTCTTTGGTTGCCGAGTGAAACTGTTTTGGATGTCGAGTTATCAACAAGTAGATGTCAAGTAAGCATAGTTGCCGAGTTGAAATACATTTGGAAAGCAAGTGACAGGTGTAGGTACTAAAATGCATTAAATGCAAAAGTTTCTTTTACCACTTAAAAGAAAAAATTCTTGAGCCATTAAAATGAAGAGCCATTTTCTTGAGCACGACTGAGCAACTTTCAAGCTTTCAACCAGTGATTTGCAGCAATTCAACATCTACCGAAGCGATCTAAGTATCTATCCAGGTATTTCCTTCAAGTGTCGAGTTTTATAGTTTGAGAAATTTACTTTAATCATTAAAACCCTAGTTTGGATATAAATGGCATCTAGTTCAAAAAAGACCCAAGGGAAAATGAGCCATGTGATTCAACTTGTCAGCAATGAAGTAAATCAACCTAAGTTTAGACCTATAGTAGAGGTTGCATACAAAAATGATCCCATTGGTGCCCTATCCACCATCCCTGAAAAAATTGTTATGGTTCAGGATGTGCAAAAATGCTATAATTGTAAAATAGGAGCCATAGGAGATTTAGAAATCTTTAATGCCTACAACAAACTCTGTGAAAATGGTATTCTGAAAGATGAGTTTTCTATCATAGAAAAGAAGGGTTTAACTAAAGCCCTAGTTTTTCCAATCGTATTAGAAAATGAGTGGATACACATTATACTCAGCAGAATCCATGATGGATCATTTTGGTTAGAACAAGGGCAAGTCAAGATCACTAAGAAGATGGTTCATAGGGTTACTAGCTTTCCAACCCTAGATCGGCCGAAGACCTTGAGAAGTGAAAAGAAGGAAATAATTGAGAAGAACATAGGTGCAAAGTGGAACAATAGAGGCATGACTATACACACCATAATTGATTCCTTTCTAGACTTTGTTGTAAGGATCATATCACATAAGTTTTACCAATCCAACAAGTTAAATAGTGTACCCTACATAGCAGTAGATGTGGCACATAAACTTGTAAAGAAAGACCATACATATGACCTTGTAGAGCTCTTGTTACAATAGATCAATGAAAATCTTGGAGCTATTAGAAAGTCCAAGGGAGCACAATGTAAATTTGGTTCAGTGTTGGTTTGTATGTTCTTCTATATAATGACGGAATTCCCTTCATTTGGAAAAATCAACTGGAGTTAGAATAAAACCATTGTTGATCAAATTAATGATTTCATTGCACAAATGGGAGATAGCTTTGATGATCAAATGTCTATCTATTTTGAGGATTTCAAAAATGCAATGAAGAACAGAATCAGAATACCAGTTTCACTAGTAGAAAAACATGTAAATGACATATGTTTTCTTGTTGATATTGATTACACTTACATTCAAGTAGTCCTTCCAAGAACAAGATGGCTTAGACCATTGGGATATGAGATTGATGTTGGCCATGCTTCTGAAGCCATTAAGGCTTTACTTGTAGAGGAAATGGACAAATTTGCCAAGGCATTTGGAACATATGACATTGTAAAATCAAGATTTGTTATAGAACTCAAGACAACCTCAATAGTAAAGAAAAAGGAAAAGTTGGTAAAACAGATAAAGAAGAAATTTTGTGTTGGAGAATCAAGTGTAGCATGTGAAGAAGAAGAGATCAGTGAAGGAGAAGAAGAAGGTGAGCCAGTACAAGAGCCACTTGAGAAAGATGAGAGTGCCGAGGAAGTACAAACCAAGGAAGCACCCATTAGAAGCAGAGTCATCAAAAGAAAAACAAAGATGTCTCCTACTTCTCAGCCTTCACCAAAGAAATCTACCATGCAAATGCCTAAGAGGCCAACAACCAGAGCTACAACAAGGGCCTCTACCAAAAAGGATAAAGAGGAAGCCACAAAGTAGAAAAACACAAAGGCATAGGAAGAGCCAAAGAAAAAGAAAAGATATGTGACCCAACCTAATACTAATGAAGAAGATCAGACTGAAAAGGTAAGTCCTCCTAAATCTTCAATTGATACATTATGTAAGAAGATTACGAATGGAGACTTAAATGAAATGAAAAAGATTGATTTCAATAAGTTCAGCAAAGAGGAACAAAATAGCATAGGAGAATCAGTCTATGCATTAATGGCATAGTTCAAGTATACACCTCTTGAACTAAATGGACAATTGCCAAAGGAATTGTCTAAAACTATAGAAGATAGATGGCATTTCTGTGTAATGATGGAGAAAGAGATGAGGGAATCAACCCTTGTGAACCTACTGCCTGATTTAACAAAAGAACAAGTAACTCAAGCAGTTAAAAGGCATAGCAAAAGGTTTACACCTAAATATAGGGCATTCTCCATCCTGCAAAAAAAAATTGAAGAAGTTGTGCAGAGAACAACAAGAGTATGGAAAAACTTGTACAAGACATTTGAAGATGTTCTTGAAGAGATATACAAAGAGGAAGCTGCTGCTAAACATGAAGAAGGAAGGAAGAGGAGAGAAGAGAAAACATAAGAAGAGAAAAAAGTTGAAGAAGAGGAAAATAAGAAAGAAAGAGAGGAGGAAGGAAAAGATGAAGATAAAGGAACTAATGAATAGAAAAGTGTGCAAGACACACATCTTTCACCTCCTAGCCTGCCTCATTCACCTACCACATCTGTAGAAATCATAAAGATTAAGGATGTTGTTGACACTACATGTCAAAACATCAATCCATTAACTTCAGTGGATCTTACTAAGATCCTTGACCAAAAAAATCTACAAGCACAATTGTGTACAAGTCCTATATTGGTCAATGTGGATAATCTTCAAAATTTAGTAGATAAACTCAAAGAAGCCAAGGTGTTACCACAAGAACCACCTCAAATCATTCAAACTACTAGGATTGCATTTCTACCACCTCCGTCACCACCAAGATTAGTCACTCAAACTCATCAGGAGATGAGTGCAATAATAGAGGTAGTCACAAGGTCAACAGTTCAGACAACGAGTACACCTCCAGAAGCAATGACATAAGAAGAAGAAGATAAGCAAGAAGAAGAGGAAAAGGAATAAACTCAAAATAAAGAGGAGTCTGCAATACAAACTTTGGTTGAATTACCAAAAATAGGAACTCCCACCAAACCTAGTCATAAGTAGAGTACTGAAAAGATAACCTTACATATCAATACACCAAGTTCAAGTTCTACAAGGGTAGCCAAGACCATGCATTATGGTATTCTTGAGCTTGATGAAGAAATCAAAATACCCTATTATGATTCAAACACTCTAAATGAGGAAAAGATGAATGAAATACAGAGTGCATTGGATAAGAGGAGGAGACAAGAAGCAATGAGAAAAGACTACAAATACAAGTAGAAAATGAATGAAATAAAAGATATATTCATGGATGCTTTTAGTCTTCAACCTCCAGATGCAAACAGGCCAATACTTGAGCAATTATTTGATATAGTTGACCAAGTAAATAATGAAGACTATGATACTAATGTAAAACTATTGGAATGGTCAAAAAAGAATTTTATAGGCAAAGTCAACTAGAAAATAGCTAATAACATAATTTTTGGATAGGTTGACCTAGCCAAGAAATTGGAAAATGTAAAAAGTATATTAGGGAACATATTTTCCCTTTATAGAAAATTGTGTGATTTTTCTAGGTTCACAAAAGAATTAAATCAGAAAATTTTGAATCTTGAGAGTAAATTAAAGCTCTCTAGCAGACAACTACCCTCAAACCCTAGACAGAGTGAAAAAAATTTTGCTCAAACATTACACACTCAAAGGGAATTAGCTGCATTATCAACAGAAGAGGCCTCCATTACTTCTCACTTAGAAATATTGCATAAGGAGAAAATGTATGCAGAAATAGTCCTGAAGAAGGATCCAAATATTTCCACACATGAAGGACTTGTTGACCTCGCAGTAGAGCTTGATATCTACCAAAAGTCATTGGATATTGCCTTAAATAACTGGGATGCAACTCTCCAAATACTCCTTGAGGTAAACAAGACATTTTTGGCCAAGCATGGCATTACTATTTAGGACCCTTTGACATCAGTATAAAAAAGGGGGAGATAATATTGAAAAGATATACTAAAGAGAACATTAGAACTCAAGGGGAGTTATAAGAATTATAATTTTGAGGTATATATATTGTAAGCTACAAAGTTACAAATTTTTGTTAAACCTCTGTATATATACCAAGCAGATCAGATAAATATTTCTTAGTTAAGTGTTTTTGACACTCATTTCAAAGGGGGAGATTGTTAATCTACAAATGGTTTTGACACTTGAGTGCCAACATACTTAACCACTTTCCACATTGAAGTTGAGTACACTGTGTATGTTGAGCCACAGCGTGTGTCGAGTTAGGAAATTCATTAGGTGCTGAGTGATCTTCAGGTGCTGAGCAGTCTTCAGGTGCCGAGTGAAGATCAAGTGCTGAGTGAGTACAGGTGCTGAGCATGATCTAAGTACCGAGCATATACATGAGCTGAGTTACAGAAGGTGCCAAGCATCAAGAAGTAGTAAGTGCCGAGTAACTCAGAATTAGCATATGAGTTTGAAACTTCACAAACTCAGATGAAAACTGTTTTCATAGCCAACATATGACAAATCTCGGAGAATTTAAGTGATAAGATCAAATCATTTATATTTCCTATGCAATCTTCATGCAGCCAAAAAGAAAAATGGAGAAGGCATGCAACCAATGATAAAAGTGCAAGGAATAATCGGGAAACATAGATTCAATAAGGATCGTAGATCCATGCCTAACCCTTATTCTTCGAGTGTCTTTATAAGGAAGAAAAAAACTCATTGTATGCGAGTGAATGGATGAGGGTGTGTAAGGAAAACTAATTTTCAGAGAAAAGAGTATCAGATCACAAAGGATCAAGATCAATGAAAGAAGATCAAGTGCTTGTATTCAGCAATCGAAGGATTGTAAGCTATCAGGTTCATTATACCTAATACTCTCCAGCAATTGTATTAGAAAGAAAACCCTATGATGATAGGTTAGCTTAGCAATTATTTTGTAGATCTTTTAACTAGGTGACTAAATCCTTTGACAGGGTAACATGTCATGTAAAGTTTTTGTAAATCCTTTAACCAGGTCACTATTGATATAGTGTAAAGCCTTTGACAGGGCAGGCCTTTAACAGGGCAGACCATTAGAAGTGGTCAAACATTATTACTATAGTGATTTTGTGGGTATCATCCCCACCCAAGTTTTACCTTCTTATTTCTAGAGGGTTTCTGGGTTACCAAAATCTGAAGTGTTATGTGGTGACGCATATTTGTCTCTCATGATTGCTTAATGTTTATATGTATGCATGTTCATTTCAATGATATGTTATTAAGGATTTGAAATAGAGAAGAAGCTAGTACTTCTGATTCACCCCCCCCCCCCCCCCCCCCCCCCCCCCCGCCCACCCTCTCATAAGAATTCTTTCCAATAATATATTCCAAGACATGCCTTCCAATAGTTATAACTTCCATTTGGATGGTTGGAACATCATATAACCTCATTTTCAGTTTGACAACTATTATTTTCAAAAATTTCTCTTCAGCAACATTTTGCATTTTGCAATTTTTTGCACTTTATTGCAATTTTCACAAACCTTTAACCCCGTGGTGTCTTAATGTCTTAATGGTGTCTTAGTGTATTCCTTGTGAAAGTGAGACAAGCCTTGAGTGATATTGTGGAGTATAGAGGGTTTGGATGGTAGTTTGAGTTGCTTGGTGATTCAAAGGTGCATTGGAGTTGTTTGGTGCTTCCAAAGTGTTGACTCTGCATCAACTAACCTCTACGTCACTTATGGTGCCATCCCTACTATCTCATACTCTTCCTAGGATCTCCCATAATTTCTTGAGTATCCCTACACCTTTTTTTTAACCTCATGGTTCCTATTTCCAAATACAAAGGATGGAATATCAACCTCTATATCCTCTTGATACATTTCATGTTCAACAGGATTTTCCGTATTTTGTGAATCCTCACCACATGATCCTACTTTGTACTAGTAACTATACTTAAGATTTGATGCCTTTGACTTGGTCAATTTACCCTTGTAGCTTTTATTAGCTACTCACTTTGATCATCTAGTAGAAAATATTTATACCTTCTAAATGCCTTTTCCTCCATGAGCTTAACATCACATATGAGTATAACTCTTCTAGTGTTTGGAAGAAAATTCTTATATTCCTTTGAGGTTTTACTATCGCAAACAAAGTACCCCATATCTATAGTCAGATCTTAGTTAGTAGATGTGTATAAATTGGAATATGAAAATATATCAAACTTCCAAATATATTGAAGCGACTAACATCTAGCTTCTTCCCTATGAAAGCTTCCTCTGGTGTCATCTTCCCTAGCATCTTGTGTGGAGATTTGTTGTATGTGTATACTATTGTACTACATGTCTCTTCCCATAGGTAATAAGGAATGTCCTACTCATGTAGCATATAACACTTTCTATCTTATATATAGAATGATTCTTTCTCTCAACAACTCCATTGTACTATATATTATAAGGAATATTTCAATCTCTTTTGATTCCTTCCCTTGTATTCCCTTTGTACTAGATCAAGAAAAACCTCAAATCTAGTGTCACTCATTAGAAAAGATGTGTTTTCGCTTCTTAGAGATTCCAAAAGATTAAACTCCAACTCTATTCCAGCACCAACTAACACCCACTTTGAGTCACAGACGTAATTGGCTAGATTAAGCTGTGTTACAAAGGAAGTATGAGTACTACCAATCCATACATACCAACCATACAAAAATTTCACTCCTACCAATTTGTACAGGCTGTATAAAATTGAAACAATAGAGAAAAAGGCCAGAAAAGATAGAAATTCTTTTCTTTGGGTTGTGAGGAGATGTTTGCAATTTTCCATGTTCAAGGCTACAAGCCTAGTCTTGAGTTTGTGAAGCAACTAGCTAATGAAAGTTGCATAGTTTGAATCTAATGTTGGATTCATGTTATTTTGGACCTAAATAGACCCCTCCCATGCTTGGAAGTCACCCCTACTCATTATTTGTATTTGTGGGGTTTTGTGTCAAATATGCCTATGGGCCACTTTTTAGGCATAAAAATGAGCAATATAAGTGATTTTTCAAGGAAAAGAAAATTTAATATTTCTTAGAAGGTTATAAATGTCCTTAGGGTCATTAGCTTAAGTTTTAGGCATCTAGGAGTTAAGATATCAAAAATTGCAAAAAATTGCAAAAGTTGTTGAAGCAAAATTACAAAAATGCTGACAACTTTGTAGGAGTTTGGGAATTAGTAAAGGGATGAGCATTTGGAAATAAGTTATTTTACTGTTGCTGAACCTTTTCTAAGTCATAGAATTGGAATCAAGTGAAAACTTTTGTGCAAATTTGCATTGTTGAAAGTTGTAAAAGTTGCTCAAATTTGCAACTTAGTGGAAAAAGGGTTGTGGGATTGAACTGTCTACTCCATTAGCTCAAGGTGGCTGGCTAAACCCTATCCCCAACTTTTTCCTCTAACCTTTAGTGCTCAAATTTTCTCAGGCATGCCAAATCAAAATGTCCCTAAGGGTCACTAAATGCCATACTACTGCGATCTTTGACAGGGCATATCTCAAAGCTTGTGTGAGGTATGGATGCGATTCTAGTTCCTACAAGACCATGTTGTAGACACCTACAATAACCTATCTTTCTTTTTGGAGACCACACTCTATTTTCATTTTACGATGCCATCTTGGGTGATGCCAAAACTTGCAGTGTTGGCAAGTACAAAGTTAACAACTTCCAAATCTCTCTCAACTTTCGTCATGGGATCAATTTGTTTTCTCTGTTAGCTTTAGGTGTAGACACCTAAAAACCTTTAGAAAATAAAGTATTTTTATTTTCTGAAAAATTCCTGATGACATCATCATTAATTAATTAATTAATTAATTAATTCTTATGCCATTAAATCCCTTTATCTTAATTAAAAATATTTAATTAAGGAATCTCTCCCAAGAATGTTTAAATCTTATTTAAACATTATTTCCTTATTTAAACATTATTTAATTAATAAATTGACCAAAAAAACCCAAAATAAGTAAAAAATTTATTTTTTGCCCAAAACTTGGCCAATTTCCTTAAGACCACTAACCTCTTCCAAAATCTTCTAATCCTTCTTTAATTTTGATCAAAGGCTAATCCCATCATTTCCTACCCCTAATCCCAACTCAAAATATTTAATTAAGATTAAATATTAATCCTCATGTTTATTAAAAAAGTTTTAATAAATATCTCCTCAACCCAAACCCTTGAAATAAATAAAACTTTATTTATTTCCTAAAAATTTAATTTATCCTCATCCTAAGAAGTTCTAGACTCTTCTAGAAAGTCTTCATCCTCATCCTAGGAAATTCTAGACTATTCTAGAAAGTCTTTATCGTCATCCAAAATCTAGACTCTTCTAGAAGATGTCTTTAAACCTAATCCTAATCCCCTCCTTACCTTGTCACATTCTCTAAACATGGGTTAAGACTTACTAACCCAAGCCAAAGTTAACAAATATCTCCTCCTTCACCCACCCTCATTAAATGCCATCCACTTGCCTATCCCTAAGCTAATCCTAAACCATCCTAATCCATCCTATAATCATTTACACAATCCTAAGCAAGCTTAAAACCCTCCTAATCAAGCCCAAGTTGAAATTTCTCTCATCTCCCTCAAAATATCTCAACCATAAAATTTTATGAAGCCCGCTAGGCCATAAATGACTCTTCCAAGCCCTTTTATTGCTCTTACAAGCCATTATGAGGGTCTTTATGAAGATTTTATCCCTTGAGCCTCCTTTGTTGACTCATCCTTCCCCTTTCCTCCATCTTCTCACCTTGTGACATGTGTCACTCCCTGATTGGCTGTAAGGAAGCACAATCCATGTGCTCTCCTCTCATGCAATCTGAGCCCTCCATGAGCTTTTTCCCATCCTTGCATCTTAGCCCTCAATCCCTCAATCCATTTTCCTATTTAAGGAATCCTCTCCCAAGCCATTTTTAACACAATCCATGAAGTAAAGTCATAATGCCATTTTGAGAAGCCATTTTACATAAAAATCATACACTCACACCCAAATTTCAACTCCATTTGAAGCCCTTCTTGAAGCATAAGCTTGAGCATACATCCTATCTATTTAGACAAAGCTACTCAACAAGAGAGCTTCTCATTGAGAGAGCCCATTAATGGCTCATATTCTCAATTGAGAGCTCATCTTAGTCTATCTTGAAGTTTATGAATTTTGTTTAGTTTGTAGAAGCTTTATTTAAATTTGGTTTCTATTAGCATACTAACATTGCTCATATACACCAGGTGGTTAGGTAAACCCTATCCCCAACCTCATCCTATCTACTTCAGTGCTCAAATGTTCTCGGGCATGCCAAACCAGAATATCCCTAAGGGTCACTAAATGCCATAGGGCTGAGATCTTTGATAGGGTATATCTCAGATCTCATGTGAGGTATGGATGAAATTCTAGTCCCTATAGGACCATCTTGAAGAGGCCTACAATAATCTCTCTCACTTTTTTGAGATCACACTCTGTTTTCATTTTACAATGCCATCTCGGGTGATGCTGAAAATTGTAGTGTTGGCCAGTACAACGTTGCCAACTGCCAAATCTCTCTCACCTTTCATCGTGGGATCAAACTATCTACTCCATTAGCTTTGGGTGGCTAGGTAAACCCTATTCCCAACCTTTTCCTATCCCCTTTAGTGCTCAAACATTCTCAGGCACGCCGAACTAGAATGTTTCTAAGGGTCACTAAATGGGTGACCACAAGAAGTTGGGTTGCAATTTCGCGGAAGTTAGATCCGCAAAATTGTACTTCTCAGAAACGGGTACTCAATTTTTAAAAAATTGAGTACCTATTTCTAAAATTAGGCTTCGGGCACCTGACCCAAATTTTAAAAATTTGGCACCCGATATTTAAAAAGGATTGGGTGCCCGAGCCACTTAACTATCGGGCACCCGCCTTTTTAAGAATCGGGTACCCGATTTCTTAAGAATCGGGTACCCAATTGCTTAAAAATTAGGTACCCGATTTGTAAAACTGTTATAAGCCACTTTTTGGGCATTTTAGAAGTCATTTTCATGACCTCAAAAATGGGAGCCCGCTTAGAGATGCATACGGGAGCCCATTTCTCAGCCCTACCGACTACCCCCTTCCTGCTAGTTTTTGATACACAGGTATTTTAATATGTTTTATACTATTTTACTTTTTTTTTTTCAATTTTCAATTTAATATGTATGTTAATTTATTGTTTTTTCACTTTTAATATGTACGTAAAATTGTAAATTTACATTGTTAATGAACTTAAATGTTTAAATTTTTGTATTTGTTAATTAAAATATAGTTTCATAAATGTTTATTTAAAAAATTATTATTTTAGATGTTTTAAAATGTATTTAATTTATGTATTTATTACAATGTTGAATGATTAGATTAGATGTAAATTTATTGTTTAAACATGTAATTTTACAAATAAATATAACCTCAACCTAAAACTATATAACCTCGACCTAAAACCATATAACCTGGACCTTGTTTTAATTATAACTTCGACTTAAATTTATTGTTTAAACTATAATCTTGACCTAACCATATAAATAAAACCCTAAACATATTATAAAATACTTAATCACATAACAGCCGGCCAAGGGATCCAAACAAAAAACTTAGAGTATTTAAAATGATTTTACTTAAATTGTATTGTATTTTGTTTAATGGATCGAAAATGGATGATGTAAACTATTTTATAAATGTATATTCTTTCAACCTTTCATACCCTATGACATGTACAGTGGATGATTGTGCATTTCGAATTAATTTGCCAAGTGGCATTCGGAACAAATTATATAAACTATTTAAATGGATTGAACAGAAGTAGTTAATATGAACTTTCATGTGGACACATTATTTATTTTACTTTTAGTAGTTTATAATAATTTAAAAATGAAATGTAAATGTGCTCATTAAGGAATGCAATCTCTTATGTTTTTTATAAATGTAAATTATTGTGTGTATGTTATTGCTTGCTTGGTAAAACCTTTGATTAGTTCTTTGGATCCCTTGGCTGGGCGTCATTTAGGATTAAAGTTCTATAATGTCAATTTGTATTGAATTTAACTCTAATCATAACCCTTACTATCATCTTAACCTAAGTAATCTTAATTTGCTAAAACCTACACCAGGTAATATATAAATAATTAAATAACATTCCTATCTTACCTTGAGTACTAATTTTATAAATGTCAAACCCTAAGATTGAAAGGTAACCTTGGCCTTAACTAATTAATATTATACTTATAAACCAAATTGAATTAAACCATGATCATAAACCTAATTATATATCTCAACTTAAGAGTAGAAACCTTGAATTTAACCTTAAAAATCCTTTCCCCAACCATGAACAAAATTGAACCATTACCCTAGAAGATTGAACCAACTTAATTCAATTTATTAACTCTTGTCCGAATTGAAACCTAAGCATGTAAACCTAATCAAATAGTACAAACCAAATTGAACCCTAATCCTAAAACTAATTAAACATTGATATCAAGGTCTCAAAATGATACATCATAAAAAAATTAGAAGAGACTTGAACGAATCGGGCATCTAATTAAGTAACCCTCCCTGACCATCAAGAGGTGGAGGTGTCCACATCAGTGCGAGTACGAGCCTAGACTAGACCCTTAGATGGGTAGCCTAAATGTTTATTACCTTTGCAGAATGGAAGGCCACATAACAAAATATTGCCTTATTCTATAAAAAGAAATACCTAGCCCCTAGTGATATATATAGTAAGATCTTTTTCCTAATTTTACTATCAATCTTTTTGGTTAGAAGATGATGATAGTTCAAAATGATTTAGAAGATAGGGATAAAATGAGAACCATCATTCCTAGAATGAAGATGCATTATTCCAAGTGATAAACCCATTTCTATCATAAATCAACTCCTCCATCCAAAAAATTAGTAATGAGAAATCCCTACGTCAAGTAATCAATGGAGGGCTCATAAAATTGATCAAGTGATCAACAAAGGGCTCATAAAACCCCTAGGTCAAGTAATCAATTGATCCCCAAGGGGAGATAAGAATCTCATTAAAAATTAGAGACAGGACACTCCTAAATGCGTATCATACAAAATAATTATTGCCAAGGTCTTAGCCTCTAGACTAGAAGATATCCTACCCAAGATCATTAACCCTACAAAAAGTGTTTTGTTAAGGATATTTATGCATATTGGAGAACTTGATAACCTATTGGAAGACTTTGGATTGAGAAACATTTCTAGGATAGAATGTAGGCATGCTCAAGTAATTGATTATGAAAATGTCTACAAAAAGGTGGAATGGAGTTTCATTATGATGATGTTGCAAGCCCTCCATCCAATATTAAATTTCAAATGGTGTCCTCTCTTATGATTGGTGTCAAGGTTTTAGTAAAGAAATTAATGGGGTTAGATCATAATTTTTAGGACTCTCTAGATCAATTATGAAAGGGTGTCCTCTTGCATCCTCTTTATTTTTTATCGTTGAACATTGACTCATTACATTATCTCCTTAGAGATAACCAGTTGTCTCTAAAAGTTAGAGGATCTACTCTCCAAATAATTAATAAGCATCTAATGTACATAGTTTGTTGATAATATATTTGTATTCTTTTTAAGCTAGAAGAGTGCAACACGAGTCATTTAATGATCAAATTGGACCTCTTTTCTTTGTATCTGGTAGTAAGATTTATGTCTCTACATCTATCTTATTGGGGCTAAATATTGAGTCCCCTACCTTGTGTAGTAAATATGGTATTGAATGGAGATTTCATAATTAAGTGGTTAGGTACCTAGGGATTCCATCTGTAGTAAACCCTAACATATAAATGAAATGTGTCTTTATATCAACAAGAAAATATTTGGAAAACTCAACAACTGGAACTCTAATTATCTCACTTTGGTTGGTAGAATTCAAGTATGTTAAAAGATTCTCTCCTTGAATATTGGGTGTAAGTTTGTCTTCTTCCTGCTCATTTTATTTAAATCAATTTGGTCTTCCATATAAATCTATTAGGACCATTTTGTGGATAGCCAAGGGATTACTTTGGCAATAAAATGGATAGCCAAAGCTTCATAAGGTAATGAATTATGGATTATGATTAGAATTAGGATTATTATACATGGTTAGGGATAGGGTTTAGATGTAAATTAGTTCATTACCTGACATGATCCACACTTATAGTTTGCAAGAAGGTTTTCAACTTGGTGCCATAATCTATTTTTGAGATCTTCTGAAATTGCTTTTGTAAGAGATGTTTATCTCAATACCTGTATATGTACATAATATGATGGTGGTTCCCCATACATATATACTCAATATACTTTACACATTATATGCAACTTCTTATATTTTCGCCTTTACATCTTTTCCCCCTTTCTAATGTAAATGCCAAAGTTGAATTTTATATGGTTATTCCAAAATGTGACAAGAAGTCAGAACATACCTTTAGAATTAGTGCCATTGTCTTGTCCTAGTTTTCTTGTAACATCTCAAGTGTTTGTGTGCAATGTAATCTGAACTTTTGCTGATAATTCTATCATCTGATCAACAATGGAGAAATTGTTAGCATGTGCTCTATGACATGAGTGTTTTCGACACCTTTCTAGAGAATACTTTTTATTAGCCAACTACTTTTTCTAGAACTAAGCGGATAATAGTTAGGATTCAAACTACAATCATAAATATTTTTTAATCAATTCATAATTCTATCTCTAAGCTTTCATTAGATAATTGTAACCTTAACTCTCATCTTAGGACCATAATAAATATCCGATATAGGTAAATATAATTGTAACTAAAACCATAATCCTAGGTAAGTTCCCTAACATTAAAGGATCGCAATCATTATAATAATCTTAAGGTTAGCCATCATGAAAACTGTTAACATAACAAAATTGTAAACCATAACCTTGTCATAATCTTAACTTTGTTTCATCTTGAGACATGAACATGTATAATCCATAATGAGTTCATACTTAAAAATTTAGTATTTAATGTTTAATTTGACTTAAGTGTTTAACTTTATTTATAATTTAATTGATATAATTTTAATAAAGATATGCGCATTTATATAGATCTAGTTGATAAATTTTAGATTTAAATTTTATTAAATAGTAATTTTGTCATACATGTATTATGTTGTGATGTATTTTTGATGTGTTTTATGTTTTATGTTGTTTAAATATATATGCAAATTATATTTGATGGACCCACTGCCACCCCCTCCCCCTCCCATACCCCCACCTCTGCCACCTCCATCTCCACCTCCACCCCCACCCACACCTCCACCACCCACCGCAGATGAGCTCCATGAGACCATGAGGCATAACCTCAACAACCTCATGAGTGATATAGAGGCTATCCGATGTGAGAGGCACCCCCCCTCACCTACTACGTCTTACAGATAGCATGCAAGGTGTGGTTGACTCCATTCATCATTTTGATGTAGACATCGATTCATTTAGATCATGGAGGGAAAGAATGTGTGCCTTCTACTCTAATGGCTTATCATATAGAGAGGTTTATAACCTACATATAGGTAAAGGAATTTTTCAATATTATTTTGTAAACCCTAAGACGGGTGAACCAATTAGTGACAAGAAGCCTCGCATTTCTATTAGGTGGTGTACACATTCGCGCATAGCAACACATTTTTGGGAGTGGTGGTGGATGGTATTTGACCATCCACCACACGCTAATCATGAGGTGCCCATGTACTTCCTTAGGAATTTTTGGGCTGAGTTTGAGTTGGGTTTGAAGCCCAACTATTTTGATATGAAAGCATTTCAGGGGGTTGGTAGAGGGATGCCTCAGGATAGGCCTAGGGCAAAGCTAAGTGACAGAATGAGAAAATGCAGGCAAGCTGAGCCCCTTGTACCTCTTCTTGCACCTATTGTGCCTGCTCCTCACCATCATCATGCAATTTCATCTGCTTTTACCTATTTGAGTGCCCTTTCGGGCAATTTAGTACAGCAGTGGACGCAGGCGATACATGCTCCTCCACTTGGACATGTTTGTACTAGCTGTGGAGGCATATGCACAGGCCCCCAGAGCGATCTTGGTGCAGCACACGATGGCCATTATGCTGAGGGTGCAAATTTTGATGATGATGTATACACTGCCCGTGGTGATGGTAGTGATGAGATAGACGTGTCATCATTTGTTGACCTTATGCAGTAGGGAGAGCCTGGAGAGAGTCAAGAGCAGTAGGTAAAATTTTAATTTCAATATAAATATAAAGTACACATAATTATTTACTCTCTGCATATATGTGTAATTGTATTAACTATATTAATTCATACTTTTCAAATAACAGAGGATGGATGACACTATTCCTCCTAGGAGGCAGTATAGTCTTTTCTTGAGATGTACAGATGTTGGCATCCCTTATACGGTATGCACTTTGAATTACACTGTAAAAATGTACATTCAAATTTGAATTTAATAACATGTGCTCATATGCTCTTTTTATTTGATTTTGTAGGGATTGTCTGCATCTACACATACTGATGTTAGTACAAGTCCTACTCCAGTTACCATTGAGGCACAGCCTGAAATACATTCGGTATGAACTTTTGACTGAAGACAAATAATTTGTATTATTTTTATGTATGTACATTATTATTAACTTATAATCTGAACAATTTTGACTCACATGTATATATATTTTATGTGTTTTGATTTTACGAACAGGAGCATGGATATCATACTCATCCATATAGGCCTTGGTATAGTTTATTTTTGACTCCATCTTATGACTATCGTGCTAGCATACCTGTAGACACATCTGTGACATTGGCTACCACTCAGGTATGATATATACATTATATATACATGTTTAATTTATAGTGTATAAAAAATGTAGTGTACAAATTATGTAATTTGTAATTATATTCATGTATATTTAATTTTGACTAAATGTTTATGTATCCATAATTTTAGGAGTACGTCACCACGAGTGTTGCTGAGAGCATAGGACTTAGCTAGATGGAGGTACCTACATCGTCATTTGAGGTCAATATTATGATTTATGTACATAATGTATAGCTCATTATGCTCTAAAATCAAATTAAAAAAATGTATGTATTGTAAATTATAGGACCTCACCACTGCTGCATTTGGTAGTTTTGACAGTGTGCCTCCTCCCATTACTGAGGGACACCCATCTCATGTGGTATAATTTATTTT
This sequence comes from Cupressus sempervirens, assembly GCA_028749045.1. NCBI lineage: Eukaryota > Viridiplantae > Streptophyta > Pinopsida > Cupressales > Cupressaceae > Cupressus > Cupressus sempervirens. The sequence goes on from CM053786.1 coordinate 8,797,185, forward strand.
ATTATGTAGTAAATATTTAATTTATTTGAAAGCTATATTTTGAGAGCCATTTCAATTAAGCTAGTACATGATGAGACGTGCCTCCTGTTACATAGGGTGATACATCTACCTCACAGGATGTCCGACATGACGAGACAACTCATATTACACATGATGATCCATCTGAGTCCTCTTCATGTGGAGCAAAGAGGACATTTGATCAGATAGATTAGGTCTTGTTGGCACCTATATTGTGTTTTTATGATGTATATATATATATATATAATTTATGATGTATGTACACTTTGTGTTAGGATAGTTAAAACTGTATGTTAGACCATGTATTTTTTCACTTCATAGATCATGTTATGATGTATGTTAGACCATGTACTATTTTTTTATGATTTCTTATCATGCTTGTGTATGTAGTACATATATTACTATGTTTCACCATGTTTTAAGTATATTCAAACCATTTTCTTTATTCTGACATATTTTATTCTTGAACATATGACACATTTTGTAAGTATATATGCAAGATGAACAATAATTTTAACTATCTACAAAGCATTATTGGATAAATATCACATCAAATTTATGCATTGAGATAATTCATACAAATAAAATTGACCTACTCGATTAAAAAATGTATTGATAACGTACCTTACAATGTATCATAAGTGATCTTAATGTGTTGTTTGGTAATGTAAGACTCATCATCACCTAATAAGACCTATTATGTGGTAACTTAAACATATGAATACCTATCATAATGTATAACAGACATAATGACTTATTAGGACTCCCATGTCTCCTTAAGACACACATGTATGGATAACATACCTAACAATGTACATCATGTAAGTGATCTTAATGTGTTGTTTGGTAATGAAAGATATAATCAATACAATGAATACAATGAGTAATGATCTTTAAATTATCATGTGCAAGTCACTTGTTTTTAATATTACAATCAATAGTAATTTGAAACTTCAAACAAACATTAATTTAAACATGCTTGAATGTAAAAGTAATAGAACAAAATAGGAGGTCATTACTTAAATTGACAATTAATTTATAATAATTTATCAAGTGCACATACCTTTAACTTTCAAATAAAAGTAAACTCTCATTTTTGAATTAGTTTGTACAACATATTTCACAATATATGTAAGAAAATGTCAATGATATATTTATAGTTCATTGAACTCATTTGAAACATAAAATTGGTTGAATGCATCTCTTCAAATGAGTCCTGTAAAATAAAAATGTAAAACAAAAACACACATGTTAATAAACACATAAATTAATATTCAAGGTATCTGAACTATGTAAATATATATGTGTAATTTGTATGTACTTACTATGTGAAATTGCACAAGATGTTGATATTCGATCTACTTTAACACTTAAATTTGCATAAATTGTAATTGAGACCTGAATAAGATGTATATAAGTTCTCTAAATTGGTATTGACAACACAAAAATACATGTAATTAAATTATATAAGTACATATATATATATATATATATATATATATATATAAATAATACAATAATGAAAAAACTTACATGTGTTTGATTTAAATGTAGTCATCCCACTGTACCATCTGCATCCTCTCTCTTTTGCAATGCATCTATGATTGTCTCGTGCTCATCCATTTAGATTGTCCATAATACCTTATTGGCGGGTCTCCCTTTGTACCTTTCTAATTTGATATTTTTTGCCACAACCAAATGAGAATAGTGTAAAATCTTCTTTTCGGTTTGGTAGTCTTCAAATGCTGGCAAACCATTTCTTCTTGTTAGGTATCTATGTAGCCAGGTGCCAGCTACAACAACAGACCTGATTGGATACTCAAAACCATCATCGTCCACTTGATGACATGTCATTTTTTTCTTAGGTTCCACACATCTTGCTAGCCAATACTCAGTCTGTTCATCATTATCACTAGGTGCAATAACATCATAAACATGTCCTACAAGATAAGATAAAGTATAGAAACACTTTAATCACTCATGTACATGTGCAAATTATATAAATTGAAGCATGAGATCACAAAAAAATCTAATTAAATTGTGCATACCAGGTTCTATGAGGTCTGAAATACGGTCATAGTCTTCTAATGCAAAAGTAACATTCTGGCCTTGATTTACTATATCATCTTCAAAATGTGTGTCAGTAGTTGCTAATGATCTTTGTTGCCAATCTTCAACCCATTCTGTATTCTCACATTCTTCCCATTCACCTGCAGGACAAAATTGACAAAAACAAGCAAGCTCCCTAGTCCATATAGTCCAAGTGTTAGAATCTGAACTCCTAAATGAATGCCATTTAGTTGAACCACTAATTGTATCACAATCATATCTTGAAGGGATATTATTTTCTTCAACTAGGTAGAAGAAATGTTTGATTGTAGAGTTTTGACTTGATCCTATGTATAAATATTTGTTACACCATTCGACAATCTCATGTGCATTTTTGAATTTAGCTCTTTCCTCAAATTTTAATTGCTCTTTACTAAGGGCTCTCTTCACACATGCACCAGCACCATCATGTTCTCCTTTACCATGTCCAGCCTTAAAAAAACTCCACACATGTTGGATGCTAGTTTTCTTATGTGTCCTACTCAACCAATAGAACATTCTAGCATTTTTGAATTGTCCTGTACAATTATCTAACCATATCCAATGTTGTGTCATTTGAATTTGTCTCTCTTTTAAATTATCATAAAAGACCTTGAAACAATATTGGACAAACTTTGAAGAATGGAGTTTATTATCACTTAAATAAAAATGGTACTCTCTCAATATTTTTAAATCCTCCTCTGTACTATCAGGTGCATGTCTGTAAACTATATGAACATAAATTGTTACTTGCACTGAATTGTAATATTGTGGTTGTACCTCTTCTTACGGTGCAAGCATGTAGTTCTCTGCAAAGTCAACAATTGAAAGTATAGTACCAATTGGAAATTTATTCTTACATATGTGAAATTGTCCATCAAGCCATCTAGAATATTGAGAGTGTTTAACATATTTTGGTATGATCACACTCTTAAACTCATCCATAAATGCATGACAACTAACTTTATCTGTAACTAGATCACACCTTCTTCCAAACTTCCCATCCTTCAATGGATATTCAATGGTTTTGAATCTTTTTACCTCAACTAATTGTTATCCAAAAGTAGTCAAAGCATTTTCATGCAAAAATTCATCTAACAAAGAAAGATTGCTGCACATATCACATGTACTAGAAAGAAATGCATTGAAAAGAAAGTATTGATCATTAGGTGGCTTACAAAACAAACCTGATATGAAATCTTTTATAGTTTGAGGTGGTATTTTTATACCACATTCTTGCAACATTTCTTTACTATGCATGGTACCATGTATAAATTGAAATACATCATAATGGTAACGAAATTGAATATGAGTTTTACAACAACATGTGATTCTTTCCTTGTTAATCCTTACATACCATGGTTTACACTTTTCAAAAGATCTTTGACTAATGGTAATATTTAATACCTTACCTTCTAAATTTTTTTTAAACAATTCAGTTTGAGTCATGTCCAAAAGGTGTTTAGGATGTGGATCACGTATTTTTGACCCAATTCTAAATTTAAGAACATCTCTTGAATTAGGTGATACACTTGTATTATCATGCCAAAAAATTTCAATCAAACTTTTGATTTCACTAGTAAGTTTCATATCACATCTTGGGAGTCTACCACTAGAAGTCCATAAAATATTTGCTGGATCACATTCAAAGTTAAACCTTCTCTTTACAACTCTTTCTAAAGTCTTATGATTCACATTAAGATATCCACTTATGTTGGTAATCAATCTTTTGTCAGATGTTGATTTGTTAACTAAAGCTGTTGTTATTTCTCGTCGTGCTGCATTCTTATCTTTAGACCGACTTCTCTTTTCGATAACATCAAAGGCACTAGCAACAGTGGATACAACTTGTTTTAAAGAATCATTTTTATTCTTGGGTTTTGCATACATTCCCAACCTTCTCATTACTTTTCGCATTTTAGACATTTTAATTAGTTGCAACATTAGCTAACATTGAAACCCAAATTTCTTATTATAAAAAAAATGCCTATACAATCTATTAGCATGTGTCCTAATTTGTCTCCATGAAACCAATCCTTCAAGATTATCTAACATATCATTACGAATATGAAAATTATGTTCAGACACTTTACTATCATCCTGACATGTTTATTCAGTAGTTGGTGTTTCTATGTCTAGATTCATGCAATTTTTATTTTTAGACACTTTACTATTTTCACTGTTATTTGGGATTTGAATACCATTTTCAAATTTTCTTGGCATTTCTTTTGGGGTAGGCATTTCAATTGGAGTGTTTTGTGCATGATCGTTTGACAATTGCTTCTCATGAAGAAAATCTAAATCGTTTAAATCCTAACCTGCTTCTAAAAAATCACCAATTTCATCATGAGAGAAAATTTGAGGGTTTGGAGACACACCTGTATTGAATGCATAATTAGAATGTGCACCTAAATTTTCTTGTATTGGGTTCTCTTCTTTGACTTCTTCATCCATCGTGGTATCTTCAATGTCTTTCTCCTTTGAAACATTGTTCAAGTCTCTAATTCTCTGTCTTCTCTCTTGTTGATGTTGTGCTTCATTCTCTTTATTTGCTGCAATCTCCTCATCTGGTAGAACTCTTGCTTTCTTCTTTCTTTGTTGTTTTGATCCCATGTTTGCACCAGTTTTGAATTTGAATTAGTAGCCTGTAAATTGTATAAGAGGACAAGAAAATAGAATAAGCATGACAAAATTCAGTGTTGCAGGTCGAAACTGTTGTTCAATCATTTCAATAATTGAAATTGGGTCAGTGGGGCAGATTTTGGGACCCAACAAGTACATCAAAAATGGGTACCTGATTGCTTAATAATTGAGCACCTGATTTTTTAAACTCGGGTACCTGTTTACAAATCGAGGACCTAATTTTAAAAAAGTCGGTATAACGATTTAAAGATATCGAGCGTCTAATTTTTGAATTACAAATCGGGTGCCCGATTCGTGAGACATGAGCGGGAATTTGGCATGGCTCCTGACTTTTGCATGGGGTTTTGCCTTAGGGAAAGGCATGGCATAGGCTTGGTCCCACCAAGCTATGCCTTTGTACTGCTTTTTTTTCTAAGGCACTTAATTGACAATTTTTGATATTGTCATAATTTTTTTATAGTCATTCCTATTGAATTTTTTGACGAGACAAAAACCCATTATAGGTCTTGCTATTCTGATTTCAAAAATGTAAAATTTATAGTGTTATTAGTTTATTTTCTATTTTTCCATTATTTATTAATCAAAACTATCTCCTAAACATTAAAAAGTGACATTGACTAAAACTTTAATAACTTTTTTATTTTATATTTTTTAAAAATTAATTTATATGTCATCAATCTACATACAATTGTTTTGATGTTTAAAAAAGAAATTTGAAAAAAGTGAGATTTTGATCAAATTATGTGGTCCATACACGAGAGGTTTTAAAATTTACCTTTATAGCCAATTAATAATTACTAAAAAAAAAATTATTCAATTAAAAATTAAGAAAAAATATTGTCATCAATCTTAGGTGTATTAGGTAACTCCCTTTAAAAGGATTTGCAAAAATTCATTTATTTGTGTCAAATTATGGTGTCCGTACACGAGCATGGTATGGTCCTGAAACATGCATTTTGAAAAAGTGATTTTTAAAGATCCATACCAAAAAAATAATCTATCACATGGGTGCACAAATAAATTGCATATTCAAAAACTAGATTCTGAACACTAAAAATTTTATTTCTAGAGTTTTTTAATATTCAATCTCTAAATACCTCAAATTTTGACATCAATTGACAAAAAATTTCAAAAATAGGAAAAACACTTCCACTTGTTGGCCAAGAGTGAGACCCAACTTCTTGCACTGACCCAAATGCCATACAACTATGATCTTTGACGAGGCATATCTTTGAGCTTGTGTGAGATATGGATGTGATTCTAATTCCTACAGGACCATGTTACATAGACCTACAATAATCTTACTCACTATTTGGAGATCACACTCTATTTTCATTTTAGGATGTCATCTCGAGTGATGCTAAAAATTGCAGTGTTGGCTAGTAAAAAGTTGCCAACTGCCAAATCTCTCTCACCTTTCATCATGTGATCAAAATATCTACTCTGTTAGCTTTGGGTGGCTGGGTAAACCTTATCCCCAACCTCATCCTATCCCCTTCAGTGCTCAAACATTCTCAGGCACGCTAAACCGAAACATCCCTAAGGGTCACTAAATGCCATAGTGCTATGATCTTTGACGGGGCATATCTTAGAGCTCATGTGAGGTATGGATGTGATTCTAGTTCCTAAAGGACCATGTTGCGAAGGCCTACAATAACTTCTCTCACTTTTTTGAGATCACACTCCATTTTCATTTTACAATGCCATCTCAAGTGATGCTAAAACTTGCAGTGTTGGCCAGTACAAAGTTGCCAACTGCCAAATCTCTCTCACCTTTCATTGTGGGATTGAACTATCTACTCTATTAGCTCTAGGTGGCTAGGTAAACCCTATCCCCAACCTTATCCTATCCCCTTCAGCACTCAAGAGTTCTCGGGCACACCGAACTAGAATGTTCCTAAGGGTCACTAAATGCCATAGGGTTGTGATCTTTGACTGGGCATATCTCAGAGCTCATGTGAGGTATGGATGCAATTCTAGTTCCTACAAGACCATGTTGTAGAGGCCTAAAATAACCTCTCTCAATTTTTGGAGATCAAACTTTTTTTTCATTTTACGGTGCCATCTCAGGTGATACTGAAACTTGCAGTGTTGGCTAGTACAAAGTTGCCAACTACCAAATCTCTTTCACCTTTTGTCATGGGATCAAACTGTCTACTTTGTTAGCTTTGAGCAGTTTGGTAAATCCTATCCCCAATCTCATCCTATCCCCTTCAACACTCAAACACTCTCGGGCACGCCAAACTGGAATGTCCCTAAGGGTCACTAAATGTCATAGGGCTGCTATCTTTGATGGGGCATATCTCAAAGCTCATGTGAGGTATGGATGCAATTCTAGTTCCTACAGGACCATGTTGTGGAGTTCTACAATAACCTCTCTCACTTTTTGGAGATCACACTCTATTTTCATTTTATGATGCCATCTCGGGTGATGCTGAAACTTGCAATGTTGACCAGTACAAAGTTGCCAACTGCCAAATCTCTCTCACCTTTTGTCATGGGATTGAACTATTTGCTTCATTAGCTCTAGGTGTCTAGGTAAATCTTATCCCCAACCTCATCCTATCCCCTTCAGCCCTCAAACATTCTCGGGCATTCTGAACTAAAATGTCCCTAAGGGTCACCGAATGCCATAGGGCTATGATCTTTGATGAGGTATATCTCAGAGCTCATATGAGGTATGGATGCAATTCTAGTTCTTATAGGACCATTTTGTGGAGGCCTACAATAACCACTCTCACTTTTTGGAGATCACACTTAATTTTCGTTTTACAATGCCATCTCGGGTGATGCTAAAACTTGCAGTGTTGGCTAGTACAAAGTTGCCAACTACCAAATCTCTCTCACCTTTCATTGTTGGATCAAACTATCTACTCTGTTAGGTCTGAGTGGCCAGGTAAACCCTATCCCCAACTTCTATTGGTCCCCTTCCAATGTAGAGGAAAGTATGATGAGCCCTTTAAACAACCCAAAATGAGCAAAAGTGTAGAATTGTTCTAAGAGACCCTTCTAGGTCTTGATGGGAAAAATCGACAAATAGTCAACTCTAGGAGATTTCAAGGCATCAATAGGTTTTTTTTGGAATATCTAACATGTTCCAATCAATACCTTTTAGTTTCAATGTGTTCTAAGACAAAATGCTCAATGTACCCAAATGTTGTCAATGCAAGTTTTTCCAATTATATGATAGCAGCAAGACAAATTGATCAATAACTTTTTCTTTTCCCAAAAGAATCCTTGAACAAATGGATGTTTTTCCCAAAAGACTCCTTGACCAAGGTTAGTAAGCATGGTACATGTTAGAGAAGTGTCTTAGGGAGTATGGTTTTAGTTGTGTGATCGTATCTGTGGTGATTCTTACAAAATAAGTTGATTTTATGAAGATCCTTTGTGTTATTGTGATATTTTAAATTGGTTTGAGATAGTTTAATTTTTATTTAAAGTGTTTAAGGCAAGTTTTCTAGAAACAATCTAGGAAAAAGCTTGTTAAGAGCTTATTCCACAAATGAATCCCTAACTTGTATTTGAACCATTAGAATTCTCTATGATTCTAGAAAATTCAAGTAAGGAGGGTATATAATTATAGATTCCTAGAGCTTAGGAAGTGTCTTGATAGAAAAACCATGTGTTCAATAGTCCCTAAGTTGAATAGCTTAGTGTATTTAGGTAGGATTGAGACCAAAAAGATTTAAAAATGTTGAATTGAATTGATGGGCAGTTTAGTGGTGGATTTGAGTTATTTTTGGTTAGTAGAGGAGGTTTGAGGCCATGCACCAATTCATGCACCAATTATCTAGTAATTACTTTGAAAACCAAACCTAGTGTGACCTTATTAGGTCTATGTACTTTACATGGGTTAGGTGCTATAGGAATGGAATTGGGAATCTAGGCTTTGGAGTCTTAAATAAATTTCAAAAAGGTGTCTGAATCTACCCATAGAATAGTTAGATTTCAACCTAAGAGGAATTTAAGTCCAGAAAATCAAAGTAGGAGACCTACAATGAATTCTATGATAGTCAACATTTTGTACTATATGCCAATTGGAGGGTTGAACCAAGAGTTGATTCTCAATTAGTTCAACATAAGGAAGGTGTCCCAATAGAAACTTGGGGTTGGTGAAGCCATTGGTGAAGAGTTACTATTATTGTCTTGGAATAGGGCTAGTGTCCCTAAAAAAAAAAGGTGCAAGATCTTGATTGGAGAAGTACTCACCTTGGAGGAGTTCACAAATGACCTTATCACTATGGATAGGCCACAAAAATGATATCCTAAAGGAGTAAGATATTAGGAAGTCCACAAGTTTAGTTTGGTAGATTAGGAAGAAGAAAGTACTTAAACCACACTTCTTGCTCAACATCTCTGCATTAGTGAGGGGGAGATAAAGAAGATAGATGGCTACATAGATATGGAAAAAATATAAATATAAAGAGGGGGGGAATAAGAGAGAGTGAGATACAAGGATAACATGAGCCAAAACTATCAAATTGCAGTGGTTGAATCCTTCATTAGAAAATTGAGACCCAAATTTGAATACAAGTCTACAAAACAACATGTTCCTTCCACTTGTCATACTCTTTTATTTCCTTTTAAAGATGCTCTATGATTTTCCATAACATGCATTGTAAATTTTTGAACAAGTATAGCTCCCTCTTACAAGTATCTTATGTGTCATCTTAAATTTGTCCCCCTCTCATGTGAGATATCTCTCTTTCCTATACATCACAACTATTTATTAAACTTTTATTTTTACCTTAATCTAGTTACTATAGAATAATAACAACACATTCCAATCAACTGGTGATTATGTTACAATCATTACTGTATGAAAACACATAAAACTAATAGTGATTATGTTACATATATGATTTTTAAAATGACTTTTTTTGCAAATAATCCATCTTTTATCTACTATCTCTGACATTTTTTAATTGATGATAAAGAATGGTGGTTATGTATTGAAGCTCAACAAGATAATTGTGTTTTTTTTTCTTGTCTATATTCTTTTTGTAACAATGATTTTTTCTTCTACACAAAATTTGTGACCACTTGTGGTCAAATTTTTATCTTATTTTTAACATAAATGTTTAGGTAACTTTTGATCTAATTTTGTTGGATAGAGTAATTTCAAACAAAGATAATTTTCAATAGGCCATTGGTCTATTGATGAAGTTGAAATCTCTTTAAGCGTCCAACAAATATCAATTTTACTGAATGTAAGACAAAATTTTAAATGAAAAATCTTCTATCAAAAAATTATTTTCATAAAATACTAAAACTCTATTATAACTAAATTATTTATTATTTATAAAGATTATAAAAATAAGTACTAGAGAAGAGCCACAAGTGACCATGAAGATTCATATTGTAAAAATGATATAACTAAGCCTATAATGAAGAAATATTTAGAGCAAAGTTGTATCCATTAAAATCTTTAATAATAAATTAAATGAAAATCAATAAAATTTATTACTTAAAGATATTCATAGTTCCATCTAACCACCTCCCAAATCAAAACATCATGGAGCCAAGAATGCAATCAAGGGACAAAAATAACTTATTCAAAATAGCATCTGTATATGGATTGTCATATAGCATAAGATTGCAATGAGCTCTACCTTGGACAACCTCCATGAAAATGTGCTGATCATTAGGATCATCATAATAAAATGCCCACTTATCAACCATTAAATCATCTTCAGCTTCCAACTTACAGTACACCCTTATTTTCACCTTCTCACCTCTCTTTGCAACATAAGCATGTTTCTTAACACTATCCCTATAAATCCAACACTTTCTGAAAATGGAGAAAATGCATAGAGATAGAGGGAAATAAAAGGAGGGAAATAAAAGAAGATGTAGGTAGACATGTAGATTAAAGGAAATAAAAACATAGTGATAAATGAATAGAGATATAGGAAAAGGAGATATAGGAAAAGGATGAATGTGAGATAAAATAGAGAGAGTTAGGGAGATGTAGAGAGACATCTAGATGGTGATATAGATTCATAGAGATCATCATATTAATACTTAGTTTTCTCTAATTCAAAAAATACTGAATATATCATGCTAGAACTCTCTTATTGATTTTGTATCGATTTCATACTTAATTTTTCTTCTTTAGGTCATCCTTTTTAGGTTTAAGTTTATGTGCATACATTATTGATTATTAGTAATTGTAAAAATTGATCTTCTTCTTATGTAACAATATTTCTATGCTTAGATCAATACACTATTTATTTGATTATATATCTATAAAATTGGTCTATACAATGAAGGCCAACCATCTACAATTCAAGGTTTTAATTCAGCTAACAAATGGAGAGCTTCTCAAGCTACTAATTTCTTTCATGGAGTTCCTAATAAATCTCAAGGTTCTCATTTAGGTGACCAATTTCCAGGAGGTCCACAAATATTGCTTGATAAATTTTATTGCTAGGAGGTCCTAATTGATCTTGATTGATAAAGTTTATTGCCAATCAATATTGTATCAGAAATTCAAACTAATTAGATATTGCATTAAACTTGATAAACAAATGATAGAGGAGGAAAAATTTAAACATGAACAAGATCATAAATCATATGACAATGACATATTGAAAATGATTAACTTATGCTTAAACAGTGATAAACTTTATTGTTAATCAATATTCTATCAAAGTTTCAAACATATGAGGTATTGAATTTAATGTCATACATAAACATATCTAATTTAATGTCATACATGCACATATCTAATTTAATGTCATACATGAACATATCTAATTTAATTTCATACATGAACAAACATATAATATAAAATAATAACCAATAATGTCATATATGAACAATCATATCATATGTTAACCAATAATGTCATAAGTCGAATAATGTCATACATCAAATAAATGTCATACATCAAATATAAAATCTCATATACATCAAATGTGTATCGAATATGTTGATTGATGCCTATATATATACATGTCTAGATCAACTATATATTTTCCTTCCCACGAAGGGAAGGAAAAAAATCTCTCAACATCTTCTGTCATTATGTGGAGGGAGACAATGAAGATGATGGGGTCCTCCTATCACGCTCACTCGTCCTCTTGTTGAGGCTCTTCTCTAACTTGAGTAGATACAAACAAAGTAGATATGAATCAATATTTATTATACATTGAAATCAAATATGTGTACACACAAAATTAATTATTTTCTTACTACCATCAAATAGTCACTCTGTAAGTCCACCTCAAAGGCTCGTGGATGATCATGCATTACGAGACCCTACAACAATTTAAAAAATATAATCACTTATAAATATCATTAGAAATTTTGATACTAACTATTGTAAACAACAACTAAAACCAATAAATTTCTTTTATACCTCAGTCAATGGTTGTGAGCTAGCCATAGCTGTGACCACTCCATGATCGATGGACTGTTAGAGATGAGGAGTGTCTGACGTCATGAGTTGCATGTCATACAATAAAATTTACATGTAACATGAAACATGAAACAAATATAATCAATTGAATTAAATTAACATGAAACAAATGTACCTATACATAGCTTGTATGATGTCTATGCTCTGAGTCCGTAGTAAAGGTTGACGACCTAGTAGAGAATTGAAGCACATGCATAATTTTTTATGTCAATCCTTAATATGATTACTTAATAAATAAATATATTAATTTAAATGATTAAATCAATACATACCTCTGGACTTGTGGAGGGGACAAAAAATGGGGCCAGAGGATTGCTGCTAGGCCCAACAACACTTTGACCCTGAATTTTGAACAATGTCAATAATTGCTAATTAATTAATTATTCACTAAACATATGAAATGTGATCAAATTAGTAAATTATAATTTTAATTTACCTATGTGTCAATGCCAAATGTTTTGTTCAAGAACTGATCAATGACGAGCCCATCATCTGCACCATCTCCAGCATGAATGCCAAATTTGCATAGGGATCCACATGAAGTGCACATGTGACCATGATGCACAGAAGGCTCCCCCTCAACTAATGGGCTTGTGGAATGGATGAGGGTCTATGTCAAAGCATTAATGGTCTCTACAGTGCTAGCCTCTACATGTTCCTTCACAACTGAAGGAATAGTCACATGCTCACATTGTGGCTTGACCACAAGTGCCCTAACTACATTAGGGTCATGACGTGCTCCTGACCTCTCAAATGATGACCCCCCACCTCTACCCTGGGAGTCTAATATATCAAAATAATTAGGGATCTCCCCAAGGAAAAAATCAAAATATAATTTTTCCAAAATATACATGGGGACCTCATGATTGTTGCAAGGAGGGGCATCAAAAACCATCCACCATCTATCCCAAAAATTATTTCTAATAGCATCGTGTATGCATCAATGGATGGGAAACTATTTAGTACCCTCTCTAACGGTATTTTGCTCATCGAGTTTTCTAAATAATGCACATATTCTACCTTTTGGTATTTTTTTTTTTTTTTTCTAACATCTTCATATTGCATAAATCTTTTTTTGTTCATCCCTCTTAACCTGCCAAATATCTAACTGACCACTAATTGAGGCTATCTGGATCATAATGGATTTGAGGGATGATGCCAATTGAGCCCTCATTGGATTGGTTTGTCTAGATTCTTTCAATTGAGCAATGAGTCCTTCTAATTCAGTTTTGCCTCTCTCTATTTCATTTATTATATTTTCTTATGTACCTAGCAGAGGTCTTGCAATTGGTTCATGTTGTGGAATTTTTTGTTCTTCTTGGGGAGGGTTTTGGTTTTGAGGTTCTTGAGGGTTTTGAGGTTTTGGTGGATTTTTTGGTTGATTATGGACATTTCCTGATAAAAAATCAACTGAAATCCAAATAAATAAACAAATCTAAATAAAAATTGTTAAGACCCTACAAAATAATATAAAAAATCTACAAAAAAATATGAAAAACATATCAAACAATGCAAAATGAAGTTTAGATCACATATAGCACTGGTTTCGGCATGCTTGTGATCTTGAAGTTTGCTGGTGAGGAGGCATATTGGCAAGGGGGATGGTGAAAACCTTTATTTCTTTAAGCCACGTACATGCTACTGGTGTAGGAATTCAAAAAAATTGAGATGAAAATGATGGGCTGCGGGTATGCAGCCAATCTATAACAATTCACTTGTTTAAAAGTGTCTACGCGCCATTCAAAATAGAAAAAAAAAGAGAAAGAGTTGTCACCTTTTTGGCACCACAACTCAGTGCATATGCCCTATAATTTTATGAAGGTATGCCTATTCAAGAAGATCTTGCAAATCAAGCTACAAACCAACAACAAGTTTCAATGATTGTTGAGTCACATACTATGAATGTTGAGTTGCATTCAAGAAGCAAGAGCTACATTTAGGTGCCAAGTTCCAAAATGAAGTTGAGGCACATTCTAATTTAGAGATTAGTGTACATGAAAAAAATGTTGAAATACCTAGTAGAGATGTACATAGTGACTCAGAAGTTGAAAGACCAAATGAAGAAACCAAAATTGAACAAAGATTGTCAAAATATGTCAAAAGACATCATCCTACTGCATAAATCGTTGGAGATAAAGATGCTAGACCAATGAAAAGGAACAAATGGAAAAATGTTACATTTTTTCTGAGCATGAAGGAACCAAAATTATTGAAAGATGCCTTACAAGATATGAAATGGACTAAAGCCATGGACGAAGAGATTAAAAAAATTGAGAAAAATAAAACATGGACTCTAGTTCCTAGACCAAAAGACAAAAATGTGATTGGCACCAAGTGGGTATACAGAAAAAAGTTAGATAAAAATGATGAAGTCATAAGGAACAAGGCAATATTAGTCTATAAAGGATATGCACAAGAAGAAGGGATTGGCTATGGAGAAACATTTGACCCTATTGCTAGATTGGAAGGAGTAAGAACTCTGCTTGCTTATTCTGCACACAAAGGTTTGAAAGTTAACCAAATGGATGTTAAATCTACATTTCTAAATGGAATATTAGAGGAAGAAGTTTTTATAGAATAATAAGAGGGATTTGTTGATGTTAACAATAAAAACATGGTATTTAGATTACACAAAATTTTATATAGTTGAAAGCAAGCACCAAGAGCATGGTATGAGAGACTTCATAACTATCTTATGAAGATTGGATTTGAAAGCACTGATTATAACAACAATCTATACTTAAAGATAGAGAAAGGAAAAGGTATTTTGTTATCTAAAATTATTGTTGATGATATCATATTTGGAGGTCAAGATACTTTATGTAAGGCTTTTGCAAATGAAATGAAGCAAGAATTTGAGATGTCTATGTTTGAAGAAATCAAGTTCTTTGTGAGTTTGCAAGTACACTAGATGAAATATGGTATATATATCACTCAATCAAAATATTTCAAGGAGATACTAAAAAATTTTGCATTGGAAGATTCCAAGCTACTAAGTACACCTATGGTTATAGGACATAAGTTGTTAAAGAATAATGATTCAACTAAGGTGAATCAAAGATTATACAGGTCTATGATTGGCAAATTGCAATACGTAGTACATAGTAGACCTGATATTGCTTTATCTATAGGGATAGTTGCAAGATTCTCTACTAATCTTGGGGTGAATCATTTGATGGTTGTAAAAAGAATAATGAGATATCTAAAAGGAATAGAGGAATATGGTCTAATACTATATGAAAATGAGAAATTTAAATTAAGAGACTATAGACAGAAAGACCACTAGTGGAGGAGCATTTTTCTTAGGCAAGAGGTTGGTTGCATGGACTAGCAAGAAACAAAATTGCACTTAACAATCTACTATTGAAGCTGAATATGTTGATGTTGTTGTTAATTGTACATACACTGTATGAAAGAAATAGAAAACCAAAGGTATGAAGGAATAAATTACTAAACTAGTGATACCTTATTGTGATAATATAAGTAGTATAAATATATCAAAGACTCCTATGATGCACACAAAGACTAAGCACATTGCAATCAAGTATCATTACTTGAGAGAATTAGTTCAAGATAAAGAGGTAAAAATGGAATATGTTAACACAAAACATAAAATTGATGATATCTTCACAAAGGCTTTACCTATGGATGCTCATGAGTATCTAAGAGGTAAACTAGGGGTGATACCCTTATCAAAGGCTATCTAATTAACAAAAGGAGTGCCCTGCATCAAATAAGTTAATTGCTATATGTTACAAATTGATGTAGTGGATCTTACTTTAGGAGTTGCTGAAAGTAATCATAGAGTTGAAACTACAAATCAGTTAAAAGAAAGGTGATAGAAGGAGAAACTGAAGAAGTTCATATCTACATATTAAGATGACAAGTCTTTGGCATTTTTGTCAAAGAGGGAGAATACATATGAAAAATTGAATATCAAAGGCTATCTATGTAACAAAAGGAGTGCCTTGCATCAAACAAGTTAATTTTCATATGTTACAAATTGATTTAGTGGATCTTACTTTAGGAGCTGCCTAAAATAATCATAGAGCTGAAACTACAAATTAGACACAAGCAAGGTGACAGAGGGAGAAATTGAAAAAGTTCATATCTACATATTAAGATCACAAGTTTTTGGCATTATTGTCAAAGAGGGAGAATACATATGAAAAACTAAACAACAGAAAACAAACATCTATGAGAGGGAGAAATCCTAAGACAAAGAATTAGGGAGAAATTTTGATTACATCTAGCAGGTAAGATGAAAATAATGTAGAGGGAAATATGAGAAGTAATTCAGAGTGAGTCATAAGGATGACAAATCAGAGTTTTGTAACCTATTTAGAAGATGAAAGTTGTTGATAGAGGGAGAGATTTCAATAAAATGAATTATTTTCATTTTTTTATTTTGTTGGTCTTATTGTTTTAACCTAGTCAATTTTGGTTGATCAGTTTAGTTTGGCATCAATGCCAAAGAGGGAGATTGTTGAAAAAAGTTTGATACAAGGGTAAGTGCACCAAGTTGTGGTGCCAAAAGGGGGGTATAAGTGGACACCTTTTTCTTGAAATCAGAAAATTCTAGACTTCAACAAGAATTTGAAGATAGTTACGCTCAAAATTTTAAGATATGACAAAAATAAAAGTCGTAGTCCTTTGAATCTAGTTTCTAAACTACTATTTTTTTTTCAAAATGGTTTAGTTTTAGGTTCTCAAGAAAGGGGGCCACAAAAAGTGGTACTATTTATTCCAAAAAAACATAACATAGTACAAAGTGTGGGCCCCCTAAAATGTTAACTTTTTTTTTGAAATTCTTTAATCGCTCTGGTCAAAAGTTACCTAACACTATGTAGTTTATCCCAGATTTTTCGGGTAATTTTATAATGTGTATTTTTTTTTTAATGAATTTTTTAATTAGACCCATCCCAAAAATGTGAAATATCTATGTGCTCCCCCTAGAAATGATTGAAAACTAATCTAAAATCAAAACTTCTCTTTTTCAAAGTGTGTAGAATGGAGTCTAGTTTCTAAAAAACTAAGTTGTTACAAAATTCGATGAATGAGCTAAAATCTAAAGCCCAATTAGTACATGGTGGTTTTTGATAAAAAATGAACACACATTCAAAAGAAATTATAGATGAAAGACTTAAAATAGTTCAAATTAAAAATAAATTATATGGTTAGATAGCTAACACAGAGACCTATAATGTTATGTAACCTGATCTTATCGATACCCACCCATGAGGAATCTTGAAGGGGAGCACACAAGAAAAATCAATCATTTTTTGTATGTTTTCTGGAAAACATGTTTCAGACCTGTTTATAAACTCCAAACCTTTGGGTTGGATCTCCAAGGCAAAACCAAGCCTTAGTCTTGGTTTTAATGCAAAGCTTTGAATAACATGTGCGCCCTATAGCACGTGCGCCCTATAGCACGCACGAGCTATTAAAACACTATTGAATTCAAGGTAGTGTGCATGCGCTATAGTGCGATGCACTATTGAGACCTAAATTGCAAACCAAAACCAAGAGAAAGTTAGGGGGGGTGGGGCAAGGGAATGGCTATTTGTGTGTGTGAGAGAGGTAGAGAGAAAGTAGAAGATGGGAGAGGGGAGAGAGGAAGTGAGAAAGAGTAGGGGTGGCAGAGACAGTATAGGATGGGAGATAGAGGAAATGTGAGAGAGTAGGGGTGGCAAAGAGAGTACAAGATGCAAGAGAGAGGAAGTGTGAGAGAGAGAGTAGAGGTGGCAAAGAGAGAGTACGGGATGGGGGAGAGAGATTGAAAGTAGGGGATGGGAGAGAGAGGAAGTGTGAGAGAGAGTACAATATGGGAGAGAGATTGAGAGTAGGGGATGGGGGAGAGAGAGAGTAGGTGGTGGGAGATGGAGTGGGAGAGGAAGAGCGAGAAAGAGGAGGATGGGAGTGCATGTGTGTGAAAGAGAGAGAGTAGGGAATGGGAGAGGGGGAAGATAGATTAGCTTGAGAGAGAGTAGGGGATGGAAGAGAGAGAGGGGGGATGGAAATGTGTGTAAGAGAGAAAGAGAGAGAGTGTGAAAATGTGAGAGTGGGTAGGGGGTAGCAAAGAGAGAGTAGAGAGGGAGAGAGAGAGAGAGAGAGTGAGAGAGAGTGAGAGTAGGTAGTGGGAGAGGGAGAGCAAGTGAGAGAAAAAGTAGAGGATGGGAGAGTAGATAGGGGGGATGGGTGTGTGTGAAAGAGAGAGAGTAGGGAATGAGAGAGTGGAGAGAGAGATAGAGAGAGTAGGGGATGGGATAGAAAAGAGTAGGCAATGGCAGAGGGAGTGGGAGAGGGAGAGAGAGGGTGGATGGAAGAGAAAGAGATTAGGAAATGGCAGAGGGAGTGGGAGAGGGAGAGAGAGGGGGGGTGGAAGTGTGTGTAAGAGAGAAAGTAGGGGATGGGAGAGAGTTTGAGAGTGTGAGAGAGAGTAGGGGTGGCAAAGAGAGAGAGTGAGAGTAGGGGATGGGAGAGAGAGGGAGAGAGTGAGAGAGAGAGATAGTAGGTGATGGGAGAGGGAGTGGGAGGGAGAGAGAGAGGGGGAATGGAAGTGTGTAAGAGAGATAGAGTTGGGGATGGGAGAGAGTAGGCAATGGGAGAGGGAGTGAGAGAGAGAGAGGGGGGGAATGGGAATGTGTATAAGAGAGATAGAGTAGGGGATGGGAGAGAGTGTGAGAGTTTGAGAGAGAGTAGGGGGTGGTAGAGAGAGCTTGTATAGGATGGGGGTGAGAGAGAGAGAGAGAGAGAGAGAGAGAGAGAGAGAGAGAGAGAGAGAGTAGGGGATGGGAGAGAGCGTGAGAGAGAGTAGGGGATGGAAGAGAGAGAGTGAGAGTAGGGGATGGGAGAGAGAAAGTAAAGAGGGAAAGAGAGTACTTGATAGAGAGAGATAGCAGGTGGTGCAAGAGGGAGTGGGAGAGGGAGAGAGAGGGGGGATGGGAGTGTGTGTGACAAATCTAGAGAGTAGGGAATGGGAGAGGAGAGGGAGAGGGGGGGATGGTAGTGTGTGTCTATGAAAGAGAGAGAGTAGGGGATGGGAGAGGGGAGAGAGAGAGTAGGGTATGGGGGAGAGAAAGTAGGCCATGGGAGAGGGAGTGGGAGAGAGGGGGAATGGGAATTTGTGTAAGAGAGACAAAGTAGGGGATGGGAGAGAGTGTGAGAGTGTGAGAGAAAGTAGGTGGTGGCAGAGAGAGCTCGTACGGGATGGGAGAGAGAGAGTGAGATTAGGGGATGGGAGTGTGAGAGAGAGTAGGCGATGGGAGAGAGAGAGAGTGAGAGTAAGGGATGGGATGGGAGAGAGAGAGAGAGTAGAGAGGGAGAGAGAGAACTTGAGAGAGAGATCTAGTAGGCGATAGGAGAGGGAGAGGGAGAGAGATAGGGGGGATGGGAGTGTGCGTGATAGATGTAGAGAGTAGGGGATGGGAGAGAAGAGAGTGGGGGGATAAGAGTGTGTGTGTCTGTGAAAGAGAGAGAGTAGGGGATGGGAGAGAGTGTGAGAGTGTGAGAGAGAGTAGGGGTAGTAGAGAGAGAGTACGAGATGGGAGAGATAGAGTGAAAGGATGGGAGAGAGTGAGAGAGAGAGAGTAGGGGGCGACAGAGAGAGAGAGAGTACAAGATGGGAGAGACAGAGTGAAAGGATGGGAGAGAGTGTGAGAGAGAGTAGGGGATGGGAGAGAGTGTTAGAGAGAGTTGAGAATGGGAGAGAGAGAGAGTAAGAGTAGGGGATGGGAGAGAGAGAGTAGAGAGGGAGAGAGAGAACTTGAGAGAGAGAGATAGTAGGTGATCTGGGAGAGGGAGTGGGAGAGGATCAGAGAGAGGGATGGGAGTGCGTGTGACAAATCTAGAGAGTAGGGGCTAGGAGAGAAGAGAGAGGGGGAATGGGATTGTGTGTGTGTGTGTGTGTGTGTGTCTATGAAAGAGAGAGAGTAGGGGATAGGAGAGAGTGTGAGAGTGTGAGAGAGAGTAGGGGGTGGCAAAGAGAGAGTACAAGATGGGAGAGATGGAGTGAAATGATGGGAAAGAGTGTGAGAGAGAGTAGGAGGTGGTAGAGAGAGAGAGTACGAGATGAGAGAGACAGAGTGAAAGGATGAGAGAGAGTGTCAGAGAGATTAGGGGATGGGAGAGAGTGTCAGAGAGAGTTGGGGATTGGATAGAGAGAGAGAGTAAGAGTAGGGGATGGGAGAGAGTAGAGAGGGGGAGAGAGAACTTGAGAGAGAGAGAGATAGTAGGTGGTGGGAGAGGGAGTGGGAGAGGAGGAGAGAGAGGGATGGGAGTGCGTGTGAGCGATCTAGAGAGTAAGGGATGGGAGAGGGGAGAGAGAGAGGGGGATGGGAGTGTGTATCTGCAAAAGAGAGAGTTTAGCAGATGGGAGAGGGGAGAGAGAGAGTAGCCCAAGAGAGAGAGAGTAGCGGATGGGAGAGAGGGGCAGATGGGAGTGTGTGTAAGAGAGAGTAGGGGATGGGAGAGAGTGTGAGAGAGAGTAGGAGGTGGCAAAGAGAGAGAATGGGATGGGGGAGAGAGAGAGAGTGAGAGTAGGGGATGGGAGAGAGTGAGAGAGAGAGAGAGTAGGGGATGGGAGAGAGTGTGAGAGAGTAGGGAGAGGGAGATAGAGAGAGGGGGATAGGAGTGCATGTGACAAATCTAGAGAGTAGGGGATGGGAGAGAAGAGAGAGGGGGGATGGGAGTGTGTGTGTCTATGAAAGAGAGAGAGTAGGGGATGGGAGAGAGTGTGAGAGTGTGAGAGAGAGTAGGGGGTGGCAAAGAGAGAGTACGAGATGGGAGAGACAGAGTGAAAGGATGGGAAAGAGTGTGAGAGAGAGTAGGAGGTGGCAGAGAGAGAGAGTACGAGATGAGAGAGACTGAGTGAAAGGATGAGAGAGAGTGTGAGAGAGAGTTGGGGATGGGAGAGAGTGTGAGAGAGAGTTGGGGATTGGAGAGAGAGAGTAAGAGCAGGGGATGGGAGAGAGAGAGTAGAGAGGTAGAGAGAGAGAGAGAGAGCAGCCCAAGAGAGAGAGAGAGAGTAGCGGATGGGAGAGAGGGGCGGATGGGAGTGTGTGTAAGAGAGAGTAGAGGATGGGAGAGAGTGTGAGAGAGAGTAGGAGGTGGCAAAGAGAGAGAATGGGATGGGAGAGAGAGAGAGAGAGAGGGAGAGTAGGGGATGGGAGAGAGTGTGTGAGAGAGAGTAGGGGATGGGAGAGAGAGAGAGTAGAGAGTAGGGGATGGGAGAGGAGAGAGAGAGGGGGATGGGAGTGTGTATCTGTAAAAGAGATAGTTTAGGGGATGGGAGAGAGAGAGTAGCAGATGTGAGAGTGTGAGAGAGAGTAGGGAGATGGGGGAGAGAGAGAGAGAGTAAGAAGTGGGAGAGGGAGGATGGGAGTGTGTGTGAGAGATCTAAAGAGTAGGGGATGGGAGAGGAGAGAGGGTGAGAGAGATAGAGAGAGTAGGTGGTGGGAGAGGGAGAGTGAGAGAGAGTAAAGGATGGGAGAGGGGGGAGAGAGAGAGAGTGTGTAGGGGATGGGAGAGGGGAGAGAGAGTAGGAAGAGAGAGATTAGGGAGAGAGAGAGAGAGTAGGGAGGGTGGAGAGTGATGTGTTCTCACATAGTGCGTACATGCTATAGTGCATACACGCTATAGCGCATACACACTATGTGAAATCACCTAAAAATGGTCAAAAAGCAACTTTGGGGCCCGTTTCATTCATTCTCTACTTTTGTTCTATTCTGCACTCTGTTATCTCGACAGAAATTGCGGGTTTCAACACAACAAACACTCTTTCAAGGTAGCAAACACTATTTCAAGCTAACAAACACTATTTCAAGGTGGAAAACACTTCTGGAAGCTAGCAAACACCAAATTCAATCATTGGATACATGATTTGAAGACTTTTTGAATATTCCTTGTATAGAAAAGGTTAGTGCAATCTATTTTAAATATTGTTTGTTGATATATAAATACAAATTTGATTATAATTTGACATGTTGTTTAATATATAGTGAATTCATTGAAATTTGTATGTTTCAATGAAATGTTATTTCAAAATGGTTAGAAATTTGACAAGTCGTTTTATATATATATTGTGTATTCATTCAAATAATTATAATTTTTATATGTATTTGAATAATTTGTAATTTACACATTTTAAGTAATTCAAATGTTTGAATAATTTGACATGTAGAAATCATCATCATGCAAAGGAAGAAACCAAAAAATCAAACAAATGAAGATAGGGAGAGAGATTTGGCAATTAAAAGAGATAAAATGAAATTAATACATGAGTAAAGAAAATTGCAAAGCAATAATGAAGAATTGACTTTCGAAGAGGATCAAGAACCACCGGTACCAAGAAACAAAGAGGAAGAATTGGAAAGACAAAGAGAACGAATGAGACTGTTACGCTCAAGAAGACAATTGAATTGTGAAGCTACACCATCTTCTAATGTTGGAGTCATATCATTTGCTACACCATCTTCCAATGTTGAAGTCATATCGTCCTCTCATGTTGAAGAGACACCAATTTGTAGATTCGATGATATACACACTCCATCATGTCATGTTGAAGGCACAACATTAACACATCAAATAGGTGATATTCCATCTTTTGCATCTTATTTCCAGGGCACATCATCTTCGGTTAAAAGTACGCAATAAACTCAACCTTATGTTGATGTTCAAAATGTTGAGAGAATTGAAGAGATTATAACACCTTCTAGAATTCATTTTAGAAGACCAAAATATTTGATTGATATTGATAGTAACATTTTTAAATCAATGCCTGAAAAGATTAGCAAGCGTACTTGTCAAAGAAAAGTTAATCGTATGTGGAGATTATTTTTTGATGAATTAAATATTACAGGTCAATGCCAATTATTTTTTGAAATGATGAAGAATTTAAAATTTAGGCCTATCATGAAGATTCCCTGGCTAAGAACGATGGATGATTCAAATGAAAAAAACATTGTGAAGAATCTTATAAATGCTTATGACAAAGTGGGTTCTAAATCACACACCAAAGATAGTAATATGGCAAGATGAGTACTTACATCGACAATAGTAAGTAGCCAAATGAAGAAAGCTTGACTCATGAGAAAGACAAGAAAAACATTAAAAATTGGTAGAGGTACTCTAAGGAGAGCCATGCTAAGGCATGAGAGATTGGAAGATCCAATAAAAAATGAGTTATGGACATTTAGCGGTAGACTACCACGAAAGGATAAAGAAATTAGTGAAGCCTTGGAATCATTGATCAAAGATTTTTGGAAAAATAACACACGTGTTTCCCCTAATCAAAGAGATGTTGTAAGAAGGATGATTAGTAGCCAAAATCGCGAGCCACATGCGAAACATTTTTTGGACACAACTCAGACACAATTTTTTGCAAAATTTATTGGTATGTATCCTCAAATTTGAATAAGTCAAAGATTTTTTTGAGATGGGTAAACCTTTTTATGTGAAGATAAATCACACACGCACAACTTGTTGTTGTATGATACATATTGAATTTTCTAACCATTTTGATGTTTTTAGGCATATATGCATAATTTTGCATTCTCAGTTTGTTTTGCAGGATTGTGACATAAATGAGCCACCAAGATCTCCAAGGGAATTCATATCAAACATTTTATGTGAAATAAGAGATGGCCAACAATTTTACAAGACATCATGCTTGGATGGTACGTGCTTATTTTGTGGTTCTTTGCAACTTTTATCAACTTGTCAACATATGGATAGTACACATGCAATTGGAAATAAAATAGTAGATTACAGAAAATTTAAGACAGTGACATATGCTCTAAAAGATGAGAAACATGGTAAAAGATGTGATTTAGTCATTGAAAAGATTCCAGTGTATGAGTTCATGAAGATTTTTCATGAAAACATTATTTACGAGTATGCAAGGCATACCCATAGAGCTCGATGGCTGGATTTGTAATTCAAGTTGTGCAAGGATACGTTTCCACTAGATAGCATTATTTTGGTTATAGATTTTGCAGAGAACTATGCACTACAACCACAAAATGAGGTGCAAGCAAAGTATTATACTTCTCAACAGATTTCCATATTTGTTCACATAACATTCATGCATTCACCTACAAGTATAGAGGATGACAGGAAGATTTTGAGGGAGTACCATTTTTACATCATCGATGATCGATCACATTCTACAGAGTTTGTACATGGTTGTTTTCAACTATTTTATGGAGATTTGGCTAACAGGGGCATCACATATCGTCAGCATATTATTTGGTTAGGCAATTGTGCATCTCAATTCAAGAATGCACGGATGTTCTATTGGTTGAGCAGGATGCACAAGTTGTGTAGAATTCAATACATGTGGAATTTCACAGAGGTTGTTCATGGAAAGGGAGAGCACAATGGTGCAGGCACATGCATCAAAAGAGCCTTAGCTCATGAAGAACTAAAGTACAAAGATGGAGCAATATTGACAGATGTAAAATCCATCGTCTAGTGGTGTAATGCTAAAATGGGTCCAGGTAAGGAAGGTGAGTCTATGGTTCATATATTTTTTTGGTTGATAGATAATACTAACATTGCACCATATCAGGATTGTTGCACACTAATAGGATCGAGTGAGTTGCACTCTTTTAGAAGCTCTGATGCAGGTTCATGGAGTATCCACACACGAAAAATGGCATGCTATTGCCCATCATGTGCAGAGGAAAATTGGGATGACTGTGAGTTGACTGAATGGGTGGAAAAATGGGATATATGGGTTTTGGACCTAATTGACACCTATCATCCCCCACAAGCACTAGAAATGGTATAGATGGAATCATCTATTGACTTTGACCGCTTGTCTGATCTAGTGCAACTTGGTAATATATATATTTATATATCTTTGTAATTTCAATATGTAACTTTATAACTTTTATGCAAGTAGTTTTTGAATTAATGACCGCATTTTGTACATTTGTCACTGCAGGCCATGTTTTTGCTATTATTGCACCTGAAGACAATGAAGAAGGGACAAATTATTATTTGTGTCGTTGTGTTCAAGCCAAACAAAAATTGGATCACTTGGTTATAGATGGTGAAGGTTTAGAGTACCATGTCGGTGTGGTGGTTGTAACCAGCACATGGCTTAGACGATATTCTATGAAGAACCCTAACTTGTGGTTATTCGAGGATTGGCAAATAGAGAGGAAGATTCTTCATTATTCAAATCTTGTTGTCGCATCAAATGTCCACTTGATAAAATATGGTGGAAAACCACATAATAAGAATCTTTGGAAAGTTCGCAAGTCAGACCATGAGGCAATAGTTGAGACATTAAAATGTCGAGCAGATCCAGTTGGCTCATTAGATTGAATACAGAGAGAGGGAGAGAGAGAAAGAGTGATCAACTGAATCCAAATACATTTTTGCAACCTCTTCCCCAAGACTTTCCACATGACTAAGGTGGACCGTATTGTTATGATGCATAAGTGATGAGATTTAGTTTAAATCATAGATTTTATGTTTTGATGTCTCCAATTTTTTTAAAGCTAGAACAATATTTTTCATATTTTCTTATTGTGATGATATTTTTCTTTCATTGCATGTTCTCTTGGATGACAGGAGGGAGAGAAGAAAAATAAGTAGATTTCCAAACAGCCAGCCACCCTTCTTCATGTAATTTATTCATTTAAGGTAAAAGTCCCATTTCCTTTGTTCGGCTTTGGTATTTGGTTATTTAAAGTCATTATTCTAGTTGGACCTTTGTATGTTTGAATTTGGGATTGTTTAGTGTCTATTTGTTATGATTATACTGAATTATTAATTCTATGATGTTTCTATTATTTAATTATTTAAAATAAATTAAAATTTTTTGTATAAAATTATTATTTTTTATTTCTATCTATTTGTTATGATTATTTCTATTATTTAAAATAAATTAATTCTATAATATCTCTACGATGAACTATTTATATTTCTAAACTTTACATATTTTAAATTAGATATCTCTCAACTTAATTTACCAAAAAAATTAATTAAAATTTTAGGTATGCTAGTAGTACACCATGACCAACAATCAAACTATTATAACAATACAAATACATTTAAATAGTAATGTAAGAATGGTTTAGTTCACATAAAAAGTAAGTCTATCTTAGATATTCTAAATACATCACAAAACTTTATCGCTTCAAAAAAATTGGAATTTCTCCCATCTACTTGAGTTCCCATCAATTGTCCATAAAACTGGGAAAGGGAATAGGTGCTATGCTCCCAATCCCAACATCCTCCTATCCACTACTAGGAGATGTGTGTAATGTAGGATTCAGCTCCATCAACTTAGTCATTTTTTTCACTAGTTGATTGGGACTCTCACCATTTGTTGCCAACTATGGTGACAATGCTTGGGGTTACACTTATTAAGTAAGAATATTTATTAATCTAGGGATTAGAGCATTGAACATATCAGAATGTGATTTATGCTATGGGAGAAGAGGTATGTTGGGCATACTAATTGATTCTAGGGCTAGTGTAATTACATCTCCTTCCACTAGTGTGGTAAATATAATTTCTATAGTTGCTGAAGGTGCACCTCCAATATTTGGTCTATATCTCTTTCAAACATTTAGATTATCCTCTCTTTCTTTCCTCTTCTATTCCTTTAGTGCAACCTTCTCCGCAACTCATTTTCCCCTCTCTATAGCATCTAAGATCTCATTTCTTGCAATCTTTTCCTCTCTCTCATCTTTTCGATCCCTGATCTTCTCCTTCATGTAAAGTGCATTAGCCTCAAATAAATTCTTAGTCTCTCTTGTTCCTTAGAATTTTTTATCCTTTTCTTTGGTAGCTATAGGAATCTATTGGGTAAACCACTATGTTTTTTTTTGTTTAGTGGCATGTAACATATAAAATCAACATCTCCATCATAGTCATTTTGGGCCTGGGTATCAAAAAATTGTTAACTATTTATTTCATCATGGTTGCCACCATTTGCAAAGCATTAGATGACGTCCTTGGGGTCAACATGTGGTGGGGATGGAATTAAAAGGGAAACATTTTCATCCCCACAAGTATTTGGTTACCCAAGGTTTGTGACAACCTCCTACAACCAATCTAGTTGTGAATCTTGCATTAGCAAGCTTAATCTAATATCAATGTTTGTTGTATGCTCAAGGTTTTATCTCCTACAATAGTCCACTGGCTGGTTCAAGTTTTCTGGTTGGGTATTTTTAGGTGCAATTGTACCTAGTCCCTTCATATTTTGTCCATAACTCCTCAACAAAGTGTTAATTGGTTCATCTAATAAGCCATTGATTTTTAGGAAGGATTCAATAGTGATTTCCTCCCCCTCTCTTTACAGTAGTTGTTTCTTCTGATCCACTACTTGTGGGTTGTGGTTTAGATCCCTATTTTCCATCCTCATCAACAATGAAGCACTTTCTTGGGCCTATATCATTCACTAAAACCTCCCTATTCAAAGACCATATCCCTATCCTATGGAAACCACTCCTTATATTATCAGGTCTAAGTGCCAAATTGAAGGCTTTGTTGGATAACATTCCCAACTCCTCACGACCAATATTGATTTGAGGGTTCCTAGCCAACCACACATTCCAAATATGTTTTAAGTAAGATTTTAATGGTGAGAAAAAAATAACATCCAATGATTGACACCTATAGATGGTATATGCTACAAGTGACACACAATCTATGCCCAACTTCTTTGCTTTATCAGTTATTTTCCATGTCATATGGATTCCATGATCATCAAATACTAGAAGACACCTTTTTGAGAGAAACACCCCACATGGGATTGTTCTTACAAAGTGGTCTAGCCAATTCAAGAATAATTATTTCATCATCCATCCATGTACTTGGACTGCCATGCAGGCCTTGAGATCATAATTGAAAATGTAGTTTTTTATATGTCTCTTAGCCTTGAACAAATAAAAATTGGAATTCTCTAACCAACAGTAATGTAAGGAGACCCACCCTGCTAGTTTAGGCCACTATGCCCAAACTAACCAATGACTTCTTCTGATCCTATAGGGTTTCTTCCTGACCCTATTCCCAAGAGGATATCTCCCAACTATCCCCTTCCCTAGGATCTATGCACACCAGTTGACTATGTCAACTTCAATCACCCAAATATTCAAATGAAGGCATTTTCTCTCTACTAGGAAAAATTGGGCACAAACCCCAATGCAATATCTAGGGTTATTATATGGTCCTCAACTTGATATTTCCAAACTCTCCTAATCATCACAAGGCTCCACTCACCAACCCAAATCATAGATGTCCTTTTCTTTCTTACTTGACCTACTAGGTCTAGAGCCCCAATTAGGCCAAAATTTTCAAACTCACTAGGCGCTCTTGCACCATTCTCCCCATGTGACAAAGAACTCATGGTGGATAAATCTGAAGGAATTTCATAGGAATACCTTTCTTTCCAAAATCACTCTCATGTATCCATGTTACATTAGATTCTGGTTGATCCTTCCATTTGATAAGATGTTCCATATAGGTGCCATGACAAGTCTTCTTCTTGATTCTTGAATCGATAACCTTTTCAGCTTTTGGCTGAGATTATAATGGGATAGTGACTTCTTCAACCTTTGATTTTGTTTGTCCTTCTATGAATGTAGACCCTTTATATTGAACTTAGTCCTTGACATTAAAGATAAGGTAAATTTCTAAGTTTTGTGGGAGTTCTATTTTGTCGGCATTAGAACCATAATTTGCAAGTACCTTACAAGGTCCTATCCTATGCATTTGTAGCTTGGTTGGAACACCCTATGCAAGTACCAAAACTCGTCCTTGGCATCATATCATGGCCTCAACACCTTGGATCATCTCAAAACATCTCATCTAACATGTTCCAACTGCTTGCACACTCTCAACAACTCATCTCTTACACTTTCTCAATTTTGCCTCTTCTAGGCTTGTTCCAACTAGCCCTTGCCAGTCACTAATTTGTTTCTTTCTCCAAAATTTTCCACATAAGTTCCTAAACTATTGGGTGATTAAAATACCCTTTTCCTCACTCTAAAATTTACTCCAAAACCAACTACACTTGTTTTGTAAAATATCAATCAAAACTAGCTATTTCAGTCTGCCAACTAGGCCTAGTTTGAGGCCATTTACAAAGAAACTCACAATCCCTTGACTTTTGGAACTCCCATGACCCAAAAAATTCTTAAGACATGACTCAAATGCAAGGATTCTTCTATTTTTTTGGTCTCATGATCAACTTTACAATGGTTTTGACAAAACCCTCCTTTCTAGCCCCTTTACCCTAGGGCTTTCTAGAACTCTTACTTTGCAACGTCTCTAGAACCCCAAAATGGTTCAAACACCTTCACTTTGGTTATATTAGATGACTTCAAACATAAAATGCAACTCTTGTTTGGAGAAAACACTAAATCCACCTTGGGAGCAATCACATACCCCTTTTTATGCACTCAAATTTTAGGGAAAACTATGCAAATACTTCTTAAATGGTTTCAACACTCAAATTTTCAGATGGAAATGGTTATTATAGACTCAAAACAACAATAAAAATCCCAAACTTGAGGTTTCTCAACACTCACCAATCAAATTTCAAAACTGTTACCAGCACTTACTACTAGGACAACTTCTAGTTTTAACGGTCAAACTCCCAAACCATACAAAGGAACCCCCACTATTTTTGCATTTTTAAACACTATTTTTGGAGACCTACAATAACCTCTCTCATGTTTTGGAGATCACACTCCATTTTCATTTTACGACGCCATCTCGGGTGATGCTAAAACTTGCAATGTCGGCTAGTACAAAGTTGCCTACTGCCAAATCTCTCTCACCTTTCCTCATGGGATTGAACTGTCTGCTCTGTTAGCTCCATGTGGCTGGGTAAAACCTATACCAAAACTCATCCTATCCCCTTCAGTGCTCAAACTTTCTCAGGCACACTAATCCAGAATGTCCCCAAGGGTCACTAAATGCCATAGGGCTGCAATCTTTGACGGGGCATATCTCGGAGCTCGTGCAAGGTATGGATACAATTCTAGTTCCTACAGGACTATGTTGCAGAGACCTACAATAACCCCTATCACTTTTTGGAGATCACACTCCATTTTTGTTTTACAATGCCATCTTGGGTGATGCTAAAACTTGTAGTGTGGGCCAGTACAAAGCTGCCAACTGCCAAATTTGTCTCACCTTTCGTCATGGGATCGAACTGTCTAATCTGTTAGCTCTGGGTGGCCAGGTAAACCCTATCCCCAACCTCGTCCTATCCCCTTCAGTGCCCAAACGTTCTCAGGCATGCCAATCCGGAATGTTCCCAAGGGTCACTAAATGCCATAGGGCTATGATCTTTGACGGGGCATATCTCGGAGATCGTGCGAGGTATGGATGTGATTCTAGTTCCTACAGGACCGTGTTGTGGAGACCTACAATAACCTCTCTCACATTTTGGAGATCACATTCTGTTTTCATTTTACAATGCCATCTCGGGTGATGCTGAAACTTGTAGTGTTGGCTAGTACAAAGTTGCCAACTGCCAAATCTCTCTCATCTTTGATCGTGGGATCAGACTGGCTGTCAATACTTCGACTATACTTTAAGTCAACGATTATCAATATGTGAAAAAATGGAACTCATTGTATTTTGAAGTACTGAGAAGATGGCCTTGCCCTTCCCCAGTAGTTTCAAAAATGGGAGACATTAGGTAAGAGAGTGAAAATGTTACTATCACTTCAACGCACATGACGCAATTGGAAATGCAGATTTTGATGGTAATCATTTTGTGATAAGGGAGAGACTAGGGATGATCATTGTTACTATCTCTTTAGTAGTGGAATTTTGTTTTCTCTTGAATTTGGTGGTGGGGGATCAATGGTAAGTCTCCTTGGATATTTCTTCTTGTGATGTTAGTGACAAGTGTTGCTCTTTGAAAACACTTGTACAATCTTTTTTAAATTATTAGATAAAAACATTGAATTGTAAGTATTAAACATGATTAACCTTTAGTTCCTAGAAGATCTTTATTTCCCCATCAATGCATTTAGAAAGTTAAGTTTTAAGAAGATCATTAATAGAAAAAATTAGAGAAGCGATTTAAACATTTATATTGATTGGAAACATGTGAGTCTTGAGTTTCCTCTACCTTTTAAAGAACGTTCCTTAGCTAGCAGACCTAATTCCACATTCCATAAGACTGTCATTGCGCTAAAGATTTAGGAAACCAACTGCTCTAAGATAAAGCTTCTCGGTCAATAATAATCTAGCCTATTGAGGTACATAATACTTCTCAATTAAACTTGTGTTAATTCAGTATTAATTTTGTAATTAACTACAATTTCAGTATCTTTGTACAGGGGGTGACTGAGAAAACTATTTGAGGTCCAATTTGAAAATATATTTGTAAGGATCTCGACCAAGGTTCACAACTTCAATGATTAATACATTCATTCAGGCTAGAACCTCACTAAAAGAAAAT
Organism: Cupressus sempervirens; assembly: GCA_028749045.1. Lineage (NCBI taxonomy): Eukaryota > Viridiplantae > Streptophyta > Pinopsida > Cupressales > Cupressaceae > Cupressus > Cupressus sempervirens. The sequence continues at coordinate 8,828,801 of CM053786.1, forward strand.
AATATATTAAAAAGGTAGTGAATAATGTCATGTCTAGACCCAAATCAACCAATGAAAGTCAAATTAGCATAATGTGGAACAACAATATATGCATTGAGTGGGTTTTCATAAAAAAGCTTCATAATAAAATTCATGTCTAGAATTAAAAGACCTTAAAGAACATTTATGCTTGTAACACAAATGGCCATTCAAAACTGAATATGATTACAATATGTGAAATAGCATTACAAGAACTTGTAATGCTCTTGTGAACATCATGTTAATTATTCTTATTAGATTTCCACAATCCATTGGAGTATAATTAGTGCTTCTGGATTTGATTGTGTCAAAATTTTTTAGCATCAACGTTTCGGATCACACTCTGTGATCCATCATCAGGATGAGAGAATGCCAGAATGAAAAAGTGCTTGTTATACTCAAAATTTTGTTTAAATTGAATTAATTTTTATCCTGTTGATTAATTGGCTTGGGGTGATATATGCTTCTTCGATGGAATAATGAGTTCGTGATTAACTCTGTATTAAGATTCATAGCATCTTCTAGTTATTTGCAAAGGAAATTTATAAATTACTTGCTAATGTCATATGGCTTGCTTGAGAAAGATGTCCATGTTCTTATTGATGGGTACTAATGACTATCCACATTTAGTTCTTCAATATCCTATTTGACAAGCTTTCCATAGACATTTCTTTGCCATACTAAGTATTTTTGAAAACATATTTGAGTAGAAGGACTACAGTAGATACTACATGATGTTTTAACAAATAAAGTAATGGGTTAAAGACTATTATTTCCAAGGTATTATGTCATAGTATTTTAATTGTAATGATCTTAGACTAATGATATTCTTGAAGGTAACTTCAACATGCAGCAAGAAAGAGAACCTACAACCAAGGCTATATTGTGCCTACGACCAAATCCATAAATGCTCATAGCCAAAGCCACTAGTGCACATAGCCAAAGCCATGGATGCTTATAGCCAAAGTTACAAGTGTTCACAGCCAAAGCCATGAGTACATGAAGTCGATGATCACAATTGTTTACAACTATTCACCAGAAACAACTTCTTTGCAATTTTTGAGAAATACTAATAAAGCAAAAAAGAACATCTACTAGTTGGTAGACATAATGGAAACTCTCTAGCAATTGAATTTAATTTCATACATGCACATATCTAATTTAATGTCATACACAAACATATCTAATTTAACGTCATACATGAACAAACATATAATATAAAATGATAACCAATAATGTCATATACATTAAGAAACACATAATATATTATGATAACCAATAATGTCATATATGAACAAACATATCATATATTAACCAATAATGTCATACATCAAATATGTCATACATCAAATATAGAATTTCATATGTACATCAAATGTGTATCAAATATGTCTCTCAGATGCCTATATATATACATGGGGAAGGAAACAAGTCTCTCTCTCTATATATATGTATCAAATATCTCAACTACATCTTTTTCTTCCCATGAGGGGAAGGAAACAAGTCTCTTGACGTCCTCTGCTGTCGTGTGGAGGGAGACAATGGAGATGACGGGGCCCTCCTGAAATGCTCACTTGACCTCTTGTTGAGGCTCTTCTCTAGGTCCAACTGATACAAAGAAAGTATATATGAATCAATATTTATTATACATTGAAATAAAATATATGTACTCACAAAATCAATTATTTTCTTACCACCAACAAATAGTCACTCTGTAAGTCCACCTCAAATGCTTGTGGATGATCAGGCATGACAAGACCCTACAACAATTCAATAAATATAATCACTTATAAATAACATTAGAAATTTTGAGATTAACTATTATAAACAACAACTAAAATGAAGAAGATTCTTTCATACCTCCATCAGTGGCTGTGAGCTAGCCATAGCTACGGCCACTCCACTATCAACAGACTGTCGCAGATGAGGAGGTGTGTCCGACATCATGAGATGCATGTCATACAATACACATTATATCTAACATGAAACATGGAATAAATATAATCAAATGAATTAAATTAACATGAAACAACTATACCTGTGTGAAGCTCGTATGATGTCTCTGCTCTGCGTCTGTGGTAAAGGTTGAGGGTCCTGTGGAGAATTGATGCACGTGCATATTTTTTTTGGTCAATCCTTAATATGATTACGTAATAAATATATATATTAATTAAAATGATTAAATTGATACATACCTCAAGACTCATCGAAGGGACAAAAAATGGGCTTGGAGGATCACTATTAGGCCCAAGAACACTTTGACCCTAAATTTTGAACAATGTCAATAAATCCTAATTAATTAATCATTCACTATACGTATGAAATGTGATCAAATTAGTAATTTACCTGTGTGTCAATGCCAAATGTCTCCTTCAGGAACTGATCGGTGACAAGCCCATCATCTGCACCATCTCCGACATGAGTGCCAAATGTGCATAGGGATCCACATGAAGTGCACATGTGACCACGACATATAGAAGGCTCCCCCTCAACTAATGGGCTTGTGGAATGGATGAGGGTCTGTGTCAAAGCATTAATGGTCCCTAGAGTGCTGGCCTCTACATGTTCCTTCACAACTGAAGGAATAATCACATGCTCACGTTGTGGATGGACCACGGCTGCCCTAACTACATTAGGGTCATGACGTGCTCCGGGCCTCTCAAATGATGACCCCCCACCTCTACCTTGGGAGTCTAACATATCAAAATAATTGGGGATCTCCCCAAGGACAAACTCACAATATAATTTCTTCAAAAAATACATGGGGACCTCGTGATTGTTGCAAGGAGGGGCATCAAAAACTATCCACCATCTATCCCAAAAATTATTTCTAATAGCATCATGTATGCACCAATGGATGGGGAATCGTTTAGTACCCTCTCTAATAGTATTTTTCTCACCAGGTTATCTAAATAATGCACATATACTACCTTTTGGTATTTCCTTTATTCTAACATCTTCATATGACAATTTATTTGCATAAAATCTTTTTTGCTCATCCCTCTTAGCCTACCAAATATCTAACTGACCACTAACTGAGGCTATTTGAGTGTTAATGGATTCGAGGGATGATGCCAGTTAAGCCCTCATTGGATTGGTTTGTCTGGATTCTTTCAACCGAGCAATGATTCCTTCTAATTCAATTTTGCCTCTCTCTATTTCATTTCTTATATTTTCTTGTGTGTCTGGTGGAGGTCTTGCAATTGGTTCGGGTTGTGGAATTTGTTCTTCTTCTTGAGGAGGGTTTTGGTTTTGGGGTTCTTGAGGGTTTTGATGTTCTTGTGGATTTTCTGGTTGATTATGAACATTTCCTGATAAAAAATCAATTGAAATTCAAATAAATAAACAAATCTAAATGAAATTTGTAAAACCCTACAAAAGAATATAAAAAAATTACAAAACAATATGAAAAATATATCAAACAATGCAAAGTTAGGTTTATATCACTTACGGTGTCGTTATGGGTGCACTTGTGGTCTTGGATTTCGTCGACGAGGAGGCATTTTGGCAAATGGTGGTGCAAATGTTGAGTCTTCAACTCGTGTACGCATTGCTCGCTATAGGAGTTGAAGAAAATGCTGATGAAAATGATGGGTTGTGGGTTTGCAACCCATCATATATACTTTTTATTTTTTTTAAAGCGCGTATAGCGCGTGCGCGCTATAGTGCGTACGTGCTATAGCGCATACGCGCTTTTTAAAATAGGAAAAAAAATTCCTTGTCACCTTTTTGGCACCACAACTCGGTGCATATGCCAACAAGTATGATAAATGTGTTTCGATCATCATTTTGTCACTGATGTCGAACCTATTTTTTTATAGGTAAAACAATTTCTTAGATGATTGAAGTACTATCACTTATTTTATTGATGAAGAGGATTTGATCAAAAATGTAACAATAGCACCTAGAGGAAAGGTTGAGTGATGATATGAAAAGGAGTAAAAGAATTAGCTAAGACTATGATATCATAGTGCATTGACAATCTACTTAAGGTTGCAAATGGTTGGTTACACTAAGCAAGTTCAGAAGAACAAGTGTAAAAAATTTTGTCAGAAAAGCTTGACCGAGTGGATAGTAGGGACCAAGCAAAGTCAGTGCAAGTTGAGTAGAAAATTAGTTGGAGCTAAGTAAAAGTCTATTATATTGTATCCTGAGTAAAATAGTTGATGCCAAGTAAAGTTTATTTGATGCCAAGCACCAGTCAACTGTAGTTCGTACCAAGTGATTTTACATAGGATGTCAAGAAACATAGTGTGTACCAAGCATAAGAAGCAAGTTAATGTCAAGTGTCAACATTATCTTAAAGATCATGAATTCAATACATCTGAGCCAAGAAATTTATTTCCTTGGATTGTGTGAATCATGTAGAAGATAAGATTGATGAGTTGGTGGTACAAAATCCATGGTAAACCATTTTGAGTCCAATTCAAAGAGGATTTAAAGAGAAGTTTCTAGAAAGGGATGAAATGAAATAAGGGGTAGATTCAATGAATCCTACCTAATCTAACCTAATCCTAAATTGGATGATGGAGAATGAATGAAAAAATATCTTAATTCTCTATTTATAGGGATAGTTGGTCAGGAGCAAAGGTTGTCATGTGCAAGAACCTAAGGAAGACAAAGAGTCCTTGGTATTGCTTCATTCAACGACCTAAGTGAAGAGTCTACATTGGCATGTTAAGAAAGAAGGCTCAAGGGTATGGATGCTTGAAGGGTGAACAAGCTATTAGAGCTGAAGTGTGTGAAAGCCAAGCAAAATGGAGGATTGAGATAGAGATCTATAATCTACAAATGGAGTTGTGAGTTGTTATCAGATCAAGCCTTACAATTACTCTCTAATAATTATAATCAGTCTAGGGTAAGTCCTTTGGATTAAGGTTGATCTAACAGTCATTTGTGAATCCTTTGATCAGGTGACATTCCAAGTGAATTGTCTAAAGTCCTCTAACAAGGCTCACTCTTAACAGGGTCATTGAAATCTTTTAACCGAGTCACATTTAACAGTGTGCATTGTAACCTTTAATAGGGAATCACTTTAGAAGAGTGAGAAAGAGAAAGATGTTACTAGTGGTTTTTCTCAAATTGGGTTTCTACATGAGTCATTGTGTCAAGTGTGTTATTGAATCTGTAATGTTTCATGTTTACATTTCTGCAAATTGATTTGATAGTAACCTACAAGTTTTAAGTGATTACATAATATTATGGATGCATGCATGATGATAAATGTTTTATGGCTTCACTAAGTTGTGAAAATTTATAATTGTATAGTTGTACCTTAGATAACTAATTCACCCCCCTCTTAGTTATTCTAAATAATTGCAACACACTCGATATCATTGCTATCCTATAGTTTACATTTTGTGTCATGGGGTTGAGTTATTGATACTTTTTCTTTATTTAGATGACCCCATCACTAAAAGTAGCTTAGTCTCCATTATACAGGGTGTTCAGCAAGCCTTGGGAGAGAAGTTTGAGATAACATACCTTGGAGTTGTCCACTATTTTCTATGCCTATAGGTTTTTTAGTCTTCGAATGGGATAGCCATACTCTAGAAGAAGTATGCTCTTAATATGCTTCAAAGATTCAACATGCTTGAGTGCAAGTGTGCTCCCACACCTTTACAGTTAGTTTCTTTTTATCTACCACTTGTTGTACTCCTACAATGCATTCCACTTTATATAGATAGCCTGTGGGTATTTTTTTCTACTTCACACACACACAGACACACACACACACACACACACACACACACACACACACACACACACACACACACACACACACACACACACACACACACACACACACACACACACACACACACACATCTTGATATTTCCTTTGTAGTTGGACTTGTCTCTCGATTCTCCCATGATCCACATGAGATTCATTGGAAAGATTCCAAATGTATCTTGAGGTATAACATGTTATGGAATTCACTACACATCAGAGGATCATCACATAGTTGGTTATATAGACCTAGACTGGGCTAGTGATATTGATGATCGCAAGTCTACTTCTAGATTTGTCTCCTGTCTTGGTCCTGGTCCTATGATATTGCTTTGCAAGAAGCACCATGCTCATGTATTACTATCTATAAAGGTAGAGTATAAAGAAATTGTATTGGCTAGCTAGTCAAGAGGTTTTGTGGCTTCAATTGTTAATGACAAAGTTTGGATTTCCAACTCATAGTCCCACCTTTCTATGGTGTGACAATTAGAATATGATATACATTTATTGCAACCTAGTTGAGCATCAGAAAACCAAGTGCATTGAGCTTCACATGCACTTCATTGAGCATCTTATTCAGGATGACACTTTGAGCTAGGACTGCATTCCCACTACTAAGAAGGTTGCAGAAATCTTCACTAAACCTTTTGCATCCCTATGGTATCATCAACTACATTCTATGCTTGGGGTGAAGGAAGTTGTCCTTGGGGGGTTTGGGTGATCATTCCTTCCTTTTTTCCTTTCTATCTCTTTTTGGAGTAGAGTTTTTCCCACTAGGTTTTCTCTATTTCTATTTCATAGAGATTTGGTTGTGATTGGGTGCCTCATCAGGCCTTGTTTCTAGGACCCAAGTTTTCTCTCAGCATTGCATTGTAGGTTCCTTCATTTTTCTACATTATTTTTTGCTGCATTATTGCTCATCTTAATGGGATCATTAGAGTAAAGTGTTAATTTAGTTTAATTTATTAAATTACCTTTATTCCCTTCTTAAGATTTCACTTTATGCACTTTTCATTTTTATTTAATAATTAATTAGTAATTATTAAATTCCATTAACCTCTTAGGGTTTCACTTTCAGGTTTACAATTTCCTTCTATAAGGATTGATCTTTTATAATTATCATTCATTCTATTTATTTATGAAATACAATTTGCATAGTTTCATATCAAATCCCTTGCCTCTTCTTTTCTCTTTCTTCTTTGTGATAGGTTCTTTCATGCAGGTATTCTTTAGGCTTTGTGGATTTGTATTTCTCAAATCCTTTAGTTCAAAATTCAAGAAATAATTCTTTATTATGATTCTAATGATAATAGTAATTAAAGGACTAACAATAAAAATATTAAGAAGGAATCATTTTATGAGTCTGGTACTCATTCAAAAACTAAAATACAAAGAGAATAATAGAGAGAAGAACCTATATAAAAACTTAGAGAAGAAATCATAATAGGAAGAGGAACACCTAACTATGCTACAAGGAGTCTTACTATGGCTCAAATCATTGGAAGTGCAAAAAAAAAAGTGATGACATGAAATAAGGTTAGTAAAGAAATTGTTGGACTAACTACCAACATTCCCCTTTGGGATTGATGACATGGCTCAACTGCCTCTTGTTTTTTGTAAGTCTAGTGGTTGTATCTCTTGGAACAATTGATCAATTGTGTATTGTCTTTGATGTTACACAAAATGTCATATCATTACCAATCAATGTATATCAAGCTCACTCAGGCATTGAAGATAGTTTCCTATGTTTTTCAAGCATTCTAGAGTCTACCTAGTTTAAAAGATAGTGTCTATCAAGTTCACTTGGGCATCAAAGGAAAGTTTGTGGAAGTTGAGTGTTAATCGAGCTCACTTAGTTACCAAAGGAACTTTTTGAATATCCAGTGTTGACTGAGTTCACTCGGTTAACACAAGAAAATCATTTTTGTGTTAGTGTTTACCAAGTAGAGTTGGCTAATGAATGATTTTCTTGTTTTTGCATATTGAATTCAATTGAATTGTTTGTTGGTTCTAGCTGACTGAGGAGATGAATATTAATTATTCTAAGTTTTTGATTAAATAAAATAGTTTTTTTACCAGGGTTTGTGAAACCCACCAATTAACAACATAAAGACTACTAAAAGTTTAGGTCTAGTAACCAAGCAACATTAAAAATAATAGGCCTAATCCAATTAATAGATGAAAGTAAAAAACAAAAGGCCAAAATCCAAAAGACAAGAAAAAACCAAGAGAAATAATTAGGGTACTAATTCTTTAGCCAGCTCCACTTTCTTGAGGTCCATCTCTTCCTTGCCCTTAGCCTCATTAGTCTTTGATTGGCTATCATCATGGGAAGCCTCCTCTTCCCTTTTCCTCTTTTCCACTCTCCTTTTCCTGCTTGAGCTCTCCCCCTGCAAAGACACATCATCATCAGTCACCTTGATTTCCTCAGTGTCCTTATCCTCCTTCCCCTTTTTATTTTCCTCCATCATCTCATGCAATTGAATGATTTTATCATTATGACCTTTAATTATTTTAAGGCTATGATTAGCTAAGCTATGGAGTGTGGTCTCCATCCTTTCCACCCTTTTTTCAATATCTAAAACTCTACCATCCTACTTTCCAATTTTGAAATTCTCATTCACCCCTTCGGGTCTTCCCTACGCCTAAAAACTAGACTCAATCTCTTGAATTTCATGGAAGATCCATTTTATGGACTGAAAATTATCCACCAAACTATTGTGGGCATTGTTAAGGAGGTTCATGCCCATTTCCTGAGCACTATTGCTAAGAACCCACAAAGGTCAATAAGCTCTTCCAACTGAATTTTTCCATCCCTTCCCTTCGGTACCTCCAAGTTGATGTATTTTTTGAAAAGACTCATTTTCACTATATTGGCATGGAAGTTCCTCCATGCACATTTCCTTCCCTTTGCATCTAGAGAAATCATTGTATTAACCAAGCCCTCTATCTCCTTCTTCTCTTCTAGTACCTTAGAAGTGCTCTCCTTACCCTTTCCTTAAGCCCTCTCAGCTTCCTTCTCCCCTCTTCTTTTCCGTTTGACCAAGTTGTCCACCCTCCTAATTTCCTATGCCTTACTAGTTCCCTCCTCTCTCACATTACCTTCCTTATCTGTGTCCATCCCCTCTTCCTCATCATTATAATCATCCTCTGAGTCCTCTTCCTACTCTAACCTTTTCTCCAATCCTTTTCCTAGCTTCTTTTTCTTCTTCTTACCCACATCCTTCATGATTTTCAACACCTCCTCTTTTTCTTCTAAGTGCATACCAACACTATCCTCTGTGTCCAATAGGAGGTAAGAGCTCTTTATCTCCTCAGAAGAAATTGCCTACTAGGCAATAGCTCTTCCATTAGTTTGAGCTTTAAAATGCTCATATATGAGTAATAGAAAACCCTCATGGAGGGCTAGGTTAGAGTACACTTTCTTCTTATAATCCATTATACTCTTATTTGCAAAGACAAACATATAGAAGGGGATGGAAATTTTGGTTCCATACCTGAAATGATTTAGGATAATGAAATGGTGGGTATGAATCCTATCAAACCTAGTATCAAGAGTAATGTAGGAAATAATTTCCATAAGGACAAACCTCCATAGCTTCTTAATAGATGTGGGCTCATAGTAGGCACCAGTCTTCACAAGATCCTTCATTTCCTTCATGTCCTTAGCTAAATATTTCACTGCATTTAGGGATATTTTCTTGTCCCTATAGAATTTTATACCCTAGTTGGGGGAGTTTATCACCTCAACTATAACCCTTTCATTGACCTAAAATTCCACCCCATCAATCTTTACCTTCCCCTCTATCCATTTCTTGACCATTAGGTTAGTAATCTTTGGGTCCCAGCCATGAAGTTTTTCAATGAAGGAAAAGATGTCGCCTTCAACTCAATTTATTGCACACCTTCAAACAACTCTTCCAGTTCTCAACTTATCCCTCTGGCTCCCTTCTATGCCTCTCCCAAACCATTATGTTGTAGACAGAAAAATAGAAAAAAGACTCTGAGTTCTCCCGTCACTGTGAGCCAAGACCTGGTTTTTCTCCCAAAACCTATACTTGACTCCAACCTTGGTAAAGAAATAGATGTAGTAATTACCAAAAGCCCTTAAGATCACCCATAAAACATGCTAATAAACCCCCCAATTATGATACTTCTAAATCAGCTTGTGCAAAACTCTCATTACTTTATAAGCCTGATTGACATCGTTAACTACCATAATTATACTTTATGTTCCCCATTCTCCTCTGGATCCTCTCTAGCTTGATTATTCTTTTTACACCCACCAAAAATCCCTCTCTACTTGACCATCTTTGTGACATGTCCCTCCTTACTTCCTAATTAGCCATCCAATCAGTTGCCATTTTTCCTTCATGGTAAACATGTGACACAAAGACCTTTTCAAAGGAAAGAAAATTATTTTTTGTTTCCTCCATCATATTCTTTATACTCCATGATGGAGGATGTTCTCCCCTTAGGAATTTAATAATGTTATTGGAGTACCCCTCCAACCAAAGGCATTTGACACCTAACTCTTTAGCCAATTTTGTAGTTTGAAGAGTAGCAGAGGCCTCTGCATAATGGATCATTTGGAGTCCCAAGGCAAAAGTAACCATAGATCTATGATATCCATGACTACTTTTGATCAGCTCCCTACATCCCACCACTCTATGGTTATCTTTGGCCACTCCATCAAAGTTGGCTTTATGCCAACCTTTTAGGGGTAAAGACCATTTACACTCTTTTCTTCTTGTCTGAGTATCATTAGTTCTAAGATTATCACTTGCAAAAGGGTTAGATCCTTTAATTAACATATAGGTTTCCAAAATGGAATTTGTAATTTTACCTAACAAAATTCTAGCAGGAAGGTTAGCATCCCTAAATAAATCCCTAAATATCTAGTTATTACATTCCTTCGATATACCCCTTCCAAAATGACACAAGGCCCATTTACTTATAGTTTGAAGCCCAGATCCCCACCAAGAATTATCCCACTCCTTAAAGAAATCAACTGTCAAGTTAGAAGCTCACCAAATAATCTTGAAAGATTTACTGAATAAAGAGAAAAGCTCTCTAGAGAAGGAGCAATGTATGAATAGATGATCCACCATCTCAGCCTAGTTTTTGCAAAAGACACATCTATTTGGAATAGAATGTTCCCTTTTTCATAAGTTGTCTATAGCTAGAATCTTATTTTGGATTAAATGCCAAAAAATAAATGTTGATTTTAGGGATAAGACCAAGGTACCAAGGTTTAGCCCAGTCTAATCTCAAATCCTATTTCATAATAGCTTGGTATCCTGATGCCACCGTATAGGTACCATCCAAAGAATTCTCCCAAACAAGCTTATCTTGATCCTTATTCACAATCATAGAGAGAATAAATATACTCATAAGAGGGCTAAGGTCCTCTAAAATGGAAGTTAGATTCCTCTAGCCTTGGCCCTATCTGTAATTAAATACGAATCTCCCAAATCTATGGTTGCACATGCAGGCCCATCTCTCAAAATTGGGAATGACAATAAGAGGTCTTTGAATTAGCCAATTATCCTACTAGAAAAGGGTATCATCTCCATTCCTAACACTCAAATTTTCCCTACTATTAGAAACTTCTTTGGCACTTAGAAAACCATTCAATATATTAGATCATTTAGGAATAGACTCACTAAAGAGAAAATTTTTGATTGAAGGTTTTCAAAGGTATTTGTCTTTCATCATCTCCCTCTAGTCCCCCTTGCTATATAAAATTCTCCAAACTTGTTTAGCTTGGAGAGATTTTTTGAAAGGACACAATTTTCTTATCTGCAATCCACCATTTTGTTTTGAGAGGCATACACTATCCCAAGCCACCAAGTGTAAACACTTGTTGCCTTCCAATCCTAACCAAACAAAGTTCTACTAGATCTTCTCCAAGAGATCCACTAACTTTCTTGGAATCCCAAAAAGACTCATTGCATAGGTTGGAAGATTTTGGAGAGTACCTTTGACCAATTGAATCATGGTAGCTTGGCTAAGAGTGACTCCCTTCCAACCTACCAGTTTTTTATTAAACTTGTCTAATATGTTATTCTATAAAGAGGCAAGGGGCCTCAAATCCATGGGGAGGCCCAAATAGTTAGAAGGAAGAATTCCCATTTAACAACCCAGAATAGTAGAAATCTTCCTCTGATGCTCAATTGGAGTATTCATGAAGAAAATCGAGCTCTTGTTCCAATTTATTAGCTACCCCAAGCCCCTAGAGTAAGAGCTCAAAATCTATTTTCACCACTCTAGCTTCTCCAACTATGGCTTTCCATCCATTATAGTCTAATCAAGAAATTGTAGGTGGGAGAAAACCAAGGGGCTAGAAGAAGGTTTGATACCATACAGAGAAACCAAAATCCTATTAGTGGAAATTATCCTTCCAAGATAGTTAGCCAAAATAATGAAGAGAATGGGAGAGATCAGATCACCTTGCCTAAGACCTCTAGAAGGTTTGAAAAATGTCAAGGGGGATCCATTGACTAGCACAGCTAGGGATTTAGTTGTCACCAACTAGCCAATAAGTTTGATTATCCTTCAATTAAACCCAAAATCCCTAAGAACTTTGAGGAGAAAAGCCTAGTCCACATGATCATAATCCTTAGACATGTCAAGCTTAAGGAGGAAACCTTCTCTCTTACCTTCTTCCAAAGAGTGGACAACTTCATGGATAGTTATAATAGAATCCAAGATTTTTCACCCCAGGAAAAAATCAAATTATTGAGGTGCTATAATGGATAGGGGAACTTTGATGATCCTTGAAGCCAATACTATAGAGATAACCTTATAAAAAGGGTTACACATGTTGATAGGTCTTAATTTGTCCATAGAATTCACCCTAGCCACTTTCAGGATAAGCACTAGGAAAGTGACATTAACCTTCTTAAGAGGACTTCTAGCACCAAAGAATTCTTGCACTGCTTTAGTAACATCCTGTTGAACCACATTATAGAATATCTGAAAGAAAAAAGATAGGAACCCATCTGGAATTAGGGACTTTTTAGCTACTAGAGAGAAGATGACCTACTCAACTTCTTGAGGAGAGGGAATAGAACCAATCATTCAATTCTCCATAGATTGGATAAAAGATGAAATATTTGATAACATTTCCAACTAATCATTTTCCACCAGATTGGGGTCTTTCACAAGAAAATTAGTAAAGAAAGAAATATCCTCACCAACTATTTCAATTTCTTCTTCCATTACCACTTCTCGCTTCTTGATGTTGCCAATTCTATTATGAACTCTGTGCTTCAAAGTAGAGGTGTGGAAGAACTTGGTAGTCTTGTCCCCCTCTTTCAACTAGATAGCCCTTGATCTCTATTTCCAATAGGCCTCTGTTTGACTAATAACATTTTGAAGCTAAAAAAGGATAGATTTTTCCTCTTCTAGCCTCTCATCATTATACCCCTTCTTCTAAATATCATCTTGAATGATTCCTAGATCCTCCAAGATCTGAGCTTTGGAGTGAAAAATATTACCAAAGTCTGACTTGTTCCACTTTCTAATATTCAACTTAACATTTCTCAGTTTCTTAGCCACCTTAAACATAGTAGATCCCTCAATATGGATATTCCACCATTCTGAGATACAAAGAAAAATATCTAGGTGGGAGGTCCACATTTTCTTAAATTTGAAAGGGAAGCTACATTTGATATCAATAAGGTCTAAAGTGAGAGAAATGGGAGAATGATCTAAACCAGTCATGGCCATTAACGAAATATTGCAATTATAAGAAGATAAGGAGTATAAAGAGATGAAATCCCTATCCAAATGAACCTAAATGCAATCTCTTCCCACTCTTCTATTAGACCAAGTGAAGAAACCTCCCTGAAGGTCAACATCAAGATAGGCTAAATCATTGATAAAATCCAAAAGGTCCATCCTACTATCCAAATTTGGAGGCAAACCTCCCTATTTTTCATCCTCCCTTAAATGTTGAAGTCCCCCATTATTATATACATTCCCACTTCAAATCTAGATAAAACATTCTTAATTTTAAGCCAATAAATCCTCCTATGATTCTTAATGTTGGGAGCATATACATTCAATAGAAAATAGGATTCTTTATTTTTGATATTTTCAACTTGAATGAGGAGAATATTACTTTCACCATAAACAACTTGAGACTTAAAGAGATAAGAGCTATAGAGAGTAAGAAAACCTCTTGAAGTTCCTTCTAAATTCATTGCAAAGCCTTCCATACTACTACAAAAAAAGATTCTTTCCACCACTTCCCTTCTCATTTTGGTTTCTTGAATAAGGAAAACATCAAGCCTATGATCCCTCATCATATTTCTAATTACCTCTTGTTTCTGGGCTCCATTTAGCCCCCTAATGTTCCAGGATATGACCTACATTTCTTCTTTGCAAGGAAGATCCCTTGGATGATCCTTTTGCTCCCATCCACTAGGTTCCTTCTAGTCTCCTCTTTCTTATTCTAACTATTACTATTTCTTCCAAGAGTCTTAGGTATTGCTCCAACATCAACCTTCACTTTGCTTCTTGTTGTAGCTAGGGGCACTAGTAAAGGGTCTCAATTCTTCTTTTTCCTAGTAAAAGATGTCCATTTCCCTTGACATTCATCAATATAAGTCTCAAACAGAGGCTTCATATGAGTAAGTTTCCCCAGTGAAGAGGATATAACCATTTCCACCACTCTAGAGATCTTCTCAGGAGAGGAAATCCCTATATTATTGAGATTACCACCTTCATTGAGTATTAAAACACCTGAGAGAGCTACCTCCATCTCATCCTTGGCTTGGGTCTTGGGAACATAAGAAATATCCCTACCTACTACTGATTCAGGACCCTCTTTCCTAGGCTAAATCTTTTGGATTACTTCACCCGTAGGGCATGACTACTTCAAATTTTCTAAATCATCTAGCTCAGCTACCATATTCTTCTTCTTAGATACTATCCTTTGTGATTCCTCACATAAAGTATTGGTACCTACTGGTTTTGTCTTGAAGCCTTCCTCTACTACCAAATGAGGAGCATCCACCACTTTCTCCTACTACTACTCCAGTCTTGTTTCTTTGTTAGTTACTCCCTTTAGTTTGCACACTTTCTCCCCCTCTTTATAACCATCAATTCTATCCTTTTTTATTCCCTTTTCTCTTATTTTATTTTGATTTTGTTTCCTAGGTTTCTCTTCCAAGAGCCTAGGGAAAAGCTTAGTCACATGGCCTGCCATCTTATAATGGAAACAGAAAAATGGGACACTTTCAAAATCTACTTTTGAATATGGGTGCTCAACTTAGAGTGGAGGTACACTAGCTTCAACATATCTCTCCCCTCACTAACTCCAATGCATATTCTTGCATAAGTTAATTAACTCCTTGCCACCATTATAGGATCTATGGGTAAGATCTCCCTAAAGGATTTAGCTATTCCATCAAAAACATCCTTGTACCAAAATTCCATTTGAAGTTCTGGCAACTAGACCCAGACAGGCACTTGAACAAAGAAGGAATCATTGAGATCCCACTTTGAAGACCATTTTGGTAGGGCTAGTGTCGAATATCCAAAGGACTAGGATCCAACACATAGAATCCTCATGAGATCATCCATGCATGAGAACTTAAAAGACAGGAATCTCTTAGCCATAGCCATTATCTCAACATGCCCTTTAAGGTCCCATTTTTTTCTCGCACTGGTCCTCATAGTGTCAATATTTGGCCTTAGGTCAATGATCTTCCCAACCGGAGAGGACACCATAGTAGCAATGTTATGGTATACCATTTCATCATGGATTTCAATAGCAAATAAACCCTTTTCTTTTTCTAATATTTCTTTGATCTCTAGGAAGGAAGACTTACCTATAGGTTTTATCTTAAATAGAGAAGACCATCTACCTTTCAAACTTGAGTTAGGGACCCTCCAAGCATTTTTTGGGCCTAGAAATGTTTGACTAGATTCCAAAACCTCCTTCCCAAGGACCTACTATGATTCTTGTTGGCCCTCATACCCCAAGGGAAAAACATTCACCTGGTCTTCCTCCTCCTAGTAATCGATAGAAACCTTCTTTGCACCATCCTAGATAGATCCACCTGATGTTGAATTCAAATTTTCTATCTCTCCAATTCCCATTCCAACACCTGATCACTCCCCACACACCATATTAATTATTCTATGTTATATTAGAGCTGAATTGACAATGTGAAAGATATAAATATAAGGTCAAGTTGAGAATTAGAAAATGAGAATGAGTGGAACATAATTGCATATTTGATGATGCCAAGAGTGTTGATCTTAGATTGGTTTTGAAAAGTGAGTGTCTACACACTTAATTCATTTACTTAGTTCATGCCAAACAAGTAGTATATGCTGAGTACAATATGTATATTATAGGGCATGCTAAGTCCATAGTGAGTGTTGAGCCACTCATATGCCAAGTCAGTCAAGTATCGAGTAGATAGTGTATGCTGAGTGATTTAGGAGTTGAGCAAGGAGTACATGTTGAGTGATACAAATGCTAAGTCTTAATATAGAAATCAGTATATGCCAAGCATCAAAGACTTCACATGCCGAGTCAAACATTTTTGACATAGTTGTTTGCAAAAGTACAAACTACTATGTAAACCATTTTTGAGATAACTTAAAGCTGAATTATGTTTTTTTGGAGATAAGGATGAATCTTAAGTTGGATCCCCAATGCAGTTAAATGCAACCAATTAGAAAAAGGGAAGGTTTTAGAAGAAAAATGGATGAATCACAGATGTTGATTCATAACTAACCCTAAGTCACCTAAGTCTTCTTAAGAAGGACAAACTATAAACTCTCTAGAGCATGAAAAAGTGTATGAAGGAGAGAAGAGAGAAGTTTGTATGCACAAATAGAGCATTCATGGTGATTAAGGAGTTAGGATTTGAGATTGCATTACAAAATCAGTTAAAGGAGAATAGAGGAGGTGAAGAGCATACAAAAAAGAGACATCTGATCAAGAAGGATCAAAAATATATTAGTTTAGAGGTAATATGTCATCAGGAAATCAAGTTCTAACCATAGGATCATTGTTGAATCATTCTAGTAGGGTGAGACTTAACAATCCTTGTAAGCCTTTAATAGGATAGACCTTTCAGAGGGTAGATCATGTCTCATGATTAAAACATTGTAATCTTACTAGATACACTTTATTATTGATGGAGTGAAGATCTGTGGGTGTCATCCCCACCTCAGTTTTACCTTCTCATTGGAGGCTTTTTTTGTAATCATATTAGGTGTCATACATGTGTGAATGTTTATATGTTTACAAGATTTAGATGTATATGCTTTACATGTTATTTTAGTTTACTTAGTGAATGTATCAGATGGATGTGTGGTGAAAGTTTTATTGGTCAAATTTTAAACTACTAATTCACCCCACCGCCCTTCTCCACACTTAGAAGTTTACCTTTCCTAAATTGTAATTCCAATGTAATTGGTATTAGAGACTTGTTCTCTAAAAGAGAAGCTTTGCAGCTTGGAGGAAAGATCTTGGAAATGGAAGTCTATAAGTTGCGAAAGGTTATTGAGAATCAAGAAATTGAAATAGAACTCATTCTACATCAACTGAATGAAGCAAGAGAAGAATTAAATAAATCTTTAAAGAGAAGGAAGGAAATTTCTATTAGAGAGAATGAAAAACAATACAAAGAGATGGAGACTACTAAGCTATTTATAGATGGAGACTTAATGAATTTGATGTAGTAGTTGTAGATCTAATGGAAAAGAATAGAGCCAAAGTTGAGGAAATTAGAAATCTCAAGTTAGAGCAAGAATCACAAGCCATACTACTATGTGAGATGATTGAATAGAAGAAGAAAGCCATGGAAGATAAAGCCATGATTGAAGAAGACAAAACAGTTCTAGCCAATAGACTAGAAGAGAGATCATCTAAACTAACCAATGGATGTTGAGCTAACAAACTGGCTAGTTGATCTCAAGCTCATAATGGTTGCCAAGTAAATGAAATGTTAATGGATACTGAGTGAGCCTAAAATTGGTTGATGTTGAGCTTATAGATGTGTAAGCACTCAACATTTATTACAGTATTTCAAAGGGGTATTTGATTGATTTCAACTCATTTTTCATCATTTCAAAATTTAGAAAGAGCAAGGAGAAAAAGAGGTGATCTATAAATCCATCCAAGCAACTACAGAAGATTTGAGTAGAGATTCAAACACCATTTCATGAGATCTTGCAAGGTATTTACCAAGTACTGAGCTATGCTATTTATATTTTTGTAAACCTTAGTTTCACATAATGGAATTTGGTTCAAAGAATGTAGAGGGTAAGGAGGTTTTGAATATTCAACTGGCTAGTAATGAGGTTAAGCAGTTGATATTCAATGTCATTCCTGGCATTTCCTACAGACAAGACCCCTCTAGTGTGTTATCCATGATACCACCAAATGTTGTAGTGTTTCAAGATGTTAGGAAATGCTATAACTATAAAATTGGTATGGAGATTAGGAAAGCATATGATAGACTATGTGATAATGGTGTACTAAGGGAAGAATTCAAAATCATAGAGAAGAAAGGGTTAATAGGATCCCTAGATTTCACAAATGTGTTCAAAATAGAATGGATTAGGATAGTATTGAGAAAGATATGTGATAATTTACTATGGTTGGATAATGAACCTATCAAGATAACTAAAAGAATAATCCATAGGGTTACAAAGTATCCAACCCTAGATTGGCCTAAGACCCTAAGGAGTGATTCAAAAGAGGTCATTGAAAAGAATACAAGAGCTATGTAGAACAAGAGAGGAATGAAAATTGATACCATCACAAATCCTTTGTTAGAATTTGTAGTCAGGGTTATTTCACACAAGTTCTACCAATCTGGTAGATTGAACAATGTGCCTTGTATTGCAGTGGATGTTGGATAAGATTGTCAAGAAAGATCACAGATATGATCTTCTAGAGTTACAACTACAACAATTGGTTGAGAACCTAGGAGCCATAAGAAAATCAGAGAGTGCTCAATGTAAATTTTGTTCTATATTGATATACATTTTCTTTTATGTTCAAGACACTTTTCCTACATTTGGCATAGTTGATTGGAAAACAAACAGGTATATGGTAGTGTAGATTGGTGAATTCATTGAACAATTGGGTGACAATTTTGAGTCAATTATGACCATCTACTTTGAAGACTTTAACAAGTCAATGAAGAAAAGATTAAGAATACTAGTATCTCTAGTGGAAAAGCATTATGATGACATATTTTTCCTAGTTGATGCAAACTATATTTTTGTCCAAGCTACTACACCAAGGGTAAGATGGTTGATACCCTTAGGATATGAAATCAATGTAGATGAGGTCTCTACAGCTATTACTACATTATTTGTAGAAGAGGTAGACAAAAAATTTCAAGGCATTTAAAAATTATGAATTTTCATTAAGAAGAAAGATAAGTTGGTGAAGAAGTTGAAATCCAAGTTTGGTGAAGGTTTTGAGTAGGAGGAAGAAGAGGAAGAAAACTCTCAAACCCAAGCACCACTAGCTTTAACTCAAGGAATGGGATAAGATCAGGAAGAAGAGGAGACAAAAGCTGTTGAAGGTGTTGAGGGAGAAGAAGTCAAGGAAGCACCTACTCCCACTGATCAAAAGAAAAGGAAGGCCAAAGGACAACCTATAACAAGGTCTAAGAAGACTATCAAAAAAAGCCAAGCCTAGCCTACAACACCTAGTGCAAGGGCTAGTACACATGTGACTACTCAAAGGGCTAAGGATAAAGCCAATCAAGAAAAGCAAGAAGGAGGAGCTAAGAAAAAGCCAAGGAGGAAATAGAATCAGATGACAATACCCAATTCAAAGTGGTGAGTCACAATCCATTATCTGATTTAGAAAATCTATGTGAAAATGTTAAGAATAATGCAGACTTGGCAGGATTCTCTCATGTTGATTTTGATAACCATGGTAAAGTAGAAAAGAACCATGTGGAGGAAGCCATATATTCCATGATGGAAAACTTTAAGAAAGCCCCACTAGGGATTGCCAACTCAATGCCTAAAAGCTTATATGAGAGAGTTGAGTAGAAATGGCACTATTTCTTGAACTTGGAAAGACAAATAATAGATTATTCACTTGCACAAGTAATGCTTGAACTAAGTAAGGCATGAATTTCTAAGGGTATGAAGAAATATGCAGTTAGCTTTGTACCTAAATATTGAGCCTTTAGCATTTTGAAAACAATATTGAAGATGTTGTTAAGAAGTCCACACAAATGTTGAAGGTAACATATGGGCTTGCTATAGTAAAGTAAGGTGAACAAGAGCCTATAGAGGTGAAGGATGATGAAGAAGATGATGAAAATAAAGACACTACTGAGGGAGGAACAAAAATGGAAGTAGATGACAAGACAACAACTAAGGTAGAGTAGCAAGAGGAATCTAGTGTAGAAGATACACAATTTTCTAATGTTAGCCCTCAACATGTAATAAATTTAAATATTGAAATAGTATTAGTTAAGGATGTTTTTGATTTATCTACTTATAAAATCAATCCCCTTATAGAGGAAGTTCTTAAGAAGATACTAGATGAGTTTACATTGTAGTGAAAACTATGTCATAATCTTGTATTGGTGAGTGTGGATGAATTGCAAAAGTAAGTGACTAAAACAACAAGGTAGAACCAGCTGCTATCATCCCTCAAGTCACTCATGTAAAACCTTTGGACAAAGTACCTAAAAATACATTGGAAAAGGTTGATATAGTTGAGAAGAATATAGTGGAAACCCAAGTCACTATAGAAACACAAAGTCAAACATGTTAGATAGAATTATCTGCACCTCCAACATATGATCAAGGTACAGTACAAGGCATTGTGGAAAAATAAGACAAAACTAAAGAGACAAAGTTGACACCTAAGGATAAAGGAGCAAGTAGCAATTCAATCCCTAGTAGGTTTTCCATAATCTGACACACCTTCAAGTCATACTCTTTAGAAGTCAAGAAGATGCAACACCATTGTAGATCTTAGTGTTGAGTCCAAGCTCATCAAAGGCTGAAGAAGTAATACAATATGGAGATGTCAGCCTTGATGAAGAGATTGTGTTACCAAAGTATGACTTTAACATAGTGGAAATTGAGTAGATGGGCATACTCCAAGAAGCATAGCAAGAAAAAAGCATCAAAAATTGGTCATAAGGGAGCATAGGTAGAAGCAGGCATTGCTAGATATCAAAGACATATTTTTAGATGAATTTAATCTATCAACTCCAGATGAGACCAATCCACTCATTGAATAACTAACAACTATAGTTGAAAAGGTTAGTCATGCCGATCTTGACACAAATGCAAAATTATTGTAATGGATAGAAAATAAATTTTAGAGAAAGGTGAATGATAAGATATCAAGTGACATAGCACTCACACAAGTTGCATTGGCAACACAGGTAGACAGTGTGAATAAGGTACTTGAGAACATTTTCTCATTGTACACTAAATTGTGTAATCCAAGACTCTTCACACAAGAGACTAGAAGTCACATTTTGAGTCTAGAAAGCCAAATTAATTCAATAGGTGCTAAACTACCTATGAATCCAGCTCAAAGCTAGAAGCACTTCAAAACTTTACTACAAACCCAGAGTCAGTTAGCTGTATTGTCAATAGAAGAAACCAATATAAGGACAAAACTAATTAGCATCTAAACAACACTCACCCCACACATGGAAATTTTGCAAAAGGAATTATGCTATGCTAGAACTCTTATGAAGAAAGCTCTGAATCTTTCCACATTAGATGGCCTAGTCCACCTTGCTACCGAGATGGCTATCCAAATCAAGTCTTTCGATGTAGCATGTGAAAATTGGGATGCAACTCTCAAGATAATACTAGATGTCCATAAATCCTTTTTGGACAAACACATTATACATATATAGCCCATTGACATAAGTGTCAAAAAGGGGGAGGTAAAGATTTTGGGGGAGATATATAATTTTGGGGAGATAGAGAGAAGAATGGGAGAGAGTAAGAAAAGGGACAAAGAAAAAGATAGAACAAGCTAAGGGGGAGCAAGCACAAACAAAATGAAGTCAAAGAGTGTTAGTACAAACATATTTACTTAGTAGGAGTATATTATTTTTGAGTACAGATTAGACCTTTCAACTCAGAGAGATTTATCAAATTTTGAAGTTTTGTACATAAACTAGATAAGAGACATAAGACATATGTTATTCTTGAAAGGTTAAGGATATTAATGCATGACTAAGATTTTTTGACACTCATGTCAAAGGGGGAGATTGTTGATCTTAGATTGGTTTTGACAAGTGAGTGTCTACACACTTAAGTCATTTACTTTGTTCATGTCGAACAAGTAGTATATGTTGAGTACAACATATATATTATAGGGCATGTTGAGTCCATAGTGAGTGTCAAGCTACTGATGTGACAAGTCACTCAAGTACCGAGTAGATAGTGTATGCTGAGTGATTCAAGAGCCAAGCAAGTAGTGTATGCTGAGTGATACAAATGCCAAGTCTCAATATAGAAATCGGTATATGCCCAACATCAAAGACTTTAGATGTTGAGTGAGATAGTTTTGACATAGCTATTTGTAAAGGCACAAACTACTATGTAAACCACTTTTGAGCTGAATTAAAGATGAATTACAATATTTTAGAGATATTTACAAATCTTAAGTTGTATTCCCAATGCAATTACATGCAGCCAATCAGAAAAAGGGAAGGTTTAAGCAACAAAATGGATGAATCATAGTCGTAGATTCATACCTAACCCTGTGCCACCTAAGTATTCTTAAGGAGGAAAAAACCTAAACTATCTAAAGCATGAAAAGGTGTATGAAGGAGTGGAGAGAGAAGTTTATATATGCAAATAGAGCATTCATGGTGACTAAGGAGTTATGATCTAAGATTGCATTGTAGAATCAGTTATAGGAGAATAGAGGAGGTGAAGAGCATACAAAAATGACACATCTTATCAAGAAGGATCAAGAATATATCAGTTTAGAGGTGATCTATCATCAAGCAATTAAGTGCTAACTGTAGGATCATTGCTGAACAATTCTACCAGGGTGAGACCTAACAGTCTTTGTACGCCTTTAATAGGGAAAACCTTTCATACGGTACATCATGTCTCATGATTAAAACATTTTAACCTTCATTGGATACACTTTATTACTACACTAGTGAAAATTTTTGGGTGTTGTCCCCACCCCAGTTTTACCTTCTCATTGGAGGGTTTTTGGGTAATCATATCTGGTGTCATACATGTGTGAACATTTATATGTTTACATGATTTAGATGTATGTGCTTTACATGTTAGTTCAGTTTACTTAGTGAATGTATGGGATGGATGTGTGGTGAAAGTTTTATTGGTCAAAGTTTAAACTACTAATTCACCCCCCCCACACCCCAAACTCTCAGAAGTTTACCTTTCATAAATTGTAGTTCCAATTAAGAGGAAGTGAATTAGAAGGATAAGAAGAATATCCTTGTTCTAATGCAAAGATACATTCAATCAAGAAGGATCAAGTATACAAGCCATAATTGAGATCTATAATAAAAAATTTAGTTTCTTTAGAACTTAGGTCATTTTATTGTTACTCTCTAACCATTGTAGCAGTGATCTAAATTTGTTAACAAAGTTAGCTTAATAGCTATTTGTAAATCCTCTAAGAAAGTGGCATTTCTATTGAATTGTCTAAAGACCTTTGACAAGACCACTCCTAATAGGGTGATTCAATCCTTTAATAGGGTCACACCTAATAATGTGTTTTTTACCCTTTAATAGGGTTGGCTCTTAATAGGGCTCACTTCATAAGAGTGAAAATCAATAACTAGTTGCAATTGGTATTTTTTCCCAAATTGGGTTTCCACATTAAATCTTGGTGTCACATATGTTCATGCTATCTTTTATGTGTTTTCAACTAAGTTAAAATAATATTAATCATAGATAATATCTTAAATATTTTCATGTTAAGAATTTGCCAAGCTATTTTAGTGTTTACTGAGTTACAAAATTTTTCTGTGTGTTTGCCTAATTTCAATAGAATTAAGTTTTCATAGAGTTTATGTTGTACTGACATCTAAGAGATTTGGGATTTATTTTTGTGGTAACTAATTCACCCCTCCCCTCTTAGTTACTCCTCTTATATTTCCAACAATTGGTATTAGAGCTTCTGGTTCTTACAGAGAAATTTTTAAGGACTTAAGCTAAAGATCAAGATGTCTTACAGAAGAGAGATTCCCAGGTTGAACTGAGACAACTTTGTAGCATGGCAAGGACTTATAAGATTACATCTGGCAACTATCATTGATTGAGATTGTAAGTATCTTGATAATGAATCCAAGACTCTTACTGGAACATTATTATTTGAAGATATTGTTGAAAAGAAATATCATAACATCATGATGATTAACATTGCATCTGCTCTTAATTATGTTGAATTTGATGAAATCAAAAGTTGTACTAAAACTTATGATATGTGGATCAAAATGAAAGCCATCTATGGAGGAGATGATAATTAAGAAGATCCAAAGCTGAAAGTATCAGAGGAAAATTTGATTAGATGAAGATGAGAGAAGATGAAAATATTGCAAAATATTTTGAGAGAATTAAAGCAATTGTGAGTGCAATCAAAGCATCTTGAGGAGAAATTGATGACAAAACAATTGTAAGAAAGGTGCTCAAAACCCTTATTCCTATCTATGCAATTAGAGTGTCTTCTATTCAAGAGATGAGATGTGATCCAAATAGAAATATAACTTTGGATGCTCTAGTTAGAAGATTGACAACTTTTGAGATGGATAACTATGATAACTAAGTTCCTAGTTCCAAAGGTTTTGAGTCTACATTTGAAGCCAAGATTTCACTCAAGAAAAGGGGTAAGAAATCAAAGGCCAATAAATCAGGAAGTTAAGAAGAAGAAGTTTCAGACAGTGATCTTGAATTTATTGAAGCCCTACTTGCAAGGAAATATTCCAAAGGAAAAGGAAATTACAAGATTAAGATTCCTCTAATCTATTTTTCTTGTGAAGAAGTTGGCACATTGTTGCAAGGTACCCAAGTAGAGAAGACAAGGATGAAAAAAAAAGAAATAAGTACAAAGACATGTAGGAATTCAGAAACTACAAATACTACAAGGAAAAAGGTAAGAAATCATGTTTTATGGCTAAAGATCATGATAATAGTGAAGATGAAATGGTATATATTGTTGTAAAAGATGAATGTGATGATGAAGGAGATAAAATGGAACTTATATCTCATATTAGCAAAAATGATACATGAATTATTGCACATGGAATATTATGGTGGTGGTAGTGTGAGATTTGGAAAGAATAAACATTGTTGCATAAAGGGAAAATGATGTATCTCATTAATCAATGAACTTAGATGTGACAATGTTTATTGGGTTGAAGGATTAAAGCACAATCTATTGAGTGTGACATAGTTGGATAACATTCAACTCAAGGTAGAATTTATGAATGGGAAGTTCAAACTGCTAGATGGAAAAGGAAATTTGGTTGGCTCTGGCAAACAAACAAAAGGTAATCTATTCTATCTAGATCTAAATGAAAGTTCATGTTTTATTGCTCAAGTAGAAGAAAGATGGTTATGGCACAAAATATTATTTGATGTGAACTTTGATAACCTAGTCGAGTTAAGAAAATATAAAAGAGTAAGAGGTATTCCTAGCTTGAGGAAATTTGATATGGGTCTATGCAAAAATTGTCAAATTGGTAAGATGGGAATCACTAGTTTCAAAAGAAAGAACTATCATTCTGAAGAAGTCTTAGAGCTTGTACATATAGACTTATGTGGAGCTATTGGAATATAAAGTTACAGTGGAGATAAGCTTTTCATTCTTTTTGTTGATGACTATTCTAGAATGATGACTGTAATGCATCTAAAAGAAAATTTTGAATCTTTTCAAAAATTCAAGTGGTATTTGGGAAGATTAGAAAAAGAAACTAGAAAGAAGCTCTGAAATGTTTGAGATTAGATAGAGGTGGTGAGTTTATTTCAAATGAATTCAATGAATTCTACATTGAAAAAGGAATCAAGAGATAGGTATTAGCCGTTGGTACACCTCATCTAAATGGTACAGCTGAAAGAAAGAATAGATCCATCATAGATTGTGCAAGAACATTAATGATAGAAAATAATGTTGCAATCAAATACTGGAAGGAAGCAATCATTATTTTAGTGCATACCTTGAATAGAGTACAACTAAAGAAAGACTCAAATTAAACTCCTTATGAACTATGCTATGGCTACAAACCTAATGTAAGTTACTTGAAAGTATTTGACAGAAAATTTTATATCTTGAAAGAATCTAGGAAAGGTATATTTGATGTCAAAGGTGATGGAGGAATATTCTTAGAATATTGCTACATAAGTAAAGCATAAAAATGTTTGAATTTTTGTACTTATAAAATCATAGAAAGTTCACATGTGAGAATTCATGAGTTTAAAAAAAAGAGTGAAAAAAAAGGCAACAAAGAGCCTAAGGATTATAGAAGATTTATTTACTATGAATCTAGTACTCTTCCAAATCTATCTAGAAGACAAGAGGCCTAAACTCCCAAGTCACAAAAATATCCAAAAGCTACTAAGTTGCAATGAGTGCAACTCAAGTCACAATCTAAAGGACCCAAGTCACAATTTGAAGCTATCGAGTTATTATTGGAACAAACTGAGCTTAATGGACCCCAGTCACAAATAGTGGTACCCAAGCTTATCACAAGTTATGGTGAAGAAATCAATGAAACAAACTCCAAATCCAAAGTACCTATGCTAGGAAGATATGTTAGAAGGCATCATGCACCTAATCAGATCATTGGAGATAAGTCAGATGGAACAATGACAAGAAACAAATTGAAAGGTACATGTTTACATGTTGAATTTAAACCTAGAAATATCAAATATTCTTTGGATAATGAAATTTGGATTGAAGCAATAAATGAAGAAATAACATAGATAAAGAAAAAAAAAACTAGGACTCTTGTTCCTAGATCCAAGGATAAAAATGTGATTGGCACAAAGTGGTTATTCAGAAATAAGCTAAATGAAGATTGAGAAGTTTCCACAAAAAAAGCAAGGTTAGTATGTAAAGTTTAGTCTCAAGAAGAAGGTATTTACTATGGTGAAACATTTTCTCCTATTGCAAGATTCGAAGGTGTTATAACTTTACTAGCATATTCAACTCACAAAGGTTTTAAAGTTTATGAAATGGATGTAAAATATGCATTCTTTAATGAAATTCTTGATGAGGAAGTCTACATAGAACAAGCTGAAGGTTTTGTAGATCCTAGCAAAAGAGATATGGTTTGCAAATTACACAAAGCATTATATGATCTCAAGAAAACTCCAAGAGCTTGGTATGAAAGACTTCATACCTACTTGATCTAGATTGGTTTTCAAAGAACTATAAGAAATGATAAAGTTGAGCAAGGAACGAGAAACAATCCAAGTAAGTTAAGTGTGAAACAATGTTACCATAAGATAAGCAACTCCAAGAGCATACACCAAGATGGTTCAACAATGGAGACAAGGATTTATAAGGGGAAAGCAAAGAAAACCCCTTGTGAGTATTATGAATGAAGGAAAATGCCTAGAGAAGAGAGAGAGAGAGTGTTGGAGAAAAAGTAGCTCAATACAATAACATCAAGTGCTTAGAGTGGTGTTGTAGCTGTGAAGAAAGAAGGAGGAGCATCTCTTATATAGAGATGAGAGAGGAGTTGCATTTGTAACTCCCATTTCTATGAATGCCACATTCATAATAGGTGTGTGCAAAGTGTCACAATCCTCTTAAGGAGGATAAACTAAATAAAGAAATAAACAAGAGTTGTCCTTACATGTGGAATAAAGGACAAACAATGACATGTCCTCCACATGTGTACAAGTGGACAAACTACATGTAGGGACCCTTGGAATATCCCAATTAAAATATATATCCAAGGAAAGATTAACCTTTCTAACACCCCCCCTTAATCTTTACTTGGGGAGTTTACTTGAACGGGTTGTAAACCCAAATTTTTACAATGGAACTGAAATTTCTCTTTAGAAAGTTGTTTGGTTAAAATATCAGCCACTTGATCTTCTCCTTTACAATAAAGAAGAATAATTTGATTGTCTTCAACTTGTTCACAAATGAAGTGATGTTGAAGTGAAATATGTTTGGTGCGGGCATGATACACTGGATTCTTTGCCAAGGCAATAGCACTTTGATTGTCACAATGTATAGGTGTAGGTAATTGTTGAGGTAGACCCAAATCATCAAGAAGTCTTCGAATCCACAAAGCTTCCTTAGCTGCATTGGTACAACCTTTGTATTCAGCTTCAGTTGAGCATAGGGAAATAGAGTGTTCTTTTTTTCTTTTCCAAGAAATTGGACCTGAACCAATAAAGAAAAAATAACCACAAGTGGATTTCCCATCATTGGGATCTCCACCTAGATTGGAATCAGTATAGCCATGTAAAATAAATTCAGAGTTTGGATCATAAAATAAGCCTATATTAATAGTTCCTTTAATGTACCTTAAGATGCGTTTAGCAACTTTAAAATGAGTTTGTTGAGGTTTAGACATAAATTTAGAAACTAAACCAACACTATAAGCAATATCAGGTCTAGTAAGAGTTAAATAATTTAAACTTCCTACTAACTGTTTATACAAAGTTTCATCAACAAAAGGAGTATTCATATCATTCATTAATTTAGTTCCTAATTCACATGGAATTGAAACATGGTTAGAGTCATTCATCTTAAATTTTTCTAAAAGATCATAAGCATACTTGCTTTAAGAAACAAAGATACCTTTAGGAGTTTGAAAAATTTGCATACCTAAGAAGTAATGTAAGATACCTAAGTCTGTCATTTGAAATCAGAAATCAAAATGTCTGAACTAGAAGTGAGATTTAAATCATCTACATAAACAATAACAATGATAATATCATCGTTAGTATGTTTAATATACAAATTAGGATCATTTTTGCTTCTAGTAAAACCTTGAGAAATGAAGAAGGAATTAATTTTAGAATACCATTCTCTAGGTGATTGTTTAAGACCATAAATAGATTTGTTCAATTTGCAAACTAGATTTTCACTACCTTTCTTAACAAATACAGGAGGTTGAGCCATATAGATTTCTTCATGTAACTCACCATTTAAGAAGGCACTTTTAACATCCATTTGATGAATGGGCCAATTCAGTTTAGATGCTAAAGCAAGAACTAATTTGATAGTAGGCATTTTAGCAACAGGAGCAAAAGTTTCATTATAGTCTAAGCCTTCAATTTGGGAAAAATCTCTAGCAACTAGTCTAGCTTTAAATTTACTAATTTCATTATTAGTATTCAATTTTGTTTTATATAACCATTTACATGAAACTAGATTTTTGCTAGGAGGTAATGTGACTAAGTCCCAAGTGTGATTAGCAAGTAACGAATCATATTCCTCTTGCATGGCTTTCTGCCAATGAGGTTGAGAATTAGCTTGATCAAAAGACTTAGGATCGTTAGAATTCATAATAGTAGTCATCAAAGCATAATTACAATAATTAATCCTTCTATGTTTAATTCCACCAGATTTAGAAATATAATCATCAGCTTCATTGATGAGGTTTTGAGCCCATTTAGGTTTACGTTTAGTTGTAATGGAATTATCACTAGAGGAAGAATCATGAGTAAGAAAAGTATCATTAGTATCTATTTGAGTATCATGAGATGTAGGAGCAGAAATAATCGGTGGTACTTGATTAGGAGAAAGAGTAGGGTTAAGAGAAGGAGGTTGGTCCTCCACCAGCACAATTTTAGTGCTACTGAATTCTTCATCCGTTGTAGTAGAGCAATCATGAACGCCATTTTCTGCAATGCAAACATCTCTAGCAACTTGAACTTTGTTAGTAGTGGAATCATAAACACGATAACCCTTAGTATTTTCATCATAGCCAACAAACATATAAGGAGATGACTTAGCATCTAATTTATGCCTTTTCTGTTTAGGCGTATGAACATAAGCAATAGAACCAAATATCTGTAAATGATGTAAATTCGGTTTCCTACCAAACCAAGCCTCTTCTGGAGTGATAGCCTTGAGAGCTTTGGTAGGAGTCCGATTAAGAATATAAGTTGCACAAAACATGGCTTCAGCCCAAAATTTATAATGCAAATTCTTAGCATGCAACATGCTTCTAGCCATTTCAACAATGGTCCGATGCTTTCTTTCCGCTACACCATTTTGTTGTGGTGTATAAGGAATAGTAAGCTCGTGCTTAATTCCACATGATTTCAAATAAGAATGAAAAGCATTATTCACATATTTCTTCCCATTATCAGTTCTAAGAATTTTAAGTTTATACCCAGATTTCCTTTCAACATATAACTGAAATTCAATAAATATATCAAGAACTTGATCCTTGCTATGCAAAAAATAGATCCAAGTTCATCTAGAAAAATCATCAACAAAGGTAAGTGCATACCGAGAACCTTGGATGGAGGTATTCTCCATGGGGCCCAAAAGATCACTATGGACAAGATGCAACTTATGAGTTGCTTGCCATGATTTTCCACTTGGAAAGGGCTCCCTATGCATCTTACCACTCATACAACCTGTACAGGCAATCTTGGAAGGAATAATGTGAGGCAAGCCATCAACCATATTATGCTTTTGCATGAAAGTAATATAATCAGAATTTAAATGACCAAGTCTTTCATGCCATATATTGAAATCAATAGAAGTATGTAAAGAATATCGTGAACTAGCAAATTCATGGAATTTAAACAAATCGTCATTATCCATTTTAGCATGAGCAATCACTTTGAGAGTTTGAGGATCTATGATATAACATGTATCTTTGTAGAATTCTACTTTATAGTTCTGACATAACTGTGAAACAGAAAGTAGATTAGTTTTCAAGTCAGGTACATATAAAACATCATGCAATTTACCATTAGGAATAGTAACATCACCTAGTCCTTCAACTTTACAAGTCTGATTATTAGCTAACTGAATAGGAATGTTAGCAATATCAGGTTGTAAAGAATCAAAAATTTCTTTATGAGAAGTGACATGTTGTGATGCACCACTATCAACAATCCATTCTAAAGGTCTACAAAGATTAAAGCTACAAGTAAAAGCATGACGAGGATTAGAACTAGTTGAATTACCTTTTTTATGGTTTGAGTTTTGATGATTGTTACTATGATTCATAGGTTTTTTATCATTGTGCTTTTTAAAACAGTTATTGACAAGGTGACCATCTTTGCCACAATAAGAACAATGAGGTTTGGAATTGGAATGGTTCCTTTGATTATTAGTATTACAAGTAATATTAGGATGATTGGTATTATTATTATATTTGGGATGAAATTTATTGTTTGTGTTATTTGAATTAGAATTAGATTGTTTGTAATTATTATTATTGGAACAAAAATTATTAGTTGAATTTCTAGACACAAATGCATGTTCAGTTGATTTGAGAGTACCAAACTGAATTAGCTTAGATTCTTCTTGTCTTAATAAAGTTTGAAAAATAACATAAGTTAACTGAGAAGTTAAAGTAGGAATAGCAAGCTGTGCATGAATATTAGTTATAAACTGTTGAAACTATCTAGGAAGACATTTTTTAAGAATAAGATGAATTAAACGAATGTCCTCTAATTGAACACCTAAAGCCATAATTTGACTTTTAAGAGAATCAAATTTTAAGAGGAATTCATCCATACCTTTAAAATATGCATACCTGAGATCTTCGAGTTGATCTTGCAATTATATTTTGCGATATTCATTGCCACTGTCATACTTAATTTTCAAGATGGACCATGCATCATGAGCTTTAGAATAGTGAGCAATTAAGACATATAAATCTGGAATCATAGAAATACCAATTAACCCTAAAGGTTCTTCGTTTTTAGCTTTCCAAGTATCTTTCTCATCTTGAGTAGCCGCTGAACCGGGCTCAAGAGAAGGGCTAGTGGCTATTTTGAAGAGATGTTTAAAACGAAAAAATAAATGAGATATGAGTTTTCCAAGAATGATAATTAGAATAATTAAGTTTGATTTCTGGAATTAATGTTGAAATGATTAAGGAAAAAAAATTCTTTGCTTTTTTTTGAAAAAAATTCCCTTAATTTGAAAATCAGATGAAGTGAAAAAAAAAATGATGTTAAATGAAAGAAAAAAAATTTTAATTTTATTAATTGAGAAAAAAATTGGTTTTTTTTATAGGATTAAGAATATTTTATTTTAATTTCAACTATTTGCGTGAGAGAAAATTAAAAAATCGATTTGTTAAACAAATAAAAACAAAATTTGAAAGAGGTGGGCAAAGAGGGGGAAAATTTTAAAAAAATTTAGAAGGGGGAGCGGAGCTCGTCAGTGGCTGCCGCGTGGCCAAAGGAGTGGCCCTGGTCAGTGGTTAAAGAAATTTAAAAAAACATTGCGGATGAGGATGCAGGCTCTGCCCACGCAGGCGGCGGTTGCCGCGTGGCCTGGACGCGGGCCGCGGAAAGGTTTGCGCGCGGAGTTATGGGGGCGGCGGAAGCGATGGTTAGGGGTTATATTGCGAGAAAAGTTGGAGAGGTGGGGTAGAGATGCAGAGGGCATGAGGGAAGAGGGCATTCCACTCTTCACTGCCGCGCAGACTGGTAGCGCACGGCAGCGGCGCAACCGGTTCGCAGCGGCGGTAGGGTGTCGCGCAGCGGTTGCGTGCGGTGGCGCAGGATCTGTACAGTCGGCGGCGTTTGGGGATATAGCGAACTTCTTTTATTCGATCTGAATCTTGTGCCCTGTGACCAAATCTTAGCTTCCCACAGATGGCAGCGTTTGCGCGGGGGTGGCGCGGTTGCCCAACAAATTTTTTTTTTTTTTTAATTTTATAAAATGAAGCTTTGCACTATTTTTATAAAAACACAATATAGTGAAATATTTATTATTATTTTTTTTAAAAGAGTAAAATTTTTTTATAAATGAAGTAAGAAAAAGTAGAGAGTTATAAAGCTTTACTAATGTAATATTTTTTTTTTTTTTTGTTTTGGCGGCATGCCATCCAAAACAAACCAAAAAAAATTGAAATTTACTAAGAAAAACCTTTGGTGGCAAGCCTTCCAAAGAGGGTTAGTAAAAAAATATGAAGCTTTACAAGAAAACCCTTTGGCGGCAAGCCTTCCAAAGAGGGTTAGTAAAAAAAAATATGAAACTTGCATGCACAAGATTAGTTAAAAAGAGCTAAAATCACAACACAAACTTCTTCTCTCCATAACGTCTCCAAATAAGGTGTGCTCCAATGAATGGCAACCTTCACCACAAAACTTAAAACAAGGATTAGATAACCAAGCTCTGATACCATGTAAGAAATGATAAAGTTGAGCAAGGAATGAGAAACAATCCAAGTAAGTTAAGTGTGAAACAATGTTACCATAAGATAAGCAACTCCAAGAGCATACACCAAGATGGTTCAACAATGGAGACAAGGATTTATAAGGGGAAAGCAAAGAAAACCCCTTGTGAGTATTATGAATGAAGGCAAATGCCTAGAGAAGAGAGAGAGAGTGTGTTGGAGCAAAAGTAGCTCAATACAATAACATCAAGTGCTTAGAGTGGTGTTGTAGCTGTGAAGAAAGAAGGAGGAGCATCTCTTATATAGAGATGAGAGAGGAGTTGCATTTGTAACTCCCATTTCTATGAATGCCACATTCATAATAGGTGTGTGCAAAGTGTCACAATCCTCTTAAGGAGGATAAATTAAATAAAGAAATAAACAAGAGTTGTCCTTACATGTGGAATAAAGGACAAACAATGACATGTCCTCCACATGTGTACAAGTGGACAAACTACATGTAGGGACCCTTGGAATATCCCAATTAAAATATATATGCAAGGAAAGATTAACCTTTCTAACAAGAACAAATGATAATAATAGTATGTATATGAAAGAAGGACAAGATAAGAAGATTGTGTTGATAGAAATATTTGTGGATGACACTTTATTCATAAGAAATGATGACTTTTGCAAGGCATTTTTAGAAGAAGTAAGTAAATAATTTGAGATATCTATGTTTGGAGAGATAAAATTCTTTTTTGCATTGTAGATATAGCAGAAGAAAGATTGTATCTATATTAATTAATCTTAATATATCAAGGAGATAGTAACGAAATTTGGAATGGAAGATTCAGGACTAGTTGGAATCCCTGTGTCTACTAGAAATAAGCTTTCCAAAAATGATGATTCCAAGGAGGTAGATTAGACCACATACATGTTAATGATTGGAAAATTGTAATATATAGTGCATAAAAGGCCTGATATTGCATTACAGTCGATATGGTGGCAAGATTTTCAAAAAATGTCAAAGAAAATGACATGATGGCAATCAAAACAATCATGAGATATCTTAAAGGTACTCAAGACTATGTTTTATGGTACAAAATAGGAGGCAATTTGGATTTAAGAGTATTCATAGATGTTGATTGGGAAAGAAGTATTGATGATAGAAAAAGAACCAATGGTGGAGCATTCTTTCTTGATAAAAGACTGGTGTCTTGGACAAGAAAGAAACATAATTGTATCTCTTAGTCCATAGCAGAGGCAGAATGTGTGGCAATGGTAGTTAATTGTTTGGTTCAAACAACTCTTGGTAGGTATGAAGATAGAGATCAAGGATCCAATGGTTGTATACTATGATAATACTAGTGCAATTAATATATCAAAGAATCTAGTGATGTATACCAAAACAAAACACATTGCTATAATATATCATCTTTTGAGAGAATTGGTACAAGATAAAGAAGTTAGATTGGAATATCTGAATACTAAAGAATAAATGGCAAACATATTCACCAAGCCATTAACTAAGGATGCACTTCTATATCTAAGAGGTGAGCTAGGGGTCATTCCCCTACCTGAAGCTCGCTAAATGAAGTTTAGTGATGCATCAACCAAAGCATGTTAAAAATCAATCAGCTGGTGTAGTATTGACAAGAGGCCATATTGCAAATGAATTAGTACATGAGGTAGATTGATATTCAGTAAATATTGTCTTTGACATGAGATGTCAAGGAGGGAGAAGTTTGATGTCATATCTCATAGAATTTTTATAAAGATAAAGAGAAGAAGATGTCAAAAAGGGAGAATGAACTTGAATTGATATCAAAATCAGAGTTTTCTATCAGAAGAAGATTTTGAAGATAGAAGATTTTGAAGAAACTGAAGGGAGAAGGAGTTCACACTAATAGAGAGAGTTCTCATGGATGAGAATTAGAATGAAACTAATGATATGTTCCTTTATTCTTGCTCTAAAATTTCATTGCATTATGACATGTGTTGCCATCAATACCAAAGAGGGAGATTGTTGGAACAATTTATTAATTATGTATTATCTTTGATGTTAAATAAAATAATATACCATTACTAGTCAATTTATGCTGACCTCACTCAAGAATTCAAGATAGTTTTATGTGTCTACTAAGGATTCAGAGTCTTCCTAGTTTAGAAGATAGTGTCTACCAAGTTCACTCGGGCATTGAAGGAAAGTTTGTAAAAGTTGAGTGTTAACCGACCTCACTTGGTTAATGAAGGAAATTTTGGATGAAACTAGTGTTAACCAAGCTCACTCAGTGACCAAAGGAACTTTTTGAATATGCAGTGTTGACCGAGATCACTTGATTAACATAGGAAAATCATTTCTGAGTTAGTGTCTACCGAGCAGGGTCAACTAACAAAGGATTTTCTCTTTTTGGCATATTGAGTTCAATCGAACTATTTGTTGGTTCTAGCCAACTAAGGAGATGAAAATTAATTATTCTAACTTATATTGTAGCCAACTTGACAATGCAAAAGATATAAATATAAGGTCAAGTTGAGGATTAGAAAATGAGAATGAGTTGAACATAATTGAATATTTGATGATGCCAAGAGGAAGGAATTAGAAGGATAAGTATAACATCCTTGCTATGATGAAAATATACATTCAATCAAGAAGGATCAAGTATACAAGCTAGAATTGAGATTTGTAATAAGTAATTCGGTTGCATCAAGAATTAGGTCATCTCATTATTACTCTCTAACCATTGTAGTAGTGATCTAAATCTGTTAATAGAGTTAGCTTAACATCTATTTGTAAATCCTCTAATAAGGTGGCATTTCTATTGAATTTTCTAAAGACCTATGACAAGGCCACTCCTAATAGGGTAATTAAATAGTTTTGATGCAAGAGCATCTAGAGGTATAAGGGCAATCCTGTGTCACCCAAAAAAATGTACTTAGACTTAGTTTCTATTTCATGTCTTTTCATTTTTGGATACCCATTTGGGTCAAATAAAGGTTCCAACTCTCACAGTTCAACTATCACTGTGCTAGAAAATCTCGAAAAAATAGGAG
The DNA here is from genome assembly GCA_028749045.1 of Cupressus sempervirens. Classification (NCBI taxonomy): domain Eukaryota; kingdom Viridiplantae; phylum Streptophyta; class Pinopsida; order Cupressales; family Cupressaceae; genus Cupressus; species Cupressus sempervirens. The sequence continues at coordinate 8,864,897 of CM053786.1, forward strand.
CATGCAATTTGGCCATCATTTTAGTGACCTAGAAGGTGTGAATTGGCCAGATGAATGTAATTGTGATTTAGAGAATTCCAAAAAAAGAATCAAGTCAAAAGGCCCCACGGTTTGAAAGTTATTGCAATTTTTTGGGTTTTGGAGACCTCCTAATAATGCTTCAAAGTCAGGTTAGGGGCATTAAATGACCTTAAAAAGGGACAAGAAATGGAGGATGAGTGAAGCTCATCCATAGGGATATAGAGCGCTTTGAGAGCTTTTCAAAAATGTAAACGGTTTGTCAATCAGAGCTACGGTTCAAAAGTTATGCCTCCCGAAAGTTCGGTTACCATTTCTAGATTCTTCTAGATTTGCACCGACTTCTAACGCAGCTTCTGGAACCTTCTATTTGGTCAGTGGATGCCTACTAGCACTTTCTAGAATGTACTCCTAGTCCTTAACCCTTCGGGGTCTATTTAAGGAGATTTCTGGCATGATAAAAGGCAGTTTGGAGTGGAGTTTGAGAGGAGGTACTGAAAGAAGAAATTATCTCCAGATTTATGCTATTGTAAGCCCTTAGGGCTTGTCTTGAAGTTTATTTTCTCTGTACTGTTTGTACTAGCTTATTTTCTCAGTTAATACAATTTCTCTTTTCTATTGTGTCCATTCTGTTCTTGGGTTGTGTCCCCATCAAATTTAATAGGGTCACACCTAACAGTGTATTTTGTAACCTTTAATAGGGTTGGCTCCTAATAGGGCTCACTTTAGAAGTGTGAAAATTAGTAACTAGTTGCAATTGGTGGTTTTTCCCAAATTGGGTTTTCAAGTTAAATCTTGGTGTCAAATGTGTTCATGTTATTTCTTTTATGTTTTTATAACTAAGTTAAAGTAATATTAATCATAGATAATATCTTAAAGATTTTCATGTTAAGAATTTGTTAAGTTATTTCAGTGTTTACCAAGTTACAACATTTTTCTTTGTGTTTGACGAGTTTCAATAGAGTTAAGTTTTCACAAAGTTTTTTTTGTATTGACATCTAACGAATCTAGGATTTATTTTTGTGGTAATTGATTCACCCCTCCCCTCTTAGTTACTCTTATATTTCCAATAGTATTTGGCATTGAAAAGTCAATGTTTTGGTGCAACAACTACTCTAGCTTCTAATAAGTGGTATCGATGCTTGGTTACAATTTTGAATCTCCTCGGGTAAAGGTGAGAGGTGGATTTTTGGACTAACTACCAATATTTACCTTTTAGATTTAACACATGGCTTAACCACCTTTTGAATTCTATAACTCTAGTGATTGTATTGGGCATTAACATGTTGATCTTTTTGTGCAATGACAACTTTAGCTTGAAACAATGACATGTTTGATATCTCAAGTTGAACCTAAGATAGGAGATGAAGCTTATAAAGATGAAATTTATATAAAAGCTATGAAATATATACTTGAGAAAATTGAAAAGGATAAGACTAGAGAATTAGTTGCTAGATGTATAGATAAGAATTTTATTAGAATTAAATGGTTATTGAGAAACAAGATGAATGAGAAAGGAGAAGTGGTAAGAAAGAAGGATATGTTACTATAAAAAGGTTATTCACAACAAAAAGGAATTCATTTTGATGAAACTTTTTCTCCTTTTACTAGATTGGAAGTAGTAAGAATATTTTTGGCATATGTATCTAACAAGAATTTTAATGTTTATCATATGGATATTAAGTAAGCATCTATTAATGGAAATCTTAAGGAAGAAGTCTACATTGAACAAACTATGGATTTCCCCTTACATATGACAAAGATATAGTTTTCCAATTGAAGAAAGCATTGTATGGATTGAAGAAAAAACCTAGAGCTTGGTATGAAAGATTGGATAAATATTTATAGAACTTTTGGTTTAATAAAGGAAAAATAGATAGTAATATGTCCTTGGGAATGAATGATGATGGGTTGCTAATTATTGTTGTATTTTTTGATGAAATTATTTTAGGAGGAAATGATCAAGCTTATAGGAAATATTTAAAAATAATTAAAGAATGAATTTGAGATGAGTATGATTGGAGAGATAAAATATTTCTTCAGTTTGCAAATAAATTATAATGAGGATGACACTTTAATTTCATTGACTACATATCTAAAGGATTTTTTGAAGAATTTTGGTTTGTGGAATTGTAAACTAGTTGGAACACCTATAGTTAGAGGATGTAAATTTTCTAGTGTAGAAAAACCAAGATATAGATCTATGATAGGATGATTGTAGTGTTTGACTCATTCAAGACCTAATATATCTAATGGAGATCCCAAGAAGATCCTAATGAGAGACATATTAGAAAAATAAAGAAGGTGTTCCTATACTTGAATGGTACACCTAATTATGGCTCATGCTATGATAGATCCCATGAGTTTACCTGATGCACATAAATTGATGTAGATTGGGAAACAAATGTGGATGACAAAAAGAGAACAAGTAGTGGAGCATTATTCTTGGGAGGAATATTGGTTTCATGGTTGAGTAAGAAACAAAATTGAATATTGTAATTTACATCAGAAGCCAAGTGTTTGTAAGAAAAAAAAATGTAACCAAATTATCTAGATGAAGAAGATCTTACATGATATTGGTATTGAGTTTATTGGATATATTATCATTCATTATGATAACACAAGAATAAAAAAAGTGTCGATGAATCTATTGTTACATTCAAAGAATAAGCACATTGCAATAAAGTATCATTTCTTCAGAGAGAAGGTAGCCAAGAAGGAAATAAGATTTGAGTATGTTAGTGTATATGAGGATTAGTAATGCAAAGAACACTAAATATAAAATCAAAAAGTATTCAAAAAACTAAGTAAATGTAACTTCAAGATAGACTAAGATGAGCTCTCAATTGAGAATATGAGCCATTAATGGGCTCTCTCAATGAGAAGATCTCTTGTTGAGTAGCTTTGTCTAATTAGATAGGATGTATGCTCGATTCTCCAAAGGCTTCAATGGTGTTCTTGATGGATTTTAGCTTGGGTGAATGGATTTTATGTAAAATGGCTTCTCAAAAATGGCATTATGGCTTTACTTCATGATCAAAATGGCATTACTTTGTTACTATGGGTGATTGTGTTAAAATGGCTTGGGAGAGGATTGCTTAAATAGGAAAAGGGCCTGAGGGATCAAGGGCTCGTATGCACAGATGGGAGAAATCTTATGGAAGGTTTAGATTGAATGAGAGGAGAGCACATGGATTGTGCTTCCTTACGGCCAATCAAAGAGTGACACATGTCACAGGGTCATTGGTTAGAGAAAGAGAGGTTGAGGGGTCAACAAAGGAGGCTCAAAGCTCATAAAGACCCTCATAATGGCTTGTAAGAGCAATGAATGGGCTTGTAAGAGTCATTTATGACTTTGTGGGCTTCGTAAGTTTTATGGTTGGGATATTTATGAGAGAGTTGAGATATTTGACTTGGGTTGGATTAAGAATGTCTTAAGATTGACTTAGGAATGTGCAAATGATTAAGGCTTGGAATAGGCTTGGGTTAAGTAGATTAGGCTTGTTAGAGATGGGCAAGTGGATGGCATTTAATGAGGGTGGGTGAAGGAGGAGATATTTGTTGGCTTTGGCTTAGGTTAGCAAGTCTTAACCCATGTTTATGGAATGTGACAAGGTTAGGGGGGGATTAGGATTAGGGTCAAAGATAAGGATTGACATCTTCTAGAATAGTCTAGGCTTTGGATGAGGATGAAGACTTTCTAGAAGAGTCTAGAACTTCCTAGGATGAGGATAAATAAGGTTTTTAAGAAATAAATAAAGTTTTATTTATTTCAAGGGTTTGGGTTGAGGAGATATTTATTAAAATATTTTTAATGAACCCGAGGATTAATATTTAATCTTAATTAAATATTTTGAGTTGGGATTAGGGGTAGGAAATGATGGGATTAGCCTTTAATCAAAATTAAAGAAGGATTAGAAGATTTTGGAAGAGGTTAGTGGTCTTAAGGAAATTGGCCAAGTTTTGGGTAAAAAATAAATAAATTATTTATTTTGAGATTTTTGGTCAATTTATTAATTAAATAATTAATAAATAAGGAAATAATGTTTAAATAAGATTTAAACATTTTTGGGAGGGATGCCTTAATTAAATATTTTTAATTAAGATAAAGGGATTTAATGGCATAAAAATAAATAAATTAATTAAATAAATAAATAATTAATAAATGATGATGTCATCAGGGACTTTTTCAGAAAATAAAAATACTTTATTTTCTAAAGGATTTTTTAGGTGTCTACATTTTGCCCCTCTTTAATATAGTGTTGAAACAACACTATTTCAAAGAAGTTCAGATATAAATGACATGGAGATGACTTTATGGAGCAACACAGTTGCCCCAGTGTCTGGTAGAAGAGAGAGAATGGACTGCATGATGCCCCCTCAAGAAGGCAGTGGGGAGAGAAAATGAGGCTCGATGGTTATTTTAAAAATACAAGAATCCAGGATGAGCAAGGAGACTTAGATTGGCAAAGAGAAGGGGTTGAATTAGCTCAAACTCTCACTACGGGAGGATGATAAAGGGAGAATCATAGGCACAAGAGTAAATAAGCTCAAGACTTTAGTGGAGATGGAGGATGAAGGAGCAGAGTGCCATAAAAAGGAATCTAGGATATGGAGAAGGATGAGGGGATTATAAAGCTGATGCAATAGGATTTCAAAGAGTCAGATTAGTGGAAGATGGGTTTCGAAGATCCCTAGGACTAGGATTATGGATCTCGAAAGATGAGGCTTGGTGGATTGATTGGATTGGTGGATCCCTAAGACTAGGATTGTGGATCCCTAAAGCTAAAAGTGAAGATTGATTCAAAGAGATACTGATGCATAAGCTGGGGAAGGAGAGATAGATGTTGGATATGGATGGGGGATAATGGAGATGAAGGGAATCCATTGAAGCTTTTTGAGTGGGGGGATACTTCAAAGAGAAGCACCACCATGTAGTTGAGCACTAGATTTTCTATAGGACTATTGGTTAATTGCCAAGATTACCAAGAACATCAAGGTCGTGTCACCAACCGTCCAGAAGACTAACAGACTGACTCGAAACAAATACAGAAAGATTGCCCCAGCATCACACATGAAATCTAGAGGAAACAGCGTGGAATCGACACTGGGTAACCCATAAGAAAAAAAGAAATAAACAAAAGACTTGATCAAAAATGTATTCTCAGAGTGCCCCATTCATAGCATACCATGATATGGAGGATCGTGGCAACCTTGAGGAGGGAACAAAAAGATTTCTTGAAAAAGATACTTCAAGATGCAAAAGAGAAGATTCCAAATCAAAATAAAGCAAAAATACAAAAGAGAACCGTTTTCCAATGAGATGGGTAGGATGAGGTACTAACAGACTAAGATCAGACATGAGGAAAGCTATATCCTACAAGGATCTATCAGAGAGCACCTAGATGGTGGAATTGGATGAGTGATGCGTCTAGCAAGCTAAACTAAGAAGTATAACACTTTGGTGACAGGAGATCTAGCTAAAGGATGCATTGGAATAGCTAACCAAGATTTGTGTTATGTGTGCAAGATGCTAATCAAGGATGAACTGACACAAAATTTGGATAGATACAATGGTACTAGGCTAAAGAGGATGGACAAGTTGATGGACCAAGATATGGTACAAATGTACAATTTTTTTGGACAATATTGGATATACAAGCTATGATACAAGCATTGGATACAAGATTATTTACAAGCTGTACAGGAGCTCCATATGATAAGATAGCGGGATGGCTAAAGTTGGTGCAAGATGCATAAGCTAAGGATGAGGTGATAGTAGAAGATATGAATTTGGTAGCATGCATCCAATGATGATGATAGATGTGCGATCAAGGATGGGGAAAATGCTAAGGTTGGTGGTAGCTGAGCTAATAAATGGCACTAGAGTGAATGGCTAATGAGAGGATGACATTGGATTTGCATGAGGATAGCCTAGAGTGAGATACCAATGACAAGGGAAGATGGACAAGATAAGATCTCCAAGGAATACAGTGCCCCCAGTCAGAAGATGACATGTAAAAGGAGGTCTTATGATGGATGTGATAGGATTGAAGCTAGGATGGAAAAATTGAAGGCGCTAAGGAGATGGATGATAGCTAGGATGATGGGGTGAGGTTGCAGAAGATAAGTGGATAGTGATAGATAAAAGTTGGAGGATGAAAGATAGGTGGATACATTGGAAGATGGAGCTGGATGGAAATATGTGACCAAAAACATGAGGATGATAGGCTAAGTTGGGGATGGCTGGATTATGCATGACGCTTGCTTGCCAAGTTTTCATCATGGTAATTGTCCAAGGCACTTGAATTGCCAAGTTTTCACCAGTGGATGCTTTATTTTTCTTTATTTTTTTGACTTTTTGACTTTGGACTTAGCTGGAATGATTTTGGCTTTCTTTAGCTATTTTTGGCTTTTTTTGGGATTTTTCACTGGCTATTGGAATGTTCAATTTTGTTGCTAGCTCTTGGTAAACCAAATGTGTGATTTATGCAATAGATCGGACTAGATGGGATTGATGGTAGGAGATGGAGGGATGAAAAAGCTGGAAAGGAGCATGAGATGGGGATGGTTGTAGGATCAACATTGGCACATGTTGGGACAAGTGTGAAAAGAGCATATGGGGGATAGATGGTAGATGCGAGCTTGATGGAGGATTTGTGGAAGTGCGCTTGGGGATATAGGCACCCAAGATGGAGTTAGGACACGAGTCACTAGATGGGGGATTAGCAATGGTGGATGCCATTATGCATTATGTTTCAACTTTTTTTTTTGGGATCCACGTGGTTTTGGATTTTCTTTTCATAGGCTTTCACATTGTTTTGTATTCTTTGATTGGATTTTTCCTTTTTGGAGTATGTATTTTAGAATAGACATATGATTGCCTAGGATGTGGATTTTTAGCTTTATGCATTTTGAAGTTGGCATTCACATTGCTATGGTAAGCTTTGGGAAGATGGTTAGGAGAAGCTTTGTGAAATGGAGAGGATATGGAAGAGCCTGTAGGGGGATGATGATGGATGATGTGTCCTGATATGTGCCTTTGTTGATCTTGCATAGGAATGGAGGGAATAGGATTTTTATGATGGCTGATAGGAGGATGGAGGATGGTAGACTTTTGGACATAGGGACCCAAAATGGATTTAGCGGATGAAGGGGGGATATTGTACATTGTTTTGGGTTGCAAAGATGGTGGAGGGGGGATGACATAAGATCTCTTGAAGGAGTGATGGGAGGCTGGCATGGTGGGCTTGGAGATAGGCTTGGTTTGGGGATGGCATGTACTAACACTTTTAGATGGTGAACCTTTGGATACATATTCAAGACCATGGAATCCTAGATTCTTTTGTGCAATAATAGGCTTTCTAATTCCTTGCTCTTGTGGTCCTAAACCTTGACCTTGATAATGCCATCGATTGAGAATTTGAACGAGCTAAGGAAACTTTTTGCTTTTAGAAAATGGTATAAGTGCTTTATTAGATGTACTGCAATGGGGAGATACTGTTCTTAATTCTTCTTCTGAGAGGGGTCCACCATGGATAAATGTAAGCAAAGAAAGAGGGTAGATTATAGATGGTGGAATAGCTTGGATAGGTGGTAAGATGGAAGCATGGGGCAGAGGAGATGGTAGGATAGGATCTTGATTTAGTTGATGGGATGAAAAGATAGCCTACAATAGAGGAGGTATGGCTTGAGGTTTTGGAGATGGAGGGGATGGTGACTGCACTATGGATGGAAGACATGGTACAATGATATCTTCATTTATGTGTTGGGGGATGTCAACATGCTTTTGGGAAGGATCTTGATAGGATTGGATTGGAGTGGATGGTGCGATAGGAGGTGAAGGGATGGATTCTTCAAAGGCAATAGATGGATAGATGGGAGATTCGATAGTGAATATGGGTGAGTAGAAGATGGATGCATAAGGGTCATTACGAGAGATTTGGGAAATGCTTGGAGGTGATGTGGATAGGATTTGGATGGATTTGATAGGTTGTGGGATTTTGATGCTTGCGAGAAGTGGGAGGATTTTAAGCAATTTAATGGATGGTATGGGGATGATAGCTATGGGAGATGGAGGTTATATTATAGATGGGTAAGCTTCATCACTAACTACTTCAGATGGTTGGATTAGATGAAATGGCTTATCAACTGTTGGAGGCAATTTTTCTTGTATTTCCTCTAGGAGATTCCTGGGAGACTCATGTGTCAGAGGTGGAGGTGGTGGATTGATAGGAATAGCTGGTGTGATGGGGGTGGAAGATTGGAAGCTTGGTTGATTGGGTGATGGAGGAGAAGCTGGGATATGAGATGGCATGAATAGATAGTTTGGAGGAATGGTTGGATTTTGGGGGATGGTTGGGAGAAGGCATCTAAGGCTTTCAAGATACCCATCATAGTCAACAAGTTTTTCATCATCATTGGAATAGGATGTAGCAGGAGAAAGAACAATGTGACCAAACTCATCATGATAGGGTTGGGATTTCATGCTTTGATGATGAGTTGGATGGGGATGGGGTCTTGCATATGGATGAACATAGAAGCTCATGGTTGGATTTGGATTAAGTGTAGATTTTGGATTGGCTGATGAAAGATTTCCCAAGGAGAGTCAAAGCTGCATGACAGACCTAAGGAGGATTGGCTGGAGATTTTTGGCTTTCTTGTGGATGGAAGACTTCAAGGGTATGTTGTCAAAAAGTTAGAGTTTTGCTTTCCTATGTGCAGGATTGGTGGCTTTTGGTGTCAACTTGAGGATAGACAAATGATCCTATGGGTATGACATGAGATTAACCACTTGTGGATCCCAACATTTATCTTAAGGTGATGAGGGATGACAACTGACAAGGCTAGATTACCCTAGAAAAAGCTCTATCAAAGGGATAACCTTGGGGAGATTGAGGGATTTGGATAGATTGATTGGATAGCAAACTCTAGCAGAGTAACAAAATTTTCTTAAAGGCTTGGGTAATTTTGGATTGGGTTGCTAGCTAGTTGGGGGGATGATTTTGATGGACTTTGGATTTGGGATTGTTCTAAAGCAAAGAACTAGATAGATTCAGTTGCGATAGGGGAGCTTGGATGATTTTCTGATGAGGCAGTGACTATGCTAAGTATGCCTTGAGCTAGGAGATTTTTTCTTTTTTTGAGATTTTGACCAAAGTTGGAAAAAATTCATTCAAAAGTTATTAACAAACAAGCAGACAAAAGTTTGGAGCAAGCACGTCAAACACACCAACATCCTAGGAAGCTTTCTACAAGGACAAAATTTGGTTTAGCTAGGGAGTCCTCGATATACGCAAAGTACGTGAGGCCCAAATCCATAGATGAAACCAAAAAGATGTCACATAGCCAAGAGGAGCGGTAACCCACTTCTCCTCTTTCACTTCTCAAGGGTATAAAGTTCCTTGAGGCTTAGCCCAAGTGACAGAATTTTGATCCCAAAAGAGGTGTCTTTGGATTCACCTCCCGATCTTTATACTCTGCCAGAATGCTGGAGTTGAGGTCGTCTCAAGGGGTGATGAAATCCCCAAGTAGGCCCCCTAAAACTTAAACAATATTTTGGATCCTAATCTTATGCACCCAAGATGGCCTCAAAAGATGACAAGGGGAGAGAAGACTTGGATGATCTTGGACTAAAAGACAGAGTTCTTTTCCAACTAACGCTTAAGTTTTTTGATCTAGACTTTTTGAAAACACACGTGATTAAGATGCAAAGGTTCAATTACAATTTGAAATGTGCCAACAAAAGAGAAGTGATTGAAGAATGAATACACAAAGGAGAGTTAGGGTCAACAAGAAAGTAAACCCGCATGCCCAGAGGCCCTCCATTTCAAGTATCGATTAATTTCCTTTAAGGCATTCAAGAGTTGGTGTTTGTTCATTTTAAGGCCAAAACAAAGATGTGCGTAAAGTTCAATTTTAAGTGTGCACCCTGAGGCCCTCCACATCAAGATTTGTTCAATTTTTATGCCCAAATGAAGTTTTAGCGAGACTAATGTGCATTCAAGAAATTTTCTATCTTAGAAAAACCAATAAAAACTCAAGTGAGTGGAGTTTGATTTTTGTGGAGCACTTAACACCTTCTTAGGTAGACCCATCCCCATATATGGCACTGATATTGCAACCAATGGTTAGAATGCTGGGTGATTAAAGAGGGTGAGTCCAACAACAAACTCACTCAAAGTGTCTTTATTTGTTTTTATAACTTAGAAAGTTTCTAAAATGTGGATTCTTTTTATGCTCCAAAAGATGAAGTGTGATGTACGATAATGATTATTTGATCTGTGGAATTCAAGATTGGATTTGTTATGTATTCTAATGAAAAAACAAACAAACTTGATTTTAATCCATGACTCTCAAGAGTGATTTTAGCAACATGCATTCAAAGACGAGTGTTTAAACATTCAAGTTATTTCCTTCGAGAATTCAAGATTGAGATTTTGCGTGTTGTTTTAAGAACTTTGAAGTGCTTTGTTTTAACCTTAGATCATTCAAGATTGAGATTTTGCATGTTGTTTTAAGAACTTTGAAGTGCTTTGTTTTAACCTTAGATCATTCAAGATTGAGTTTGTTTGAACTAAAATTCAAAGAGGAAGGAATAAGGATGCTTTTCTTTCCAATTTAGATCATTCAAGATTGTTTTTGACTCAAAAAAAATGACTCTTTGGACTTTGGTTTTCAAGATTTTGTGTTCTAGTTTTCATGTTTTAAGCCAAAAAAATGATATTCCTAGATTGTTTTGATGTATGAAAAACCTAGGAAAAATTCAAGATTTTGCAACAAGACATTTGTTTGGAACAAATAAAAAAGTTTTTAGGACAATTTTGGCAACCATTTAGGACTCTTAGTTTTCATGAGATTTTAAAAGAACTTTAAAATATTTGCAAATGAAGTTCATTCTATCCCTGATTGATGCTTTTAGTTTGATTTAGATTTTTCTGTGCATTTAGTGTTGATTTTGAACCTTTTGAAATGGAAACTTGAAGTTCTTTTTAAGTTTCCAAAAATGAAGTGTTCCTAACTTTGCATGAATGCATCTAAAACCTTGATGTTGCAAGGATGCAAATGATTGGATTGATTTAGTTTCGTTTGTTAAAAGATTTTTTTGAAATTTTTTAATTTTTTAGTGGATTTAAGTATGATTTGGGGTCCATTTTAAGCACTAAAACAAGGTGCGTATGGTTTTGCTCCCTTAAGAAAAAATTGGCCAAGATCCCACAAGAAGAAGAAGAAGTAGACGGAATAGAAGAAGAATATAGACAAGAAGAGGAAGAAGAATTCCAAGTGCTCCATCCACAAAAAATATGAAAACACTCTAAATCCCATTAGAATGTTTGCAAAGAACTCTTGCTTCATCTTCTTCTTGCTTCCTTAGACCTGAAAAACCTAATTAAATGCCCCTACCAATCACCAAAACATGAAAATTAGCGAAAGTTAGTACAAAACATGCAATTTTGACTACAAATGATAACAAGCATGACCCATGCGGGATCCCACCGGGCGTGCCAAAATGTATACGAGGATTAGTAATGCAAAGAACACTAATTATCAAATCAAAAAGTATTCACAAAACTAAATAAACGTAACTTCAAGATAGACTAAGATGAGCTCTCAATTGAGAATATGAGCCATTAATGGGCTCTCTCAATGAGAAGCTCTCTTGTTGAGTAGCTTTGTCTAATTAGATAGGATGTATGCTCAATTCTCTAAAGGCTTCAGTGGTGTTCATGATGGATTTTGGCTTGGGTGAATGGATTTTATGTAAAATGGATTCTCAAAAATGGCATTATGGCTTTACTTCATGGTCAAAATCTCATTACTTTGTTACTATGGGTGATTGTTTTAAAATGGCTTGGGAGAGGATTCCTTAAATAGGCAAAGGGCTTGAGGGATCAAGGGCTAGTATGCATAGATGGGAGAAAGTTTATGGAAGATTTAGATTGAATGAGAGGAGAGCACATGGATTGTACATCCTTATAGCCAATCAGGGAGTGACACATGTTACAGGGTCATTGGTTAGAGCAAGAGGGGTTGAGGGGTCAACAAAGGAGGCTCAAAGCTCATAAAGACCCTCATAATGGCTTGTAAGAGCAATGAATGGGCTTGTAAGAGTCATTTATGGCTTTGTGGGCTTCATAAAGTTTTATGGTTGGGATATTTGTGAGAGAGTTGAGATATTTTGACTTGGGTTGGATTAAGAAAGTCTTAAGCTTGACTTAGGAATGTGTAAATGATTAAGGCTTGGATTAGGCTTGGGTTAAGATTAGATTAGGCTTGTTAGAGAAGTGGATGGAAATAAATGAGGGTGGGTGAAGGAGGAGATATTTGTTAACTTTGGATTGGGTTAGCAAGTCTTAACCCATATTTAGGGAATGTGACAAGGTTAGGGGGGGATTAGGATTAGGGTCAAAGATAAGGATTGACATCTTCTAGAACTGTCTAGGCTTTGGATGAGGATGAAGACTTTCTAGAAGAGTCTAGAACTTCCTAGGATGAGGATAAATAAGGTTTTTAAGAAATAAATAAAGTTTTATTTATTTCAAGCGTTTGGGTTGAGGAGATATTTATTAAAATATTTTTAATAAACATGAGGATTAATATTTAATCTTTAATTAAATATTTTGAGTTGGGATTAAGGGTAGGAAATGATGGGATTAGCCTTTAATCAAAATTAAAGAAGGATTAGAAGATTTTGGAAGAGGTTAGTGGTCTTAAGGAAATTAGCCAAATTTTGGGCAAAAAAAAAAAAAAAAATTTATTTTGGGATTTTTGGTCAATTTATTAATTAAATAATTAATAAATAAGGAAATAATGTTTAAATAAGATTTAAACATTTTTGGGAGGGATTCCTTAATTAAATATTTTTAATTAAGATAAAGGGATTTAATGGCATAAAAATAAATAAATAAATTAAATAAATAAATAATTAATAAATGATGATGTCATCAAAGACTTTTTCAAAAAATAAAAGTACTTTATTTTCTAAAGGATTTTTTAGGTGTCTACACCTACAAGTGTTTAGTGATTGCATAATCTTATGGATGCATGCATGATAATAAATATTTTATGGGTTCACTAAGCTGTGAAAATTTATAATAGTACATCTAGACCTTGGATAACTAATTCACCCCCCTCTCTTATTTATTCTAAAGAATTCCAACAATTTGTATCAGAAACATCTACTTAAGAGGACTAGTTTGAAGGTACTAGAAACACAAAAATCAAGATGTTAAAAAGAGAAGTACCCAAGCTTAATAGAGATAACTTTCTTGAATGAAAAAGAGTGATGAAGATACACCTTGGAGGACTTAGAGATCATGCACAATCTGCCATTATTGTTGAGCATACTAGCCCTACTAGATCCCTAACTACTGAAGATTTGAAAAAGGAGAAAGAACACAATGAGGCAATGTTGGAGATTGCCTCTGCCCTAAGCTAAACTAAGTTTGGTGATATCAAAAGTCTTAACAGTGCAAAGAAAATATAGGATGCTCTGCACACCATCTATGGAAGTGACAAGAATGTTTTAAGAGCTAAAGTTCAAAGTCTTAGAGGTAAGTTTGATGATATGAGAATGCAAGAAGGTAAATATTAGTGTCTTTTGACAATTGGATATCATTTTTAGATTCTTTTGTAAATGATTATTGGTGGCGTATTGAAATATTTGTCATTTTTTTCAATGGGGGAGAGATATACATTAAAAAACATTGTTGATAAATGGGGTCATTAGAACATGAAAAACTCTTTACAACCTGTCTATATCCATGTAGGAAATATAGGTTTATGAGGAGAGATTTACTTTCATGGAGAGTCACATGAATGGAGGATCAAAGGATGATGAGGAAGAAATATATTTGGTATTCATGGTACTTCAATGTTTCTCTTCACATGTTGCCATCAATTTTAGAGGGGGAGATTGTTGACATGAATGCCTATAGGAGATTAGTGAATACCTCAAGGATATTGTAAGAAGTGTTTTAGAAATGATTGAGTATGTTGGCTCCTAATTTGATAGGACTTAAAATACCTTATGAAGAATCAAGAAATATTAGGAATTAACTAAAAACCATTGTGGGTATTCAGAGAAAATCAATAGGACCAACTATTAAGAACTTTTAGCCTTCTTCCCTTTGAATAGTGCAAGATTTAGGTAGGTGTACCTTAGAATTTATTACTTTTCTCCTCAACAACATAATACAAACATAAATTCTAGCATGATAGATGGATTTCCTCTAACACTTCTAATTCAAGGAATGTAAAAGGGATGGAGAATAACTAATTCTTCAAACCTTAAGACTCCATGAATCAAGTATAGGCTAACTTTTCAGATCAACAAACAGTAAAGATTTAAAAGCTTTAATTTAAGGATTTTACACCATATAGTTTATCCATATTCCACAACATATCATATGACCCATTGGACTTTTTAGTCACAAAATTTGACACATATAATTCTTATCTAAATATTTCCATTAAACCCTCAATTCTCTTAATCCACATCAAGAATTTAAACAATCAATTTTATTATCAACATGACATGAGACAAATATAATTTCAAATGAACAATAATTGAGAATTCAACAAACTTGGTTATCAAACCTCAGAAAATTGAAAGCAAGACAAACAAGAGACAAAATATAGATTGAGTGATCACTATGTACATGAATTTTGTATTATCTTGCATGAGAATATACAATTCAGTACCAATTTTGTAAGAAAATCTCAAAATAAACTCAACACTTCATACTTCCTATTTTTATTAAAGCAATACTAGATAACAATATACAAAAATGAACTGACTAGGAAATGAGATTATCTATATATATATATATATATATATATATATATATATATATATATATATATATATATATATATATATATATATATATATATATATATATATATATATATATATATATATATATATATATATATATATATCCTAAAAATTTCAAACCCCTCTCTAGCCTTGCAAACTCACTTATGTAGGTGAGTTACTAAAATCTTTAGGCATAGAGATCAACACATTTTTCACCATCTAATGGGACATGTTAGTTTTTCAAACTGTTAGCAAAGTTAATCCATAATAAGTTGATGTGATAGTTTTTGGTCATGTGACTACATGTCCTTTTCCTTGTGCTTTTTCTTACATGAAATATATCCTTGTTATTTCTTCTATGGTGGTTAATCTCCAAGGTCTAATGGAATGTACTTTTTAACCCACTCTTCACACTCATCATTAGAAGGCCACATATGCTCCAAGATTTGATCTATCACCTTCTTGTATGAAATATATTTAAATGTGGCCTAGGTGACTTCTTTCTTGAAGCTTTCATAGAATATTTATGAAATAATCAACCTGGACATACATGTTGATATGTAAGCCTAAGTTTCCTAGTAGTCTCTAATACTTAGTTATTTCTAAGGCAACATTGGTTCATCATCACTTTGACTTAGCCATCTAGAGAAGGATGAGCTACAAAGGAGTTTTTTATATTTCTTCACATGTTGAACAAGTCAAAGGTTGCCAAGCAACCTAGTAGAGACCAAAAAAGTATAAATGCCAAGTAAAATAGTAGAGACCGAGCATTTGGAAAGATAATTAATGTCAAGTGTGTCAGTATATGCCTAGCATATAGAAGTGAAGTGATACCATGAATGTTTTTTATGATTAAGTGTTAGAACATTCAAGTGTTGAGTAAACTTGTTTTGACATATGATTTTATAATTGAAAAAAAACTTATGTAAATTATTCTAGCCAACTTCTACTAGACATTTAAAGATCGTAGAGATAGTTAAGGAGAAGATTACACATTTTTTAGATGGCATTAATCCCAAGAAAAGAAGATTAACGAATCATAAAATTAGAAGGGTAAAATGGAAAATGATGAAATATGGATTGTTGATTAAGATATATAACTTTCTACAATTATCTATTTTAGAAAGTTTCAAACCCTAATATTAGTGTGGAAAGAGAAGGGAGCATGAAGGAACAAATATGCTTAGATCAGATTAAGGAAGGCTAAGTCTAAAATGAGATCATATAGAAAAACCTAGAAATGAAGGATAAAACAAAGCATATCAAATAAGGAGATAAATCTGAGATAGTGAAGAAAGGAGATTTGTAAATAGCTTCTAAAGAAAAATGAAGGATTAGGTACTAAATTGGTTTTGATAGATTGAGTCAGAGAAAATCTCTTAATGGAGTGGTTATAATAGACATATTAAAATGTGTTAATAGGGTCCTTAATTTATTATAAGTATAAAACCCTTTAATCAAACTAAGACCTAAACATCTTAGAAAATTTTAATAGAGCAGACCCCTCATAAGGTAGATCATTTGAATTGATCAAATTCTAGCCCTATCAGGAAAATTTTATTATCGTGGCCATATAGATTTATGGGTTTTATCCCCACCTAAGTTTTTCCTTCATCTTGAAGTTTTACTAGTACCAAAATCATTGTGTTATGTGTTTATATTTTCATGGATGTTATGCTTAGATAGATAACATTTCAGCATTAAAATTTTATGATTATATGATATGAGGTGTAAGATATGAGATGGATTAGGTGTGAATACAATTAATTGTTTTATTAGTGAAATTTTTTATAGAACCTGATTTAGGAACCCCCCCTACCCCACAATACCTCGTTTCCCTTTAAGTTTTCCAATAATTGGTATCAAAGCTTAGTTCTCTTGAAAATAAGTCTAAGAGCTTAAGGGTACAGAGCTTAGAAATGGAGGAATATAAAATAGGAAAGATCATTTAGAACCAGATGGTTCAAATATAGATCATACTACAACAACTTGAAGGAGAAAAAGAGGAGTTAAATAAATCCTTAAAGAAGAGGAAATATATTGCCATTCAATAAATGACACACTATACAAGGAAATTGATGTTATATAATTTCTTAACAATGAAAATATTAATGATAGTGATGTAGCAATGTAAAATCTACTAGAGAATAACAATATCTAAGTAAAGAGAGTTAAATAGAATGGACATGGAGATTACAAATATGAGATGAAAAAGTGACCAACTAAGGAATCAGTTGAGATCTGAGAAGGAACTTCTAGAAAGAATGAACAAATGAAGTGAAGCTATTAGATAATTTGAAGAATTGATGAGGTCACCAAGGCCATACAATAATACTTCTAGTCTAGGACATATCAAACACTCTTTATCTACTAAGGAAGGAGAGTCATCAAAGAGTGGAGAGAAAAGAAATGCAAAATCTAGAGGCAAACCTACATGTCATCATTGTGGTAAACTTGGACACACTGTTAACATTTGTAGAAGCAACAATGGTATGAAAAACCCTAAACCTAAGTTTACTAGAAACTATTTTAATTGTAAGAAACAATGACACCAAGAAAATGAATGCATTTGAAAGACAAGTGATGCACCTAATACACCTCAATTTGGAGGACATTGTTATAACTATTAGAAATATAGATGTAGAGCTCATGAATGTAGACCCAAAGAAAAATCCAACTAGACATCCAAATGGAAAACACATGCACCTAGGGAAGGTAACTCTTACAATTAAGATTATAACACATGGTATATTTTTCATTATTGTGGAGAGTATGGATACTATCTAGAGAATTTCATTAAGACACATTAAAGTGGAAATTACAAGAAATGCTTGAATGGAAACCTAGTTTGTTTTAGTTGTCTCAAGGTTGGACATGTTAGCAAGAATTGTAGGACCTGAACACCAACACCAACAAATGGAAGCAAAAAAGGAAAATAGAAAGTAGACATGATTTAGTCATGGAGAGAGATAGTAGAGGCTAGAAGTAGTGAATCAAGCAAAGTTGAAATCACCCAATCTAATGGATTAGATGATCACAACACATCCAACTAAGGAATGAAGATATGTAAGGGACTATATACTGAAATGTTATATTATACATTAGTTCCTAACAAAAAATGTGATTGAAAGTCTATATCAACATGAATCAAGATGCATTACCACAAATTTGAGAGAAGAACTGGGTAATAGAACATGTCAAACTATCAAGTGTCGAGCATCAATAATATTATATGTATTGACCATGCACTACAATATAGACTGAGCACTTGCATGAACTGAGCTGATGTATTAGTTGAAACAAATGGTATTGAATGAGTCATCTGATAATGACCAAGTATTTGAATAAAAAGAAGTGTGAACACAACTTGCAAAGGATGAGATAGTTGTTGTGCACCTATCAATGTACAGACACATTTATTACAGACCTAAATGAACATACTAAAGCTATATATTGAATTTTGGTACACATTTTCATTTTACCAAGAAATTCTTAGTGTACAAGTGATTCAAGGGTATGTTCAAGATCATGATCAACCAAACTATGCTCTTAACAGGCAATAAAAATTCAACAAATCAGGGTTTTGTCAACTTGACATGCAATTTTCTACTTGTTATAAACTTTATATAAAAAATTTGAGGAAAAAAATCTCTAAGAAATTGACTTTAGTTTCTAAATTACTAGGCCTTATCTAAAAATAAATAAATAAATGATTGGTCAAAATTTTTAATTTTAATGTAATAGTACAAAAAGTTTAGGACAAAAATAAGAAGTAGATGTATGTTCGATCACCCTAATCAAAATCAAATGACAATATTTTTTAATAATATTCTAGATATAAGAAGTAGACTCATGCTTGGATGTGATACATATTTTTAGGTATTTTTATTGTAAAATAAATAAATAATAATTAATTTTCTACTTTAGTATTTTTGGAATAAAAAACTCTCATGACCAACCACTTTAACTAATTCAAAAATGTACAAAAATTAATTTTGTTTTTTTTCCTTATAGTAGAAGAAACATAGAATGTGATGCATCTTTTGGATTTCAAAAATGTTGTATCATTTGAAAGTTATAATTGTTTTTCAAGTAGTGTATCAGTTAACACTTTAAACATAATTAGATTAGAAAATAAGTAATAATTAGTTACTGAATTCATAATTGTTGGAATACTTTAGCATAATTGTGGGGGCGAGGGGGTGAATTAGTTATCCAAGGTTTAGATGTATAAATAAAACTTTTCATAGCTTAGTGAACCCATAAAACATTTATACCCATGCATGCATCCATAAGATTATGTAGTCACTTAAAACTTGTAGGCTACTATCAAATCAACTTGTAGAAATGTAAACATGAAACATAACATATTCATCAACACACTTGACACAATGATTTACGTGGAAACCTAATTTGGAAAAAAAACCTCCAATAACATGCTACTATTTTTCACTCTTTTAAAGTGATGCCCTGTGAAAGGCCAACCCTATTAAAGGTTATTATACATACTCTTAAATGTGAGCATGTTAAAGGATTTTAATCACCCTATTAGGAGTGAGCCTTGTTAGAGGACTTCAGACCATTCACTTGGAATGTCACCCGGTTAAAGGATTTACAAATGAGTATTAGGTCAACCTTAATCTACTGGATTTACCCTAGACTGAAACAATTATTAGAGAGTAACAATAAGGCTTTGATTTGATAACAAATCACTATTCACTCATCCATGCTTGTTGGCCTTCATACATTGCAGCTCTAGTAGCTTGTTCACCCATCAAGTATTCATATCCTTAAGCATTCTTGCTTAACATGCCATTGTAGACTCTTCTCTTAGGTCACTTAATGAAGCAAAACCCCTGACTTCTTATCTTCCTTAGGTTCTCACACATGAAAACCTTGCTTCATGACCAATCATTCCTATAAATAAGAAATTAAGATCTTTTTCCGCTCATTCTCCATCATCCAATTTAGGGTTTGGATGGATTAGGTAGAATACAATGAATCTATCCCTCTTTCCATATCTCTTCTAGAAACTTCTTCTAGAATCCTCTTTGAATTCACCTAAAAATAGTTTACCTTGAATTTTGTGCCACCAACTTATCAATCTTATCTTCTACCTGGTTCATAAAATTGAAGAAAATAAACTTGTTAGCTTAGATCCATCAAATTCACGATCTTTTAAATAATACAACAGCTCAACATTATCTACTTTTGATGCTTGACACATATTGCATTGCTCAACACCCTCTAAAAAATTACTCAACTTGAACTAAAGTTTATCGGTGCTTGACATCAACTTAACTTTACTCAGCATCCATTTTTTTTCTTGACATACACTAGAATGAACTTTTACTTGGTTCCAACTTATTTTCTGCTTAGCTTGCACTAACTTTTCTTGGTACCTACTATCCACTCAGTCAAGCTTGGTAGACAAACTTTGTGTAACTTTTTCTTCCAAAACTTCTTAGTGTAACCAGTCTTCATAACCTTAAGTAGATTATCAATACATCATGTTGTCATTGTCTTAGCTAATTCTTGTACTACTCTATATAATCATAACTCAACCTTTCCTCTAGGTCATATTGTTACATCTTTTGATCAAATCCTCTTCATCAATCAAATAAGTGATAGTACTTAAATCTTATAAGAAGTTGTGTTACCAACAAATAACAGGTTTGACATTAGTGACAAAACAATGATTGAAGCATATTAGTCATACTTGTATGTTCTTAACAATCTCCCTCTTTGATTAGCTTCTTCAATCTATTCTCAACAACAATTTGACAAACCATACATTTATGGAAAGCTATGAAAATTCTTAAGAAACCCTTTTCATTTCATCAAATTTTGGTGAAAAAAAAGTTGTAAGCTACATGTTTGAAGTAAAAAACACACAATAATAGGCCAAAAAAACATTTTGAGGACATTTTAAAGGTTGACCATATATGGTTGCTATTGAAAGATATAGTAGGCCTTATAAAGGTATTAATTGTTTTGTTTAGTATCAGGATGGGTGGGAAAAAATGTTGGAATAGATTTTGAAATGCTTTGAGCAATTTTAGATCTACATATTTTCTAGATCGCCACTTTTTGGAACACCATAATCCTGCACATACCCTCAAAGGAAATTAAGCTGAATTCAACAATATAGCACATAAATCATAGTTTGCCACTGGAGAATTTGGAGGATCACAATAAGTAAAGTTTCAGTGCTGAGCTAAGTTATTTTCAAAGTTGTTGAAGGAAATTTTTTAGTTTGGAAATGACATCTTTTGCATCTGCATCTGCTAAGGAAATGGTGAGGGAGAGCAATGCATAGATTGTGAGAAAAAATTAGTATCCTCCACCAAATTTTAAGGGATATCCAAATATTACACTGACTAGTGATGACTTTGGTGTTGAGTCATCTATTCCACCAAGGGTATTGATGATTTGTGATGTACAATCATGTTATATGTGTAAAGTGGGAGAAATTACAGATTATGAACTTTGTGTAGCATATGAAAAACTATGTGATAGTGAAGTGTTAACAGATGAACATGAGATAGTTTCCAAGAAAGGGATTACCATTTCCCTAGATTTTCTAAATGTTTTCAAGGTTGAGTGGATAATAATTGTGTTGTGTAGAGAACATGACATAAATATTTGGTTAGAGTATAGACCAATCAAGATGAATAAGAAAAACATTCACCAAGTTAATAGTTATCCTACTTTGGATCCAGACCAAAGATGGTGAGAAATATTGCAAGAGATGTTGTTGAGAAACAAAAAAGGGAAAAATGGAACACTCATGGTATGTCAATCAATGGGATTGAAGACCCAATCATTGAGTTTTTAGTATGTCTAATTGCACACAAATTCTATTAGTTGAGCCAACTGAATAGTGTACCTTGCATTGCAGTAGACCTCAGATATACAAATGTAAAGAAGGATCCTAGTTATGCTCTTGCTAAGATAAAATTGTAACAATTGTTAGTGAATATTGGAGCAATAAGGAAAGAAAATAATACTTCATGTAGGTTTAGATCCTTACTTGTCTATATAGGTTTCTATGTATCGAATATTTTTCCCAACATTGGCACTGTAGCCTGGGATAGAAGCAAACTGGAAATAGAACAGATAAGTGATGTAATCAGTCAATTGAGCTTTTTTTTTTAGGTGATAATGGATAATTACTTTGAAGAATTCAAGAATAATTCAAAAAATAGGATGAGGATACCTAAGTCAATTGTAGATAATTATTTTGATGATATATATTTTATGGTAGATATAAATTTTATCTATGTATAGGTAGTACTATCAAGGGTTCCATGGATAAGGCTGATGCAAGGGTACGTGCAGGATCATGGTGTACCAAAAAGTGGTGATCCGAAAAATATGTAGTTCTAAAATGACTCAAAATATTTCAAAATATATTTGAACTTTTTCCCACCCACCCTAATCCTAAATGAAAATAATTAATACCTTTATAAGGCTTGCTATATTTTTTGATACCAACCCTATATGGTGAACTTTAAAAACATCCTGACAATGTGTTTTTGGCATGTTATTTGTGTGTGTTTTACTTCAAACATGTAGCTGATGACTTTTTTTTCACCAAAATTTGATGAAATGAAAAGGGTTCCTTAAGAATGTTCTTACCTTTCCATAAATGCAAGTTTTGTCAAATTATGATTTCAGTAAGTAATAATTACTTATTTTCTAATAGAGTTATTATAAAGTACTAATTAACACACTGCTTGAAAAATAACTATAACTTTCAAATAGTACAACATTTTTGAAATCCAAAATATGCATCAAATTCTATGCTTCTTCTACTATAAGGGAAAAAAAAAATTAAATTAAATTTTGTACAGTTTTGAATTAGTTAAGGTGGTCAAGCATGAAATTTTTTTATTCCAAAAATAGTAAAGTAGAAAATTAATCATTAATTATTTATTTAGAATAAAAATACCCAATTTTATTTGTCACATCTAGCCATGAGTCTACTCTTATATCTAGAATATTATTAAAAAATATTATCATTTGATTATAATTAAGGTGGTTAGATATACATCTACTTATTTTTTTCATGAAATTTTTCTACTATTGCATTAAAATTCAAAATTTTGACTAGTTGATTTTTCTTTTCTTTTTTCAGGTAAAGCCTAGTAGTTTAGAAACTAAATTTCAATTTACTAGAGATTTCTTTCTCACAATGTTTTTATATAAAGTTTATAAGAAATAGAAAATTGCACGTCAAGTTGACATAATCTTGTTTGCTGATTTTTTATTACCACTTAAGAGCATAGTTTGGTTGACCATAATCCTGCACATACCTACAATATGAGGTAAATAATTATGAAGTTACAATAGTAGTGACTGCATTACTATCTAAAGAGATTGACATGAATGTTGAGTCATTCAGTACATATAAGGGATCCAAGATCAAAAATGATGATGGGAATAAAAGTGCCCAAGATGGATAGGAAAAGAAAGAATATGATTAAAGATCTTGTGGGAAAACTTACTAAAGGTAATCTTCAGATAACTGATGGAAAAGGAGAGGATGAGGAATCCAATGAAGTAGTTAGAGCCATGGAATCAAAAGGATAAGAACTATTTTTTTCTAAACCCAAGGAAAAAAAACAAAAGAAAGTAGTAATCATTGATCCTAAGGTGAAAGAATATCTAAAGAAAGATACAAAGAAGGAAGTTCCATCTCCAAATTGAGATCCAAAAAGAAGATTGATCATGGGATCAAAGCCAATTTAGTCCCTAACTACAAAAGAGAAAGATAGCCTAATGAAAAATAAGTTAACCAAATCACCCATTGAAAACCTACATAAGAGGTCCAGGAGAAAATTAGTCGTAACACATGATGAGGAAGATAATGAAGAAACTAAGTTTGATGATCTGAGAAAACTTGAGATTGTACCTAGACTACCACTAATAACTGTAGATTAGGTATGTAAAGATATTAGAGGCTTAACTAGTTTTGGAAGTTCTAAGAATGTTAATTTTGATTCTTTAATTAAAGAAGATCAAGACAAGCTTGAAAAATCTATGATTTACATGATGATAGAGTTTAGGTATATAATTATAGAGTTAGGAGAAGACATTCCAAAAGATTTGTATAATAAAGTTGATCCTAAGTCAAAGTGGGCATTATCCACTGAAAGAAAAATAAGGGAGTCACTTTAGCATAAACAATGTCTAATTTGGGAAAGACACAAATGTCTATAAACATAGAATATTTTGTAAAGAAATCATTACCTAAAGAGAGGGCATATAAAATTTTGAAGAATAAGGCTCATGAAGTAGAGAAAGAGAGCATTCTTATATGGAAGGAAACATTTGGATTTCTTGTTCTATTGGCTAAAGAAGAAGAAGATGAAGAAGGTAGATTTGTAGTAGAACTAGAAGAGTAGGATGATGAAAAAGACATTGCAAATCTTACAGAGGTGATAAGGCAATTAGCAAAAGGGTGTGAACAACAAGATGTTGTCACTATTGAGGAAGAAGTTGCAAATCTAGAAGAAGACATAAAGAAATTGGTAGAAGGTTTTGAACAACAAGATGTTGTCACTAATGAGGACATTCTTGATTCATCTCCATAGAATCTATCGAGACTCAAAATTGAAGCTCTGATTTTGAGTACCATCTTAAAAATAAGTGCTATAAGTGCTTTTTTATGCATGTGTACCTAGCTATCTGTTTGAGGCATATGAGGTGTTTAATGTCTCTAACACCTTGCATTTAGTATATCTATTCATCCCATAAAGATAAACTTCCATTCTGAGCCATTCCATGAAGTCTCGTTTTGAGCTAGTGTCACATTTCACAATTTTGCCTAAATGCCAAATAGTGTACAGAAGCCTAGTTTGCCTTTAAATATCTTTTACCCAGAAATGTTCCATGTTCTGCCACTTTGGGGATGTTTAATATACATATCAAAGAACCTGTGCTCTGATTTTCAGCTCATTTTGAATCCATTTTATTAGTTTTTGGACCTGTCAAAGTTGGTAGTTTATTGTTGTCATGCTGATGCAAATTGTTCAAAATTCTGGGAGGCCCTATTTAGCTTGTTATAAATTTGACCCTACTAACCAAAATGAGAAAATTATTTTTGCATTACATTCTAGAGGTCAGAGACTTGTTATATTTCAGATTTGAGCTTTCAACAAATCTGTTTAATCTATTTTTTTAACATGATTCCATAAGTAATTTATAATTTTTCACTCTCGTCAAGGAAGCAAGATTAGTTAATACCCATGTTCATGATGTCATATCTTTGAATCCATGATTGATGATATAAAATGGATTGTACTGTTATGTTATACTCTAAAAATAATTTAAGTGTGCCAATTCGCAAGTTTTGATCAACCTATCCTCACACTTTCCCAAGTTCATTCCATTTGCAAAACACACTTTTTTGCCTTTGTTCTAGCTTTGTAATTCTGAGTAGCCCACTTTGACCACTTTCCAAATGTGCCTAGTTATTCATCATGAACCCTAGTCATAGATTCATGTTGTCCTCATAATAGTGAACCAATGACCCAATTTTCATGCCCCCAAGTTTCAGTTTGCCTTGTTTTCAAAGCCAAATCCGAACATGTTTTATGCTTCTTTTGACTTGTTTTCTTGTAGGTAGTTCTAAAAGAGCAAGTTTGACAGACAATATCTTTTGACTAAGAATACATCATGAGATGAGATTTGCCAGGGTAAGAGCATGTGGAACAGAGAATTAGTTTGTTAGATTTTAGAACATGGTCAGGTGTTTTTGTCAGTTTTTTAAAACTAGTCAAAGGACCTTCTAGCATTAAATTGATAGTCTGCATATTAATGATAAAATGAGTTTTAATTGATTTTTTAGTGGTTGAACTTGATTCTAATCCATATGATAGGTTTTATGGATCAATTTGAAATTTTATTTGTATGATTTTTTTTTTTTTTAGTCAGACCCACTTTGGGGGCCTGACTATCTGAATAGAAAGGTGGGGGTTAAAACTCTTTTAACAAGGGCATATTCTATGGTGAATATTAGAATTACGAGTAATAAGGAAAGACATTATGATCCAAGGGATAGAGTCAAGAATTAGAAGTCTGATGAAAATAAGATGAGCTTAACAGATGACCAAGATGGGAAAAAATTTGGAGAGCCTAGTTGTTCTTCACTTGGAGAGGGAGCTTTCTTAGAAAAGGAGCCATTTCGACCTAGGAAAACTATACTAGTACAAAATCACTATAGTTAGAATAAAGAAGTTAATGTTATTTATCTAGAGTCACCAGTAGGAGTTGGTTTTTCATATGCTTATAGTACTTCATTCTATGAAAGCGTAAATGATACAAGAACAACTTTGGATAATCTTGTCTATTCATAAGATGGTATAATAAGTTTCTAGCCTACAAAATAAGAGATCTCTACTTGTCTGGAGAAAGATATGCAAAGTACTATATTCCTCAACTAGCAGAATGTATGCTACAGTACACCAAAAAGTATAAGATCTTCAATCTAAAAGGAGTTCCAATGGGCAATCCATTGATGAAATTGGAAAATGACTTATATTCAAGGGCATAATCCATATGGTCTCATGGGCTCATATGTGACCAAAGATATAATAAAATGGTTTATACCTATAATTATGGCTACTATGTTCATGAATTTTACCACCATAGCTTATCAGCGGACTGCAATGATGTTAACAAATTAGTCTAATTGTGCTAGTAATCTACTTAAACCCATGCATGGATGGGGAAAACTGAAGGGAAAAAATAGTCAAAGAGGAAGCCCAAGGTAGGAGGATTAACAAAGAGAATGAGTGGTGATAAAGAATTTAGAGGGATTGAGTTTTGCATCATACCCTTAGTTTATAAAATTATTGTTGGTGACTTCTTGGTGCAGCCAAATACTAATCTTCAGAATGTTATAATGCAGTATTGAGTCAAACCCTAGCATGTTCAAATTGTTTCAAATGGTTTAATCCCACATTGAGTGGGTGACATCATTTTCAAATCTTTATATGCCCAACATCACAAAAGACTTAATGTCTTAAGGACACCACCTTTTAAAGGTAACAATTACGTGATGAGGCTGTGACAAGCTAGATCTGACCAAAAGTTAATTTTGACCAAATGTATGCTAGAGATCGATGATGTTAGCATGACCTACATCCACTGGAAAAACATGCCAGATTCTAGTGGTTGCCATGTCACCACCAGAAAACAAGATGGTTTCACTAGTAGAGACATGGCAACCTCCTAAAAAGTTGAGAAAATGGCGAGGAGTTGTGGGGCCTACTTGGATGTGGTGACGAATCTTAGAACAACACACGCTGACTGGCTAGCTAGAAATGAGGTGGACTGATGACATCACAATTGGGGTGAGTTAGTAGTGATGTGGTGGAAATCTGGCCAATCAAATAATGACATTTGGCATGATTAGTCAACTAGGTTTGACATAGAATGAAAAACAAAGGGAAAATTTCAAAAGGCATAAAAATAATTTTTTAATACTTTCTCTAGAAATCACATACCTGGGGAATTTTAAATAAAGTTTTAAATTTGTTATATAGTTTAGACTTCAGAGAAAAGGTTAAAATTTTATAAATGAAGTATAGTCCAAGGCCTAGAAGGAGCCTGTTTTTCATTTTTAGATCATGGGAGTCTCTGGTAAGTCTATATAGGTATATTATATATCGTTGGAAAAAGGAAGAGACAAAATTTTTGATTCTGGAATTTTTTTTTGCACAGTAGGCTGCTGGTTCCAGTTATGCAAGGATTTGTCTTAGATGCCCAATTTTTAGTTTAATTCAGTTGAGGCAGTTCAAATCTGATTTCCAACAAAATGATGAACTGAATGAACATAAAAGGTAGCATGGATGTAGTTATGGGTGCATTTTGTCACATCTAATTTAGTTAAATGGAGGTTTTATCAACATTCTAGATGCATTTTAGATATTTTGGCAACATAAGGTTTTTCATCATTAAACAAGAGATATTTTAGGTTGTTGCAAAACAATGATGAAAACTAAATCAAATTTCATGGGTAGGAAGATGAGAGAAGTTCTAAAACAACAATGAATGGAGATTCAAGTGGACAGATGTCATTTTTAGATCAGATCTAGGATTCCATTCTTTCTCTTATCTTTCTTTCTCTCATCCATTGTTATGGTTGTCAATTTTCAATATGAGACCACATTGTTGGATCCATAACTATGATTCCACCAATTCTTCAGTAGATATTTCTCTTGTATAAATAGCAGTAGTGAAGATAATATAGCTAGTTCTGATCTATTTGACATTTCTATGTTTTAATTTCATGCATATGAATGTATAGTTTCAAGGAAATAAATACAACCGAGAAAAAATCTCTTTAGTTTCATTCTGATTCTTATATCATACCTCTATTGTCTACAATTCTTTGTGTTTAAGAACAAAGAGCTTAAGCTCATTTGAAATCCCTTAAGGTTGTATGTCTGGATAGGTTTGCTATTGGAACAAAGAGACAAGTAAATGCATATTTACCTTGATAGGGTTGCAAGTTTCACTAGGAGGATATTCAATAAGTAGTGAGAATTTTTATGAAGATAGATGTTTCTTGACAAGGTGAATGGATGGATCAAATACCTAAATATATGAGTGTTTCTCATGTATCCATGTGCACATTTTGACTTATCTTTTTTCCAATGGATAAGGCACTAATCAATGACGAGATCAATTTGTTCTTACAACTACATATTTAGGGTTTTTCTAAAATCAACATCATTAATCAAATGTTTTACCCTTTAAATGTTGAAGGACTGAAATGTGATTCCCTCACTTAGCTTTGCAATTTCCTTGGCCATGTTATTAGCTATTCCGTGTCTAAGATCTATGAATAAGTATTAGAAGATTAAGGGATTTATCTACTTTGTCAAGATTCAAGTGTATGTTTTAGCATTTGTATCATATAAGTGAATATGAGGTACACTTCCCTAGGTTTTGTCAAAGCTAAAGTAGAGGAAGGGTCTAGCCTTATAGTTGGCTAGGTTTTTGAAAGGGTATGTTGAAAATGGGAAGTAGCTGCCCCTAGATGTATCTTGTTTTCATCAGGGTAATTTGAAACCATAGTGTTTCAAAACACCAAAAACATGGTGACTGTGTTGGGGACTATATTGAATCTGAATGGTAGACAAACCTTGAGAATTTGAGAAAATAAGATTCAATACAACAAGAGAATTACATGAAAAAAAATTTGTAGCAGTGAGCTTTTTGATGTGTCTTCCGATTTTCTTACTTAAATGCCATGCACCCTAGTGATGCTTTGTTAAGGACAATAGTAGCTTTGAAGAATTGAATGCAAATTGTATTGTTACTAAGTTTTTATCTACAATCAATTTAGTCAGTTTTGATTTTCAAGGTGCTATTGTAAATTTAGAGTCAGAATTGTTTAAAAGTGGTTTCTCTCTTCTAAGTGTTTAACGATTTCCAAAGTTCTACAAGTTGAAAATTCAGTTCAGATTTGTCATATTATAAATAATGTTTGAAATATTTCTCACAATTGTGAGTGGTTACTCTCAAAAAGATCTCTATACTGGTGCAAATTGGTTCTATATAAATGTTTTCAAGAGATTTCAGCTTAGTTCTGCAAATCTAAAAGTTATATTAAGGTTTAAGCAATAAGAAAGAATATACGAGTTCTTAACTAATAAGTTTTGATGTTTTGTATATTATCTGCTATCATAAGAATTGTGAATGTTAAAATGAATCATAGAAGTGAGTTCATTTTGTTCTCCTCAAGTAGCTGGTGGCTCTACAAGGATTTGATCAGTGGTGTCAAGAATTGAAGTTTGCACTTGTGTGAAATCAGCAGATTAAGATTTCATGCATCAACACTCAAGGTATTTTTCCACTTTCATGAGATTTATTTTTTGTCAAATTAAGTTCCACAAAATTTTCTTCATCAAGTGGTATTTCAAGCACTAAATAGGAGAGTGGTTTGATGCATCTCAACATAATTTATGAAGGATAGATTCAACAAGAGTTTTTATATTTTGAAGTATGTTTGGAGTTTGAATTGGTAGAAAAGTTTTTATATCTGCTGCAAGTAATAAATTTTGAAAGTAATTATGGTGAATGAGTCTTAAGTTTGTGAAAAATGGAAAATTTCATTTCACTTGGTAAGTAGTCCATGGATAAAACTTGTAGATCTATTCTTGCCAAGAGATACATGCCATTAATTTTTGATGGCATTCATGGTTTCCCAAACCTTATGCCATATAATCTTAGAAAGTATTTTCCTAAGTTCGATGGGAAACATGAAAATTCATGCATTCATCATATTTAAATGTTCAGTGATTTGATTGGTGATTTTAAGATTGCTCATGAAGATATGCATATGAAGTTGTTTGTTCAAAATTTGGAAGGTGATGCTAGGGATTGGTTTTCCTTTCTGTTGACATGTTCTATTTCATCGTGGGATGAATTACTTTTGGCCTTCATGAAGCAATTTAGGGAAAGAGTAAGCATCTCTAATTATTTTGATAAGTTCTTGAAGATTCAAATCAAGAGTGATGAATTAGTTCTTGAATTCAATATCAGATTTGTAAAAGTTGTAAATGAGATTCCTTAAAATGCTAACCCAAATGGTCAAATATGTTTAGTGGTTTATCTTGACACATTTGATAAGAAGATAACTTATCTATTAAGAGATAAAGAACCTAAGACTTTGCATCAGACATTCATGACAGTGATAGAGATTGAAAATAACATAAAGTACAAATTAACTAGGACTCATTTTTCTAGAAGTGTTTGCCAGCAAGATGAGGTTCAGAGGAGAAATCAATGCCATGCCGAGTCTTCAAATTTAGATCGACAAGTTGGTGCCCCTGCTGTGGTATATAATTTTGTTGAAAATTCAAAATTAAAGAAATGTGTAGATGAAGTTTCTTGGTTTCAAAGAAGAGATGATTCTATTCTTGATGAACAAAGTGCACATGTTTGTAGTATTTCAGTAGTGAATGATAAGGTGGATTCACTTGATCAATTAGATATGCAAGAAATGATTTCTCTTATTGATAGATTGCATTATGTTGAGAATGTTATAAACTTTGAAGTTAAAAGATGTTCATCTTAGTATGAGGATGAAGAAGCTGAAAATCATGCTTCAAGTGATGAACATAAAGTTGCTGATATGATATATTATAAAGAAGCATCATGTGAAGAAAATGATGAGAGTTCTTGCTCGAGTCAAGAAGAGGAAATTGATAATACATGTTCATATTCATATGAATCTTATGCAAATTGGAAAGAAGAAATTAATGATGGAAGTAAGTATTCTTGTGCTAGTAAAGGTATTGAGTTCTTTTGATAAATCTGAAAGTGAAGTTCCATTTCAAAATTATGCAAATCAGCTTGAGGTTGAAAGTTGTGAAAAAGAGTTGTCTACACAATATGAAGATAAAGAGATCATTTATAAAGATGAATTTCTTAGTTGTCTAGATGAATTTTGTAAGGTTGCATGTAGTATTAATAAAAAATTCACAAATGATCCTAAGATTAATGCATCAACACCTATTGGTAGAATGAAAGATGATTGGTTTGCAAGATATTTAAATTATCTCGATGAAGACAATGAAAGTAACATTCATTTATATTCTACAATGCTTTTTTGATGAAGTGGATGGTGTGTCTTTGGGTGGTGATTTTGACTTTTCTTCTTCATATGTTGAAATTTTTCATAATAGTGATGTTAGAAATGGTTTCAAGGTTTTCACTAATCCATTGTATGGTGAAGATTTTGATGTTGATCATCACATCACTTGTCATAATGTCTAAAAAGGATCTTTGCATGGAATTGTCAAACTACTTTTTGAAGAGCAAATGGGATGTTAATATTAAGTTAAGGATGAGTTTAATGATGGTCTGTTTTCTTACTGTTGTAAGAGATCAGATTGTTCTTTTTCTAGATGTGACAATGAAAGTGATAATGATGTTTCATTTTAAGATGTTGATAACAAGGTGTTTGATGAAGTTGTTATTGAGAATCAACATGCACCTTGTAGCAAGTTTTATGATGAATACTCCATATTAGTTTTAGATTCTGACATTGATGAGATTTGTGAGTACAAGTCTGATTTCTCACTCAAGTACCATCCGGTTATGCATAAGGATACATAATTTCAAGGTATGTATGAACATTTTCTCCAATTTGAGTATGAAGCCTTCATATTCAAGAGTGATAGAATTCATGATTCATTCATTGAAGAGAAATTTTAGTTTGAGTCTAATATATTTGGGCATTTTCATCAGTATTTTCATGATGAGCAAATGGTTGAGAATGCATATAGTTTTTATATGCATTATGAAAGTGAAGGTGTAGATTCAGTTTTGCCGAGTGAGTTGATTCCTAATGTTAATATTATTGGTGAAACTCATAGAATATATATTTCCAGCTTACTACATGAGAGTTTAGATGAAAATCAGATTTATGATAGAGGTAAGAAGTTTTGTTGAAGTTAGGTGGCCTGATGCTAGCATTTGTATAGTTTAGGAGTAGTTGTTTTCTACTTTCAATAAAGTTGTTTGAGAATTTTTCTTTTGTCAAGTGTGTGGTATGCTTCTTCTAGATATTTGAATCCTTTCCATGCCCACAAGGGGACATGCATCCCTAGATAGAGCCATTGTTAGGAATCAAAATTGAAGCCCTGATTTTGAGTACCATCTTCAAAATAAGCCCTATAAGTGCTTTTTGATGCATGTTTACCTGACTATTAATTTAAGGCCTAAGAGGTGTTTAATGTATCTAATTCCTTGCATTCAACATATCCACTCATCCCATAAAGATAAACTACCATTTCGAGCAATTTCGTGAAGTCCTATTTTGAGCTAGTGTCATATTTGGCAATTATTCCTAAGTGTCAAATAATGTATAGTAGCTCAGTTTTCTTTGAATATGTTTTACCCAAAAAAATTTCATGATCCAAAACTTTGGTGATGTTCAATATACATATCAAAGAATCTATGTTCCAATTTTCAGCTCATTTTGAATCTATTTGATTAGGTTTTAGACCCCTCAAAGTTGGTTGTTTATTGTTGTAATGCTGATGCAAATTGTTTAGAATTTTAGGAGGCCCTGTTTAACTTGTTATAACTTTAACTCAGTTGACCAAAATGAGAAAATTCCTTTTTCATTACATTCTAGAGGTGAAGAATTTTTATGTTTCTGATTTGAGCTTCTGACAAATCCGTTTGATCAATTTTCGAATGTGATTCCATATGTAATTTATAATTTTTCACTGGTGTCAAGAGAGGTAGATAAGTTGGTACCCTTGTTCATAATATCATATATTTGAATCCATGATAGGTGAGATCAAATGGATTGTACCATTATGTTCTTCTCTAAAAATACATTAAGTGTGCCAGTTCACAAGTTTTTATGAATGTGTCTTCACAGTTTCCTAGGTCCATATCGTTTGCAAAAAGCGATTGACTACCATTGTTCCAGCTTTTTAATTCTGAGTAGCCCACTTTGACCGCTCGCCAAATGCATCCATTTATTTTTCATGTACCCTAATCATATATTCATGTTTCACTCATGATAGCAAACCAATGCCCCATTTTTCTTACCCCCAAGTATCCATTTGCCTTGTTTTCAAAGCCAAATCTGAACTGTTTTATGGTTTTCTTGTTTTCTTGCAGGTAATTTTGAAAGGGAAAATTTGATGATCAATATCTTTTGAGTATGAATTTTTTATGACATGAGATTCAACAGGGTAAGAGTATGTAGAATAGAGAACTAGTGTGTCAAATTTCAGAACCTGGTCAAGTGTTTTAGTCAGTTTTTTAAAGTTAGTCAAAGGACCTTCTAGCATTAAATTAGTAGTTTGCATAATAATGATAAAATGAGGTTTTTATTGATTTTTCAGTGGTTGAAATTGATTCTAATCAATACGACAGGTTCTATGGATCAATTTGAAAATTTAGTTATATGAAAATGAAATTTTATCTTAGTCGGACCCATTTTGGAGGCCCAACTAACTACATCAGATTAAATATAAAGGTAGGGGTTAAAAGTATTTTAACAAGGGGGTATTCTATGGAGCATATTAGAATTACAAGTAAGAAGGAAAGTCATTATGATTAGAGGGGTATAGTCAATAATTAGAAGGTAGATGAAAACAATATGAAATTAAAAGATTGCCAAGACGAGTAAAAATTTGGAGGGCTTGGTTGTTCTTCACTTGGAGTGGGAGCTTTCTTAGAAAAGGGGCCATTTCAGTCTAGCAAAATTGTACTGATACAAAATCACTATAGTTGGAATAAAGAAGCTAATGTTCTTTATGTAGAGTCACCAATAGGAGTTGGTTTTTCATATGTTAATAGTACTTCATTCTGTGAAGGTGTAAATGATAGAAGAACAAATCTGGATAATGTGGTCTTTTTCATAAGATGGTATAAGAAGTTTCTAGCCTACAAAATAAAAGATCTCTACTTGATAGGAGAAATCTATGCAAAGGACTATGTTACTCAGCTAGTAGAATATATGCTACAATACAATAGAAAGTATAAAATCTTCAATCTAAAAGGAGTTGCAATATGCAATCCATTGATAAAATTGGGAAATGACTCAAATGCAAGGGCATAATCCCTATGGTCTCATGGGTTCATATGTGATAAAATCTACAATAAAATGGTTT
Source organism: Cupressus sempervirens (assembly GCA_028749045.1). Taxonomy (NCBI): domain Eukaryota; kingdom Viridiplantae; phylum Streptophyta; class Pinopsida; order Cupressales; family Cupressaceae; genus Cupressus; species Cupressus sempervirens. Next base: position 8,899,394 of record CM053786.1, read on the forward strand.
ATACCTATAATTATAGCCACTATGTTCATGAATTTTATCACTATAAGTTATTAGAAAACTGCAATGATATTAACAAATTGATCTATTGATACTGGTACTCTACTTAAGCCCATGCATGGACAGCGAAGACTGAAGGGGAGCCATAGTCAAAGAGGAAACTCAAGGTAGGAGGATTAATATGAGAGAATGAATGGCAATGAAGAATTTAGAGGGATCAAGTTGTGCAACATTGCCTTACTTTATAAAATTGTTGTTGGTGATCTTCCTAGTGTAGCTGGATATTAATCTTCAGAATGTCTTGGTGCACTATCGAGTCAAACCCTAGTGTGTTCAGAGAACTTAATCAACATATGCAAGTCAAAGGAGTTTAGGTTGAAGAGCTATATTCACTAGACTTGGAATCCTTAAGAAATATGTCTCTAGTTTATGGCTCAATGTTCCTTTTCAAGTAGAGGCCAGGAGAGAAAGATGATCAACCTATATTGGAAGATTATAACCCAAATTTATTTTTTGCAAGCTAGGTCATTAAAAATGCTTATGCAACATGAAATTATTTCAATTCTAATGAATTGTGTAGATATTGATATTGGCCCAGAACTATCAAATTTGAAGGAGTTTACTAGGAATTTTCCACTTGAGCTCAAAGGGCTCACTATCAACAATAGCAAAGCAATTCAAATTGCTCACAACAAATTTACTTGACTAGAAACATTTGTTTCTAATGAAAAAAAACTTTCTAATAAAGATGATGGAATATATCATTTCATAATTTATATACTCATTGATAATATATTATATGAGTCGGATGGGTTGAAGGAAGGGCCCATCAGTCTTGGATAGTTCAATGGAGGTCAACATAGTTTAGAATGATTGGAGATGGTTCAACCAATAATTCAAGAACACATTGAAAAATATTCCAAAAGTGAAATAAGATTCAACCTCATGGCAATCATAAAAAATAGAAAAGATATATATACTACAAAACTTAATGATCTTTAGAGGAGGAAAGATTAGATTATAGATCAATTGGCAACCACAAAGTACAACGGAGAAGTGGATGTGAAATTGTTTGGGAGAGATTTGTGTTTTAAGGGGTGATTGGTTCAAATCATTTAATCCCACATTGAGTGATTGAAATCATTTTCAAATCTTTATGTCATAATGAAACTACCTTTTAAAGGAAACAACTGCATGGTGAGCCCATGACCAACTATATTCGACCAGGAGTTAATTTTGACCAAATGTATGCTAGAGATTGATGACATCAGCATGACCTATACCCATTGGAAAAACATGCTAGATTCTAGTGGTCACCATGTTTGCACCATAAAATGGGAGTGTTTCATTGGTAGAGACATGGTGACCTCCTAGAAAGTTGATAAAATGGCGAAGAGTTTTGGGTCTTGCTTAGATATGGTGAGGAATCTTAGACCAACACACAGTGACTAGCTAGTTGGTAGTGAGGGTGGCTAATGATGTGGTAACTGGGGTGAGGTGGCAGTGATGTGGTAGAAATCTAGCCAATCAAATGATGACACGTGACAAGGTTAGTCAACCAAGTTTGACCCAAAATGAAAAACAGAGGGAAAATTTCAAAAGACAAAAAAAAACTTTTTAATACTTTCTATGGAAATCATATGCCTTGGGAATTTTAAATAAACTTTTGATTTTTTTATATATTTCATACTTTAGAGAAAAGGTTAAATTTTTATAAATAAAGTGCAGTCCAAGGCCTAGAAGGGGATTGTTTTTCATTTTTAGATCCTAGGAGTTTTTGGTAAGTTTATATAGGTGTATTATATATCACCAAAACTAAGAGGAGAAGAACTTTATGATTCTAGAGTTTTTTTTGCATAGGAGGTCATTGCTTCTAGTTATGTAGGGATTTGTCTCAGATGCCTAGTTTTTAGTTTTGATTCAGTTGAGGTAGTTCAAATCTAATTTCTAGTAAATTGATGAATGAAATGAACGTAAAAGGAAGCATGGATGCAGTAATGGGTGAGTTTTGTCACATATAAGTCAATTAAATGGAGGTTTTATCAGCATTCCAAATGCATTTTAGATGTTTTAGCAACATAAGGTTTTTCATCATTAAACAATAGATATTTCAAGTTGTTAAAAAACAATGATGAAACTAAATTAGATTTCATGGGTAGGAAGATGAGAGAAGTTATGAAACAACAAAGAATGGAGTTTCAAATGGAAAAATGTCATTTTTAGATCAGATTTGTGATTCTTCCTCTATATCTTGCTTTCTTTGATCCATTGTATTGGTTGGCAATTTTCAGTATGAGACCACATTGTTGGATCCATAACTGCAATTCCACCAATTCTTCAATAGATATTTCTCTTCTATGAATAGTAGTAGTGAATATAATATAGCTAGCTCTAGTCTGTTGAGCATTTCTATGTTTTAATTTCATGCATATGAATGTATAGTTTCAAGGAAATGAATACAATTGAGAAAAAATATCTTTAGTTTCATTCTGATTATCATCTCCTTCCTCTATTGTCTGTAATGTTTTTTGTTTTAGAACAAAGAGCTTAAACTCATTTGCAATCCCTTAAGGTTGTATGTCTAGATAGGTTTGGTAATAGAACAAAGAGCCAAGTAAATTATTATTTACCTTGATAGGGTTGCAGGTTTCACCAGGAGGATATTCAGTAAGTAGTGAGAAATTTTATGAAGATAGATGTCAATTTACAAGGTGAATCAATAGATCACATACCTAACTATATGAGTATATCTTAGGTATCCATATGTATGTTTTTACTTAGCTTTTTCCCAATGGATAAGGCACTAATTAGCTACAGGATCAACTTGTTCTTACTGCTGAAAATTTGGGGTTTTGCTGAAATAAACATCATGAATCAAATGTTTTTCCATTTAAATGTTGAAGGATTGAAATTTTATGACCTCATTTAGCTTAGCAATTTCTTTGGTCATGTTATTAGCTATTCCATGTCTAAGATCTATGCATAAGTGTTATATGATTAAGGGATTTATCTACTTTATCAAGATTCAAGTGTATGTTTTAGCACTGGTACCATATAAGTGAATCTAAGGTACACCCACCTAGGTTTTGCAGAGCTTGAAGTAGAAGAAGGGTCTAGCCTTATAGTTGGCCCAGCGTTTGAAGGGGTATGTTGAAAATGTGAAGTAGCTACCTCTATATGTACCTTGATCTCATTGGGGTAATTTGAAACCACAATATTTCAAAATACCAACAAAATCAAAATTTATTAATTGAGGAAGATTTGAAAAATGCTCAATTAGATACCCTAATCAAGTTTTTTACCAATATGGTATTATCTAAGGTTTAAAAGTGAAAAATCTAATTATTTTCAAATTACATTAGTTACAATGGTTTCTAACATGAGTGTCAATTAGAAGGGAAAGGAAATAATTATGCTTCCACAATTTACCCTGATAACATGTGATAAATCAAATGAGAGAAAGGCATAAGAAGAAAAATAGATGGTAGAGATAGAGATACCCAAAAAAAAAGAGGCTATCCAAGATCTTTATAGTTGGCAACTTCTATGCCAATAAAACCATTATCTAGTCCACCTATACACCAGGTTAAATAAACTCAATAGGAGAAGAGGCCTAGATTAGGTGCAAAGGGAAAACAATTGAAGGTATCACTACCTAGTTATAACACCCTCTATCATAGGTAATTGCATAGAATGATAATACAATATAGGAATGAGTGAGTTTAGCTAAGTTAATCACATTAACTATATATGAATTGAACAATATGACACTAGAATAGATGTAAGAATTGTAAACCTTTTTGAGTCACAATCCAAAATAAGAATAGTTGAGAAGAGAACATAAAAAGAAACAAGTATTATACAATATAAAGGATTTTTTGTTGATACATTTGAGATTTTTTATGTTAATGACCAACATAAATTTTTAGATTAGCTAGTGTATATAGTTGATAAAGTTTAGACAAAACATATTCAAACTAGTGATAACTTGATGAGATGGTCTTAAAAGAAATTTGAGCACAAAATTTTAACTCAACAGAACTTGCAATTAGGCAAGTTGAGCTTTTTACCCTCTTGGTGTTTTAAAACTACCAGGCTTCTCTAAACCCAATACCAAGATGAAAAAGATAAAAAATAAGCCTAAGGACTAGATAGATCCTATATTCAGCAGGATTAATCTTAGATTTGGACCAACTTCAACAAAGTACAAAGACTCTCTACACTTTAGGCTCTGCAAGGCCAAGGCGGGTGCACCTTATGGATGGAGATGACTAGTTATTTTATATTCTTCTCCAAAACTACTTCACTCACACTCTACTATTCATATATATCCCCTATAGAAGAAAATGGTCAAAAATCTTCTTGGATTTGCAATGACTCCTTTATTACAGTAGCTAACTATAACTTAGAGGAAAACTATTACAAATAACTAATGACCAACAATTTAATTGATCATAAAAAAAAAGTAAATATTGATTTTATTTATATGTATTGTGCAACGACATGAACATATCCACTTTTATCTAAATTAATTGATCAGTGCCTTATCTATTGCTATATAGAGTCAAACTAGTAACCCTAGACCTATTTAATTGACTTGCAATTAAATTTATCAGTTGTTAATCCTGAATTTCATTCTTCTGATATCCATCCCATATACCTAGAAACCCTATCCATTCATGAAAGTATTTACTTAACTCCTTGAATTAAAACAAATCAATGAAGAGATATACAACCCATTTTACCAATATATGAAAAAGGAGACAAAACTCAGAGACACAAATATGCAAAACATTTCTTTGTACTAATCTTTCTTGAAAATAATACAACACTAATATGGAGCTCAAAATATAACTCTAGACATAAAAAAAACCCATCATTCAAGATTTAACTATATTTCTAGATTGGAAAAATTGAATACATCATATAATTGACACAAAAATTGGATTAACTATGAAATGAAATAAAATACTAAGAATTACATAGCCTTCGGATCCTCACTCCACATCTTGGAAATCCTTTTATAGGAAGGATTGCAAAAAGCTTTAGATGGGGGCACACATGTCAAAATTCTATTGGAAAGAAAATACAAAGATATTGAATTAATGTTACATTACAAACATTCTTTGTACTTTGAACAAAAATAGGATGTAGTTGCAAAATTGGTAGGTGGCACTATCTACAGGAAACTTCAACATTTTTCTATTTATTCTCTAACTTCCTATCGCTTTCTTTTCCTTTTCTTTCTTTTGTCTCTTTTGACAGCTTGTTTGTAACATTTTAACTGCCTTGTGTTGGAATAGCCTTAATTTACCCAACTTCTTCCAAAATGTATATCTCCCTTTTTGTGGGTTGCTCAGTGCCTTTAACTTCATCCAAGTCCTTTGTAGCCTTATTCCACCTAGAATTTTTTATAGCCCTTGATTGTAATGAAATTTTTTTAAGGTCTATTTCAACCTTGGATAATGATTCAATTAATTTATTAAAATGGATATCACTATCATCATCAAAAATTGATGTTGTGCCTACTTGATTTAGCTTTGAGTCAAAATAATCTGACCATTCTTGTACATCCTTGAGTTTACTATCAGCATCAAAAAATCAAAGGAATGCAAGGCTCAATACCATGTGACAAGATTTTCATCTTACCTTGTATAATTTGCAACTTTCTAGTAAAGAAGTCTATTAGTTCTCTCACTATTTCTAGGCCTTCTTTTACTATGATGATTTTATCAAGTAGATTTGGCTTCTTCGCCGTCAACATGATTAGCCTCTCTAAGAATTGTACATATGGCACCCATAGAGTAAAAGTGGGTGATATACATGCAAGTTCTTCATTGCAAATATGTTCAACATCTTGTAAATAGATAAAAAGACCATGTGCATGTTGAGATATGTTTCATAGAGTTTCTACTATGTGGCCTATCATGCTTTTTAGGATAGTTGTCCTTACCTCACCACCTTGATGTGGAGATAGAGCATCAATGCTCATCATTCTTGGCTTAGTTTCCTCTATCTCCATCTCTTTAGTCTAAGTGGACATTTCTATTGTGCCCCTACTAGTTTTTCTTGGATACCCTATGCTTTGTTTTTGTCTACATTAGTTAGTTTCTCTTTCAATGATGCAACTTCTGCCTCCAACCCTTGAGATTTTTCTTCCATTTCTTATATCTTATTTTTATAGACATGGCTCTTCTTGAACTCTTCCTCATAGAGTTTTCTAACATGTATATAGTCCTGGAATGATCTAGCCTGTCTTATCACTATCTCCTACACTTTGGCCTCATTCATGAATGAAATTGTTTCATTGCCTTGGTGATTTTCGTACCTGAGGTACCCTACATGGTCTAGACTATCACATTTCCTTGATTTGTGCTCTACAAATCCATTAACTTAGGTTTATTAGTTGTAGGATCCATGTTGCACACTACTAGAGACTTGGAATCAATGTTAAATCTTGATCTCCCTCTTAAGTCCATTAGATGCAAGTGCTTCATAAGAGTTAGAATTCTCTTGTCTTCTTATCTAGTCAAGCATGAAAGCTTGTTTTGAATCCTAGCTAGGTATTATAAGCACACCACTTCTCTATACTAGATCTCTATCCTCTTTAGGAGTCATCACCTCATTCTTTGGATCATAAGCATGAATCTTGTCAACCAATTCTTTCTTCTCCTAATGTGATTCTGCTAGCTTTACTTTCAAAATTAGTTCACTCTATTTTATTTTGTAGAGGAATCTTTTAAAGTTAGTGGATTTTATGAATTCATCATCCTCTATAAATTGTTGAGCTCGAATGATCCTGTCGTCCAATCTTATTGTTGCCAATTCTAAGATGGTCAGAGAATTCTTTATTGCATTGATCCTATCTATTGGTGTACATAAGTATTTACTTCTTACACTTTACTTAAGCTTACTTAGGTCAATGCATTATTTTATTATATTGCATAATTTTATTATTTCTTTAGTGAGACACTTAGGAGTTTGTATACCTTCATGACTTGTTATGTTGACAACACTACACTAAGAAACTCTAATTCAACACATGGTGTCTACAACATTATTTTGTGTGCTACACCTTTGTAGGCGTATCCTCTCATCATCACACCTACTCTTGTGCTTAATGGAGGATAATCCATATTTTGTGGACATGTTCTTGGTTGTATGACTTATCATGTTGTTGACTTCTATGCATTCTAGAAGCATTCTTGAGGTCTTTATATAGAGGCACTCCTAGTGTAATTTCATACATATTGAATGAATATTATATTGTTATTCTGATCATATTCTTTTGGTCTACTATTGTGCTTGTGCTTGAGTTCCTTGATCTTGGGTGAATTTTCCCTAAGACAAATTCTTACATGGTATCAAAGCTACACCAAATTCCTACATGGTATCAGAGCTTGAGGAGATTCTCTTCACATAGCCATTAAGACCATTGTTGCTTCAACACCTTGACCTAAATTTGGATAATTTACAAAAAAATGGGAGCATCTAGAGCCAAATCAGACCTCACCATTGCATCTAGAACATTGATTTGGTGAAAATTGACTATAAATTTGCCTATGCTAGACTAAAGTTGATCATCAGGATTTTTTTTTAGTAAATTGGCACCTAAAGGCCCAACTTTCAACTTGGATATGGCCATTTAATTCAATCTGTGCATTGTATTTTTAGATCTAAATTTTAATTGTCTCTACAATTCTTCAAATTTTTGTACTTTTTGAATTTTTTTTGACCCCACAAGCCCTTGCAGAGATTTTTTTTTTGCAAGAACTAGGTAGTGACACCCCAGTCCCTACAGAGAATATTCTTTATTAATTTGGTAGTCACATTCTCTGTTAATGATGACATCAAATTGTACAAATTTTGGACTGCACAATCCAAATATGGTAGTACATCTTGAAAATTTGATGAGGGAACCTCCAACCAGTGGTGCAATACCCCAGTGACCCCTTTGTTAGTTACCTCTCTGGTGCCTTTCATTTTAAAGAAGTTTGTAGTGCACACCCCCACGAATGTGGGATTAATACAAAAATTTTGGTGGTCACATAATCTATTCCAGAATGCAAACACAATCACTGGCAATGGAAATAATATCTTTGATGTCTTTTCCCATAGTAGTGTTGAAGTCTCCGACCCTTAGCCCCACACCATGTGGCATCAACTGCTTGAGGCTTGTAATCTAGGCTATCACCATGACATCAAAATGTACACTCGAAAGTGTCCCACTCTAAACCCTTCTATCCAAACGATTCCATGAGTTTGGAATGCTTGGATGTCGGCTTAGAGCTCCCTATCCATGGAGTGCAAGAGAGTATATTTCAAGAATAAAAAGGCTCTCAGATGAGCCTTAGAGATACTCTTCTTGCTAGTAAACCATGCAATGGGAGGTTCCAAAGACAAGATGCAAGAATGCAAATGTCCCAAGGAGTTCCTCAAGGATGCAATGCAAATGAAGATTAAACTAGAATGAATATGAAAAATGCAGCTATTCTAAGCATGGATGAGAGTGTTACAATCCAAATATTAAGCTATGTGAGATAGATTATTGCAAAATAGAAGCTAAACTAACATGCAACATGAATCTAAGCTAAAATGCTATGGTATGAGAGAATGTAGACAAGAAATAGAAGTTCTCCACAAAGCTCCAAAGAAACCTGTTAGAAAACCTGCAGCATAACAATATTCAAAAGATGGATTGGATTGAGGGGGAAAGCTCTCTCCCTTTTAAATATGTATGGACGGTGGAGATCAAGATGAAGATGGTGGATGATCAACGGTGGAATTCGAAAATAAGAGTGATCCATGTGCACACACAAATCAACCAATAGAATATAAGTTGACTTGTCATATAAGACAAAAGTCACAAAGCCTTTTCTTTTAATTGTAAAATAGAAAAAAGACTTTATGTGTGCACTTTAAGTGGGTTAGAAGAATGGGGTATTTTATTTAATTAAAAGGGGACATGTTCTTTTAATCAAATAATGAACTTAGGATAGCATAGTCAAACTATAGGTTATAATCAAATAAATTGATTATTAGCAATTTGGTCTAGATAAATGATTAAATTAATTTAGCCAAAATGCTGAGAAGGGGGCTAATAGTCTAGATGACCATTTTTAGGTGATTACATTTGCCCCTCTTTGACTAATGTGTGATCGATCTGGGAACACATTATGTCAAAGAAAATAGAAATCCTAGTAGGCGGTGATAGATATAGATATCTGATTTCAAAGAATAAAATGCAGAAATAGATGGCAAGTCCTGAATGCACAGCCTAATAGCAGTAGTACTGAACACTAGGAAGAGATGATGTCAGAATTCAAGAAGAATACTAACACTTAGAAAAGAAGATAGAGTGAGAGCAAGTGAGAAGATCAAACAAATGCTCCTAAGCAGTGATAGAGTATTTCTGCCCCCTCGGGATCGAAATTGAAATGAGGTAAGGGGATGCAAAAAATGGCTAGAAATGAGAAAATTAGAATATAGCAATGTCCAAGATGACGGATAGCTGATTAGAACCCAAGAATGACTATATAAAAAAATTGATAAAATGCCCCAGTTTGACTAGAGTTGACCTTGAAGTATATAGCATAAAAATAAGGTCGAAATGAGTAGAAAGGTGATTTTAGACATGAAATAGTGAATTTAAGTAGATATGAAGTATTGAAATGATGAAGACATGAAGAAATGAAGATGCCCCAGTGGTGATTCAGAGATTAGAACTCAAAAGGTCAGCTAACTACTCAGAAGAAAGTAGAATTTTAAAAGACAATTTTGACCATCAAGATGAACTCGAATTTGGATTTCGATCCCGAAAATGAATCCAGGATGTTGAAATTATTTAAGAGGTCAAAACTTTATATAATGTGATGATAAGATAGAAAAGAGATGAAGCAAAAGATTAAGAAGGTGAAAAGACATGAACAAGAAGAAAGTAAAGAAATATATGAAAGGAGTTAGCTGATATGTCCACAGAAAGATGAAGAGAGAGCTCTCCCCATATGCAAGAATGCAAGACTAAGCTATAAAATGAACCTAAAATGCAAGCTAATATGCAAAGTGGTTTACCAGCAAGAAGTGCATAACATTTAGACTCTTAATTTCATCATTGAGCATTTATTAGGGACATCATGAGATCATACAACCATCACTAGTATAACTATGAGGATATGAATATGATCAATATGAGATAGGTATGTGGAAATCCAATCTAAGCATCAGAGACATGTAAGTCAAGATAACTACACGATTAGATTCCCTAAGTTTAATTTAGCAAGATTACACCTGTATCAAGGCATCAGCGCCAGGATAAACCCTGAGTGCGGTCTTGCAAAAACAATCAAGGATGATACATTTATAAGTCAAAGTGTTGAATAGGACAAGCATGAATGCTTACAACACTATAGACAAACAAAAGTATACCCACAAGCAGAAATCAAGAAAATATGTCCCATGCCCCCAGTCTTCTAGTCAATGACATCCTTGAAAGACTATTAGGGAGGGAACACCTGGCAAAGAAATCATGATAGACAGCACACAAAGTAGATAAAGATCAGCATAGCTCAGTCGTTTAAGTGTTAAAGTGCGTGTGTGTAAGTCACTTGGCCATTTCTTCCAGACTTGATTCTGATAGTGAGATATCGCGACATCGGAGACCGTAGGTAAACTATCTGTAAAGTGTTAAAAAACACTTGATGTCAAAGTGGGGGAAGTGTTGAGAAACACTATTTTGTGAGTTGTCCAAGAAACCCTAATGCACAAGAATACCTCAATAGGTTAAGTAGCTATGCCCCCAAGATGAGGACAAGAAACAATTTCAAGCCAGGAAATGTGTAGCGAAGTGGATGATTGAGACTGATAGATAGAGGTGCGAGGGTTTCAAGTAGCTCCTGTTTCCAGGTTTTCACCACTTGACAGATTTTTTAAGGACTTTTTTCAATTTTTTGTATTTTTGTATTTTTGATTTTTTTGGTGATACATCAAAGTGCCTATTGCTAGGTTTTCACTAAGATGATCATTTTTTCAGGACATTTTCTGATTTTTAGGATTTTTTCAGCATCATATATGATTTTTTGGATTTTTTAGAAGGTTTTAGAGATCACTAGTTCTCAAGCAAGATCACATCATTTTCTCCTAATGTCTAGCAAGGTATAGGACATGATGTAGAAACAAGCCAGTGGATAAGCAATAATGCATAAGAAAGGAATGTGAAGCAAGTGAAAGTGATCCTCAAGAACTGACTCCTCAAGAGTACCCAAGCTAGGGAAAGAGGTGAAATAGTCATATGAAGCATGTTTTGGATAAGCAATGGAAGAAATGAGCAAGATAGCATGAAGGATAAGCAATGAAACCAACAAGTGTGATAGCATATAAGATAAGCAATGGAAGCCAATGAGTAAGATAGCATGTAGGATAAGCAATGGAAGCCAATGAGAGAGATAGCATGAAAGTGTGCAATCCAAGAGAGTAGCCATGTCAAGAGACCTATGAGAACCATGTTTCATTTATTATGATCAAGACCAAGGGGTCAACTAGATAGGATAGCGATGGGATAGAGCAATAAAAATAAAGCTCAAGATGGAGGCTATGAGGGAATGAGAAAGCACAAATAGAGAATCTCATGGATAAGATAGCCAATATGCAAAGATAGCTCAACATTGTCAAGATCAAAGAGAAAAGAGGGGATAGATGGATGATGGAAGAATTACGTATGATGCTTGTTTGCCAGGTTTTCATCATAGTACTTATCCAAGGTGCCACAAGAAGTAGTTTTCACCATAGGATGGATTTATTTCGCTTTAATTTTGCTACCCAGGTGCCACAAGAAGTGGTTTTCACCAAGGCACATTTTCATTTTTTTCATTTTTTTCTATTTTTTTCTTTTTCTTTTTTTTTAAATTTTTAGAAAGAGCTCAAGCTTTGTCAATTTAGATAGTGCTTTTATAGGAAAGATAAGCCATGATAAGACAAGACCATAGAAAGGTATGCTCAAAGATGTTGATAGGGTGATGAAAGAGAAATGGTAGTAGGAAGAGTTCATGTATAGAAAGGAGGTGTAAGCTTTAGAGGATTTCATGTGGGTAGCTAAAATATTGGACAAGATCAACATTGACACACACCTTGAAGGGTATTGGAACAATGGAGGAATCATGGATGAAATAGCTTGAGATTTAGATGTATGAGGTGGTAGGAAAATTTTAGAAGAAGATGGAGTGGAAGTCTTTGGAAGCTTTTTAGAAAGATTTTTGGAAGAAGATGGAATGGAAGCCTTTGGAAGCTTGAATGTCAACTTTGAAGTATTTTCAATATTCAAGTCTTTTAAAAGAGACTTGTGAATCCATATAGCTTTAGATTTTCCTTTGGATACTTCAAAACACATTTCTTCAATAATGGGTTTAGGAACCCATATTTTCTTTGATTTAGCTTTTTTAATAGTGGACCTTTGCGGTCTCTTTTGTGCATTCTCCTTCTTAGCATTCACATGTCGATTAGATGGGACATAGTGATCTTTCTTTTTCAATGGATTCTTATGTTTATTCTCACTTCCAAAGGAATTGGGATTTGTGGATGAATAAGGATGATATGACTGATTTAGATGTATAGATGGGTGAAAATTCATCAAGGATGAGTGTCTTTTTTGATCTTGAGGTATTATAGGAGAGCTAGGGAATGAGCTAGGATTGAATGTAGGAGATGGAGGAACATAAGGCCCCAATATAGATGGAAGGTTTGAAGACTTTAGCTTTGATGGATGAGGACCAAGGATAGACTTAGAAGATGCAAATGGATAGTGAAAAGGGATATCAACATCTTTAGATTGAGCAACATAGTCAAAGCCATCAATAGACTCGTGAGTAGCTTTAATAGGGACAACATTTTTAATAGGAGCACTTGAAGCTTGAACAAAATTTTGAAGTGGATATGGAGAAGTAGAACATGAGGGGATGCTTCGATCTTGACAAGTAGCTTTGGATAGCATATGAAGAGAACTTTTCTCATAATTTTCAGTAAGCTCAAGGGAGATAATGGAAGTGCTATCTTCATCATACTTAGGAGGTGGACAAGTTATAAGATATGGAGGGGAAAAATCATGAAAGAGATGAAAGGGTGCTTGATCTTGATCTTTCTTGACATTTATAGCTTTTTCTTTTTGAGAGTCCTCTTGACATGGAGCCACTTCTAAGGACAAGGGAGAATGAAGAGTGAATGGAGTAGTGCTTAGATTAGGCATAGTAGTGCATGAAGGTTGAGGATGTTTAGGATTAGTAGCATGGAAAAGGTTTGCAGCCAAGTGAAGGTTAGCTTGAGTTTCTTTTAGAGGTAGCCCTTGAGGATACACATAGTCAATGTGGAAAGCATTAGGTTCCATTTTTGCTAGAGGCATGTTGGAAAGCTTTGAAGTGTTGGGAGATGCATGAGTGTTGGAAGAAGTGGAGGTTGTAATGGAGCCACTACTAGACATAGGTTCATCAATGTAATCTTGCTCAAGAGAAGTATCCTCAACACATGATTCACTAGAGGTTCCAAGATCAAAAATCTCATCATCAATGAGATCTTGGATTTTATGTTTCAACTCTATACAATCAAAAGTAGCATGGTCATTAGATTGATGATAAGCACAATAAGCATCCAAGAAAGGATTTCCATAGGAGCTAGACTTAGGCAACATGATGAGCTTAGTTTCAAGAAGTGTTTGCAAAATGTCATCATAAGAATGTTCCAAGGGAGTAAAAGTCCTATTAGAAGTATGTCTAGAGTCCTTTTTTTCTTTCTCAAGTGAATGGTATACATCCATGTCTTCATCATTATCTTGGTCAAAGATAGGTCCATCATGAAATTTTAGCATAGGCTCAAAGGAGGTATCACTTGCTTGTTCTCTAAAGAGGTCTTTAGGTCTAGAAGATGAAGACATTTGATGTCTTGAAGTAGAGCATGTAGACCTAGAAGAAGAGGATGACCTCAAAGAAGGTGACTCATATGCATGTAAAGACTTTAAGTAAGATTCACGTAATGATGCAATCTTCTCCTCTAACCTTTTCTCAATTTTAGACATCATTTTTGTCATGCGCTTAGAGAAATGAAGGTAAGAAAGATCATTTGTCTCTTCTAGTTCTTTGTATTGTGCATATAGATCTTGAAACTCTTTAGTGACATGGAGGATATCATGATCATCTAGATTTGGTTGAAGTTTGGTAGCACAAGATTTAGATCCCATAGGTTTAGATGCAAAGCCAAGCATAAAATAGTCTAGAAGATAACTTGATGTTGAAACTATAGGAGGTAGAGTGTTCACTTGCCAAGATAGTAGAGAGAGATTAAAGTGACTTGTCAAACAATATGTCCAAGAAACTTACGACATGAATGACTCAAGTCAATAGCTAGGCAAGATGCCCAAATAGCCAAATAGATAGAGCAAGCAGGGTGACAAGTGAACAACTCTCCAACCCAAGAGTGTAGTCAAGAAATCAAAGAAACCATTTCAGCAAAAGGATAGCTAGCAAGAAAACATAGACCATGAAGACAAAAAGACCAAGAGCACTAAGACCAAAAATTCACTTTAAGCATGTTCAAGAACTAGAGACATAGCAAATCAAAGTTAAATGATGAGACTCCCCTTAGGAAGCAACACAAGAAATTTTTTGCATTTGATGTTTTGACTTGGTTGACAAAGTTTGACAATAGTTGATAGCATAGCAAGTTTGATGTTCAAAAGCAATTTCTTTCCAAGCAAGATAGTGACACATGGAGTAGTCTTCAAACAATCAAGTAAGGGACAAAGCAACCTTGCATGATACAAGCATATGTGACGTCTCAAAAGAATTTCCTAGAATTATCGTCATGTGTATGTTCAAAATATTTTCACAGGTATAGCACATTCGAGAACACATCAAGCAATATCTACCTAGAAGTCATGGTTCATTACTCAACAACTTGGCCCACGCTTGATGCTCCTTTGCCTCACACCAAGTGGTTGCCCACAAGAGATATTGGCTTTGTCATGGAAATGCCACAAGCATAACCAAGGGAACACATATGGTGAGTGTAAATCTTGGGGTGATCCGGGTAGTCCACTAGGATCAATCCTTGCACCAAGAAGTTGAGCGGCTAAAAAAGGTAGTTACTAACTTAGAGTTTTTAGATCGGGCTTCCGTTCATAGTGTTCCTCTTGCTCCCAATTACGGGACACCTCACCTTGCGATGAGTAACCGATCTCACGATCACAAGAGTACCTTAAGCATTCTTGCCTAGTGATCTCCCTATGGTCGAAATCCCATAAGCGATCACACTAGACGAAGATAAACACTACGTCTACCAAGGTTTTGTGTCCTTGATAGCCTTGAGTTTATAGTGGGTTGGAAGAGCCGGGTAATTTGCTTGTCCCCACTTGGGTCGTTCCTCTCAGGTTGTCCGAGAGCAGGCCCTCTAAAGGATTCTAACTACACAAAGTGGATCAAATTTTGGAAGTCAACATTTCTGGTTCACCACAAGGGTGAAGAGCATACTCTCCTATTCCAATCATTTTCTCCCAAACACGCCAAGAAGATTCATTTACCCCTTGCTTTTGAAACCAAATGGCAAGTCAAGATTTCTGATTCACCACAAGGGTGAAGAGCATACTCTCCTATTACCAAAAGACTACAATCACAAGTTTTATGTGCCTATGAAAAATGAACAATTATTCAATGCCACACATGAAAACAAAAAAGCAAGAAATTTTGGATTTTTATGCTTTGGGCAGCCCTGCAAACAATCGTTAGTAGCCCTTGTGCATTTGAAGCTTTGACATGCGTTCTTTTTATGCAATGTTTCAATTTTTTTCACAAGGATGGCAACCTGAAATCACAACTTGTTAGCAACAAAAGTTAGTGTGAAATAACATAAAAATCTGCAATAAAAAGTGGTGAGTTGCTTCAAAAATCTAATTTATCCTCCAACCAAGTACATGCAAAGAAAGTGCAAGTTAATCACAAATGCTTTCATTTTTACTCTTTGGTTTTGACCTAGTCAACAAGATTGAACTTTTTTGCTATGATTTCGTATCCAAAAATGAAAATGAAAAAAAGAGACCCCTGTTAAAAATCAGAGAGCTTTCCAAAAATGCAAGAAATTTTAAAAAATCTCTTCATTTGCTCCCTAGAGATTGATTTTGTCAAAACAGGCCAAATTTATCAAATCGAATTTTTTATTCTTAATACGATCTCAAAATTAAAAACACAAAGAAAGAACCCCCATTAGAATTCAAAAAGCTTTCTGAAAATATAAGTTTTTCCAAAAAATGCGCTGATTTGCGATCAAAAACGGCTTTTTATGAAAAATAAAGAAAATATCATAACTTCCGAAAATCAAGTCAAAATGCTCTGAAAATTGGACTGAGACATTTTGAGCATATACGCAACCTGCAAACAAAATTTCAGAACCAAATTCTAAGCGGTTTAAAAGATATGATCAAATCTTTAAACCAACTAAGTTTTTGGCCTTCAAACCAATTTACTTATGGCTTGGCCTTAAAACCAAAGTGAAAATTCTACAAAAGCATTTGATTAGACCCAATATGCTGCTGTAAAAAACCAGAGATAAGAAATGAAAGCAAATGGAGCTGAAAATTTGATTCAAGCCCCACGGTGGGCGCCAAAAATGTACACTCGAAAGTGTCCCACTCTAAACCCTTCTATCCAAACGATTCCATGAGTTTGGAATGCTTGGATGTCGGCTTAGAGCTCCCTATCCATGGAGTGCAAGAGAGTATATTTCAAGAATAAAAAGGCTCTCAGATGAGCCTTAGAGATACTCTTCTTGCTAGTAAACCATGCAATGGGAGGTTCCAAAGACAAGATGCAAGAATGCAAATGTCCCAAGGAGTTCCTCAAGGATGCAATGCAAATGAAGATTAAACTAGAATGAATATGAAAAATGCAGCTATTCTAAGCATGGATGAGAGTGTTACAATCCAAATATTAAGCTATGTGAGATAGATTATTGCAAAATAGAAGCTAAACTAACATGCAACATGAATCTAAGCTAAAATGCTATGGTATGAGAGAATGTAGACAAGAAATAGAAGTTCTCCACAAAGCTCCAAAGAAACCTGTTAGAAAACCTGCAGCATAACAATATTCAAAAGATGGATTGGATTGAGGGGGAAAGCTCTCTCCCTTTTAAATATGTATGGACGGTGGAGATCAAGATGAAGATGGTGGATGATCAACGGTGGAATTCGAAAATAAGAGTGATCCATGTGCACACACAAATCAACCAATAGAATATAAGTTGACTTGTCATATAAGACAAAAGTCACAAAGCCTTTTCTTTTAATTGTAAAATAGAAAAAAGACTTTATGTGTGCACTTTAAGTGGGTTAGAAGAATGGGGTATTTTATTTAATTAAAAGGGGACATGTTCTTTTAATCAAATAATGAACTTAGGATAGCATAGTCAAACTATAGGTTATAATCAAATAAATTGATTATTAGCAATTTGGTCTAGATAAATGATTAAATTAATTTAGCCAAAATGCTGAGAAGGGGGCTAATAGTCTAGATGACCATTTTTAGGTGATTATCATAGCAAACAAGTCCAATCTTGTTGACTAGGTCAAAACCAAAGAGTAAAAATGAGAGCATTTGTGATTAACTTGCACTTTCTTTGCATGCACTTGGTTGGAAGATAAATTGGATTTTTGAGGCAACTCACCACTTTTTATTGCAGATTTTTATGTTATTTCATACTAACTTTTGTTGCTAACAAGTTGTAATTTCAGGTTGCCATCCTTGTGAAAAAAAATTGAAACATTGCATAAAAAGAACGCATATCAAAGCTTCAAATGCACAAGGGCTACTAACGATTGTTTGCAGGGCTGCCCAAAGCATAAAAACTCAAAATTTCTTGCTTTTTTGTTTTCATGTGTGGCATTGAATAATTGTTCATTTTTCATAGGCACATAAAACTTGTGATTGGAGTCTTTTGGTAATAGGAGAGTATGCTCTTCACCCTTGTGGTGAATCAGAAATCTTGACTTGCCATTTGGTTTCAAAAGCAAGGGGTAACTGAATCTTCTTGGCGTGTTTGGGAGAAAATGATTGGAATAGGAGAGTATGCTCTTCACCCTTGTGGTGAATCAGAAATCTTGACTTCCAAAATTTGATCCACTCTTTGTGTAATTAGAATCCTTTAGAGGGCCTGCTCTCGGACAACCTGAGAGGAACGACCCAAGTGGGGACAAGCCGATTACCTGGCTCTTCCAACCCACTATAAAATCAAGGCTACCAAAGACACAAAACTTTGGTAGACATAGTGTTTGTCTTCGCCTAGTGTGATCGCTTATGGGATTTCGACCATAAGGAGATCACTAGGCAAGAATGCTTAAGGTACTCTTGTGATCGCGAGATCGGTTACTCATCGCAAGGTGAGGTGTCCCGTAATTGGGAGCAAGAGGAACACTATGAACGGATGCCCTATCTAAATATCCTAAGTTAGTAACTACCCTTTTTAGCCACTCAACTTCTTGGTGCAAGGATTGATCCTAGTGGACTACCCGGATCACCCCAAGATTTACACTCACCATATGTGTTCCCTTGGTTATGCTTATGGCATTTTCATGACAAAGCCAATATCTCTTGTGGGCAACCACTTGGTGTGAGGTGAAGGAGCATCAAGCGTGGGCCAAGTTTTTGAGTAATGAACCATGACTTTTAGGTAGATATTGCTTGATGTGTTCTCGAATGTGGTATACTTATGAAAATCTTTTGAACATACACATGATGATAGTTATACGGCTTTCTTTTAAGACCTCACATATGCTTGTATCATGCAAGGTTGCTTTGTCCCTTGCTTGATTGTTTGAAGACTACTCCATGTGTCACTATCTTGGTTGGAAAGAAATTGTTTTTGAACATCAAACTTGCTATGCTATAAACTATTGTCAAACTTTATCAACCAAGTCAAAGCATCAAGTCTTAACATTTTTCTTGTGTTGCTTGCTAAGGGGGGTTTCATCATTTGATTTTTATTTTCTATGTCTCTAGTGCTTAAACATGCTTAAAGTGGCTCTTTGGTCTTAGTGCTCTTGGTCTTTTTGTCTTCATGGTCTATGCATGCTTGCTAGTTATATTTTTGCTGAAATGGTTGCCTTGATTTCTTGACTACACTCTTGGGTTGGAGAGTTGTTCACTTGTCACCCTGCTTGCTCTATCTATTTGGCTATTTGGGCATCTTGCCTAGCTATTGACTTGAGTCATTCATGTCGTAAATTTCTTGGACATATTGTTTGACAAGTCACTTTAATCTCTCTCTAATATCTTGGCAAGTGAACACTCTACCTCCAATAGTTTCAACATCAAGTTATCTTCTAGGCTCTTTTATGCTTGGCTTTGCATCTACCACTATGGATTTCAAATCTTGTGCTACCAAACTTCAACTGAATCTAGATGATCATGATATCCTCCATGTTACTAAAGAGTTTCAAGATCTATATGTGCAATACAAAGAACTAGAAGAGACAAATGATCTTTCTTACCTTCATCTCTCTAAGCGCATGACAGAAATGAAGTCTAAACTTGAGAAAAGGTTAGAGGAGAAGATTGCATCATTACATGAATCTTCCTTAAGGTCTTTACATGCATGTGAGTCACCTTCTTTGAGGTCATCCTCTTCTTCTAGGTCTACATGCTCTACTTCAAGACATCAAATGTCTTCATCTTCTAGATCTAAAGACCTTTGTAGAGAACAAGCACTTGAGCCTATGACAAAATTTCATGATGGAACTATCTTTGATGAAGATAATGATGAAGACATGGATGCATTCCATTCACTTGAGAAACAACCAAAGGACTGTAGACATACTTTTGAGAGAAATTTTACTCCCTTGGGGAATTCTTATGATGACATTTTGAGAACACTTCTTGGCACCAAGCTCATCATGTTGCCTAAGTCTAGCTCCTATGGAAATCCATTCTTGGATACCTATTGTGCCTATCATCAATCTAATGACCATGCTAGTTCTAATTGTATAGAGCTGAAACATAAAATCCAAGATCTCATTGATGATGAGATTGTTGATCTTGGAACCTCTAGTGACTCATGTGCTGAGGATACTTCTCTTGAGCAAGATTACATTAATGAACCTATGTCTAGTGATGGTTTCCTTGATACTTCCACTTCTTCCAATACTCATGCATCTCCCAACACTTCAAAGCTTTCCAACATGCCTCCATCAAACAAAAAACCTAGTGCTTTCCATATGCAATATGCATACCCTCAAGGGCTACCTCTAAAAGAAACTCAAGCTAACCTTCACTTGGTTG
This sequence comes from Cupressus sempervirens, assembly GCA_028749045.1. NCBI lineage: Eukaryota > Viridiplantae > Streptophyta > Pinopsida > Cupressales > Cupressaceae > Cupressus > Cupressus sempervirens. The sequence goes on from CM053786.1 coordinate 8,919,694, forward strand.
CAAACCTTTTACATGCTACCAATCCTAAACATCATCAACCTTCATGCACTACTATGCCTAATCCAAGCACTACTCCATTCACTCTTCATTTTCCCTTGTCCTTAGAAGTGGCTCCATGTCAAGAGGACTCTCAAAAAGAAAAATCTATAAATGTCAAGAAAGATCAAGATCAAGCACCCTTTCATCTCTTTCAAGATTTTTCTCCTCCATATCCTATAACTTGTCCACCTCCTAAGTATGATGAAGATAGCACTTCCATTATATCCCTTGAGATTACTGAAAATTATGAGAAAAGTTCTCTTCCTATGCTATTGAAAGCTACTTGTCAAGATCAAAGCATCCCCTCATGTTCTACTTCTCCATATCCACTTCAAAATTGTGCTCAAGCTTCAAGTTCTTCTATTAAAAATGGTGTTCCTATCAAAGGTACTCATGAGTCTATTGATGGCTTTGACCACGTTGCTCACTCTAAAGATGTTGATATCCCTTTCCAATATCCCTTTGCATCTTCTAAATCTATCCTTGGTCCATATCCATCTAAGCTAAAGCATTCAAACCTTCCATCCATATTGGGGCCTTATGTTCCTCCATCTCCTACATTCACTCCTAGCTCATTCCCTAGCTCTCCCATAATACCCCAAGATCAACAAAGACACTCATCCTTGATGACTTTTCACCCATCTATACATCTAAACTAGTCATATCATCCTTATTCATCCAAAAATCCCAAGTCCTTTGGAAGTGAGAATAAACATAAGAATCCATTGAAAAATGAAGATCACTATGTCCCATCTAATCGACATGTGAATGCTAAGAAGGAGAATGCACAAAAGAGACCGCAAAGGTCCACTATTAAAAAAGCTAAATCAAAGAAAATATGGGTTCCTAAACCCATTATTGAAGAAATGTGTTTTGAAGTATCCAAAGGAAAATCTAAAGCTATATGGATTCCCAAGTCTCTTTTAAAAGACTTGAATTTTGAAAACAAATCAAAGTTGACATTCAAGCTTCCAAAGGCTCCCACTCCATCTTCTTCTAAAATTTTCCTACCACCTCATACATCTAAATCTCAAGCTATTTCATCCATGATTCCTCCATCATTCCAATACCCTTCAAGGTGTGTGTCAATGTTGATCTTGTCCAATATTTCAGCTACCCTCATGAAATCCTCTAAAGCTTACACTAACTTTCCATACATGAACTATTATCCTCCATATACTCTTCCTACTACCATTTCTCTTTCATCACCCTATCAACGTCTTTGAGCATACCTTTCTATGGTCTTGGCTTATCATGGCTTATCTTTCCTATAGGAGCACTATCTACATTCAAAAAGCTTGAGCTCTTTCTAAAAATTCAAGAAAAAATTCAAAAAAAAAAAAAGGAAAAAAAAATGAAAAAAAAAATTGAAAATGTGCCTTGGTGAAAACCACTTCTTGTGGCACCTTGGTAGCAAAAGTAAAGAGAAATAAATCCATCCTATGGTGAAAACTACTTCTTGTGGCACCTTGGATAAGTACCATGATGAAAACCTGGCAAATAGGCATCATGCGTAATTCTTCCACCATCCATCTATCCCCTCTTCTCTCTTTGATCTTGACAATGTTGAGCTATCTTTGCATATTGGCTATCTTATCCACTAGATTTTCTATTGTGCTCTCCCATTCACTCATAGCCTCTATCTTGAGCTTTATTCTTATTGCTCTACCCCATTGCTATACTATCTCGTTGACCCCTTGGTCTTGATCATAATAAATGAAACACGCTTTCATGCTATCTCTCTCATTGGCTTCCACTGCTTATCCTACATGCTATCTTACTCATTGGCTTCCATCGCTTATCTTATATGCTATCTCACTTGTTGGCTTCACTACTTATCCTACATGCTATCTTGCTCATTTCTTCCATTGCTTATCCAAAACATGCTTCATATGACTATTTCACCTCTTTCCCTAGCTTGGGTACTCTTGAGGAGTCAGTCCTTGAGGATCACTTTCACTTGCTTCATACTCCTTTCTTATCCATCTTTGTCTATCCACCAACTTTCTACTCCATCATGTCCTACACCTTGCTAGACATTGGGAGAAAATGATGTAATCTTGCTTGAGAACTAGTGATCTCTAACTTATTCTAAAAAATTCCAAAAAAAATCATATATGATGCTGAAAAAATCCTAAAAATCAGAAAATGTCCTGAAAAAATGATCATCTTAGTGAAAACCTCACTTTGATGTATCACCAAAAAAAAAAAAAAAAAAAAAAATCTGTCAAAGTGGTGAAAACCTGGAAACAGGCGCTACTTGAAACCCTTGCACCTATGTCTATCAATCTCAATCATCCACTTCGCTACACATTTCCTAGCTTGGAATTGTTTCTTGTCCTCATCTTGGGGGCATAGCTACTTAGCCTATTGAGGTATTCTTGTGCATTAGGGTTTCTTTGACAACTCACAAAATAGTGTTTCTCAACACTTCCCCCACCTTGACATCAAGTGTTTTTCAACACTTTTCAGATAGTTTAGCTACGGTCTCCGATGTCGCGATATCTCACTATCAGAATCAACTCTGGAAGAAATGGCCAAGTGACTTACACACACGCACTTTAACACTTAAACGACTGAGCTATGCTGATCTTTATCTACTTTGTGTGCTGTCTATGATGATTTCTTTGCCAGGTGTTCCCTCCCTAATAGTCTTTCAAGGATGTCATTGACTAGAAGACTGGGGGCATGGGACATATTTTCTTGATTTCTGCTTGTGGATATACTTTTGTTTGTCTATAGTGTTGTAAGCATTTATGCTTGACCTATTCAACACTTTGACTTATAAATGTATCATCCTTGACTGTTTTGCAAGACCGCACTCAGGGTTTATCCCGGCGCTTATGCCTTGATACAGGTGTAATCTTGCTAAATTAAACTTAGGGAATCTAATCGTGTAGTTATCTTGACTTACATGTCTCTGATGCTTAGATTGGATTTCCACATACCTATCTCATATTGATCATATTCATATCCTCATAGTTATACTAGTGATGGTTGTATGATCTCATGATGTCCCTAATAAATGCTCAATGATGAAATTAAGAGTCTAAATGTTATGCACTTCTTGCTGGTAAACCACTTTGCATATTAGCTTGCATTTTAGGTTCATTTTATAGCTTAGTCTTGCATTCTTGCATATGGGGAGAGCTCTCTCTTCATCTTTTTGTGGACATATCAGCTAACTCCTTTCATATATTTCTTTACTTTCTTCTTGTTCATGTCTTTTCACCTTCTTAATCTTTCGCTTCATCTCTTTTCTATCTTATCATCACATTATATAAAATTTTTGACCTCTTAAATAATTTCAACGTCCTAGATTCATTTTCGGGATCGAAATCCAAATTCGAGTTCACCTTGATGGTCAAAATTGTCTTTTGAAATTCTACTTTCTTCTGAGCAGTTAGCTGACCTTTTGAGGTCTAATCTCTGAATCATCACTGGGGCATCTTCATTTCTTCATGTCTTCATCATTTCCATACTTCATATCTACTTAAATTCACTATTTCATGTCTAAAATCACCTTTCTACTCGTTTTGACCTAATTTTTATGCTATATCCTTCAAGGTCAACTCTAGTCAAATTGGGGCATTTTATCAATTTTTTTTATATAGTCATTCTTGGGTTCTAATCATCTTTCTGTCATCTTGGACATTGCTATATTCTAATTTTCTCATTTCTAGCCAATTTTTGCATCCCCTTACCTCATTTCAATTTCGATCCCGAGGGGGCAGAAATACTCTATCACTGCTTAGGAGCATTTGTTTGATCTTCTCACTTGCTCTCACTCTATCTGCTTTTCTAAGTGTTAGTATTCTTCTTGAATTCTAACATCATCTCTTCCTAGTGTTCAGTACTACTGCTATCAGGCTGTGCATTCAGGACTTGCTATCTATTTCTGCATTTCATTCTTTGGAATCAGATATCTATATCTATCACCGCCTACTTGACTTTCTATTTTCTTTGACATAATGTGTTCCCAGATCGATCACACACTAACATGCAACATCAACCACCTCAGAAAGCCAAATCACTCACCACGCAAGCCTTCGTATGACATAATTAGTGTGCATGTGGTGACATGTCATCAATCTAAGTCAACATCCATGTTAAGATAGGCCACATCATCCTGACATAATCAAACACATCAACACCTAATCAAGCTAGCAAATTTGTACAGACACATCATCAACCACATTTTTGTTTTGTATAGTTCTGTACATGTTGATGTCAACATGATGTTACGCTAATGTCATCATAGGGCCTGGATACGTTGATGTCATCAAGTTTAGTAGCCTAAATTTGATGGTTGTTTAAACATCATCTAGGGGAAAAATTGAACTACTATGATGGTCATATGAACATCAAATTTATCCTCATCTTTTGCTGATGTAACCCCTCTCCAGATTGATTTTTGATTTTGTAGTTTGACTTTGGGAGGCCATATCTCACTCATCCAAACTCAAAATCAGGTCTAATTTTATTTATTTTTGGCTAGAATTTCCTAAACCTTTTAGTAGTGTAGTTGTTTTCTAGTTTTGGTACATGGATTTGTCAAAAATTGCATCTTTTGGTGACTATACTATCCAATCTTGCATTTTGCAACTTCAAATGCTTTGCATGGGCTCATCTGGACTCGAAAATATGTTTCATTTTTTTTTGAAAGTGGATTATTTTTTGTCTACTTTCTAGATCTGCAATCATATTATAGGTTTGTGTGTTAAAAGTATCACTTTAAAAATTAGGTCCTTTTCTCCATTGTAATACTTTGATATATCTTCAAAATTATTGTATATATGAGATACATTGTAATGTTTAGATTTGTACTCCATAAGGAGGTTGTAAATAGAAAAATCAAATGTCCACAAAGGTCAAAATTGACAAGTGGCCATTGTAAATACACTACGTATAAAGTGCCAAACACATCTTTTTTGGGAGGGTTTCTTGATTGAGTGAAAAGGGGGGGTGTTGTTGGTGTTGTGTTTTGCTTTTCCTATTGTTTTCTTTCATTTTTTTGCATCATGGAAAATTTTAAGTTTCCAAAATTAACTCCACATGACTATGCTACATGGTCCATTAAAATGTGGTGTCACTTAATGCATAAAAGAGTTTCTCAATATCTAAATGGTACTATTCCTAAACCAACAGGTGATCAAGTCTCAACCAATGAAATCACTGATTGGAAAGCAATGGATAGGAAAGCCCTAAGTGATATTTGTTTTGGGATTAATGACAAGATCATGTATCAGATTCAAAAGTCTAATACATCCAAGGAGGCTTGGAATACCCTCAAAAACCTCCATGGTAAAGTGTCTAAGGAGGATGTGTACAAAATTGAAGATGAGCTTCTCTCCTTAGATCCTAAGGCATTTGATTCCATACATGATTTTTTCATAAAGGAAAATGAATTAAGAATGAAACTTGATGATTGTGGGAGTCCTATTAATGATGATCGTTTAAATCTATCTCATTCATAAGAAGTTGCCATCTAAGTACTCCACATTTGTTTCTTCTTATAACACCTCAAAGACAACATTAGGGTATGCCTATCAGAAAGTCTCTTTTGATTGCTATTCTATACTATTGGATGAAGAAGAAAAGAAGTTGAAATCAATGGGGATTCTCAATTTGAACAAGTCTATGGCATTGGTGGCCAATAATGAGGGTTCTCCAAATTCGGCTAGTCACTCTTCAAATAAAGGAAAGGACAAGAATAAGAAGTGGAAGAATAACAATTAGAGGATGCAGAAAAAATAACACTACCATCAAATCAACAAGGCAAGTCTTCCTTGAATTCAAATAAGAAGGGAGACAATAATAAGGACAAGAAAAACTATGCCTATTGCAAGAAGTCGGGTCATGATGAACATGAGTGTTATCATAAGATGATTGATAAGTTAATGAACATTACAAAGAAACACAATGTTCCACTACCTAATTCTTATATGGAGAAAGGATCTTCATCAGATTCAAAGGGAAAAGGGGAAGCACTAATGGAAAACTCAAGTTCTTTAGCAGAATGGATTCTTGACTCTGGTGCATCATATCATATGGGTTCTTCTAAAGGAGACTTTTCTTCATTGGAGTACTCTAAGGTACTGCACATCTTTGTAGGAGATGATACAAAAATGGAAGTTGAAGGGAAAGGTAATGTGGAGATGGAAAATGGAGAGTTCAAAGAGGTTCTCTATGTTCCCAACCTAAGTTCTAATATCCTCTCAATTTACCAAATCACTCACCTTGGAGATAGCCACAAAGTTGAGCTCCTTCCTAGCTTAGTAAAGGTGTGCAATCTAAAAGATGATTCATTTGTTGCAATGGGGAAAGTTAATCATGACAAAAGTTTGTATTCTTTCTCTCACTTTGTGCCCAAGTCTCCTTCACAAGCCTTGTTGACTCAATCCAATTCACAAATCCAAATATGACATGAGCAGTTTGGTCATCTTACCTTCTGCTATCTTCAACAACTTTTCTCAAACAACATGGTCAAAGGTCTACCTACAATCAACTTTTCCCATAGTGAATGTTCAACATGTTTAGTGGATATCCATCCAGAGGAGAAGTTACATAAAGGGAGGTCTTCACGAGCACCAAATGTTCTTAAGATGGTTTACATGGTACTAGTAGGTCCTTTTGTAGTGACATTAGTTAGCCAGGGTTGCTACATACTTACTTTCATTTATGACTTTTCACGATATACTTGGGTCTACTTTCTTCATCATAAGAATGAAGTGTTGGACAAGCTTCTAGCCTTCAAGACTCATGTTGAACAGAAATCAAGGAAAGCCATCAAAATTCTAAGGATGCACAATAAAAGTAGATATGTGAACAAAAGACTTAAAGACTTTTGCAAGCCTGAGGGTGTTGATCTTCAGAATCCACTAGAATTCATTCTGCACAAGATAGATGTTGTAGCATTGAGGATAAGAGCTCTTAAGTCTATGACAAGTTGCATGATACAAGCCAAGTCTCTAGATCCATCACTTAAAGTTGAAGTAATCAGTAGTGCCAATCACATACTTAATAGGTATCCTCATAATTTCTTAGATGGAAAGACACCTTTTGAGGCATGGTGTGGTAGAAAACTAGTTGTGAGTCACTTCAAAGTCTTAGATTGTCCAACATGGGAAAACATATCTTCTAGGAGATGCAAGGCACAACCACCTCAGCCTTGTACTTTCATCAAATATGAAGATACTGTTAAGGCATACAAACTTATGGATCCTAAGACACATTATTTTTTCATAGAGAGGGATGTACACTTGAGGAAAGTTCACCCAACTTATCCTCTAATCCTCTCTACACTTCATACATTGCGAAAACTAATAGTGACACCAACGATAGTGCTTCAATAGATTTAGATATGTGGGGTTCTATTGATAGTTGCAGCAAGAGGTCATGACATCAACATACTCCACATGCATATTTTTCCACAGTGATAGGTCTAGCACAACATGGTACACCTAGTCCTCTAGCTCCAGCATTAGAGGATGACTATGTAGTAGATATTTTAGGTTTATTTGTGAAGTCATACAAAGTGGATTTAGGGGACATCATTGATGATATAAATCTTCTCTTCGATGAAGAAGATCCTTCTTCAGTTGTTACAAGGGCTCACTCTAACCCTCAAGACCATTCTCTACATGATCGATCTTCATAGATTGATGTGATTGTGGATACTTATGTACAACAGTTATAGGAGATCTCTTTATTATTTAAGGAGATAGTACATTCTTTGGGACAAGTTCTAAATCCATCCTTGCTAGATCTGATAGTATTCTTTTCAAAAACATTGGAAGGGGTGACAGTCAGCATTGATATAGGGATAGTTGAGCAGGTTTTAGAGGCATCATTGATCATGAAGATTCTTTCTATACATAGGGGAAGCATCTCACTTGTACCTATGGCATTGTTTCTTCCAGAGGGGAGGAACATTATTCAACATTCCTGGATTAGCTATCACTAATCGACACTCTTCATTTGGGGGGGGGGGGGGGGGGGACTACCTTGTCTCTCTTCTTCTTCTCTCTTGTGGGTGGGACCTTTTCCTCTTTTGGTATAGTGTTCTTCTCACATTTCTCTATTCTATATACTTAATGTATGTCATCATGGGGGGCCTTGATTACTCCATCCATCTATCCATCTAGCTCTTTCATCTCTCTTTTTGGGGGAGGATTTTTCCCATGAGGTTTTCCTTGTTTCTTCGCTTTATGAGAGATTGCATTGCATTATGTACTTGGGTACCTAACATGGCCTAGTAGTCGAGACCCATCATGCATTCCATCCTATCTTTTGTAAGCTTAAGTGCATTCGCCTAAGTTGCACTTAAGGGGGGGCGTTGGTGTAAATAAGTATTTACTTATTACACTTTACTTAAGTTTACTTAGGTCAATGCATTATTTTATTATTTCATTAGTGAGACACTTAGGAGTTTGCATACCTTCATGAGTTATCATGTTGAAAACACTGGAGTAAGCAACTCTAATTTAGCACATGGTGTCTACAACATTATTTTGCATGCTACACCTTTGTAGGCTTATCCTCTCATCATCACACTTACTCCTATTCTTAATGGAGCATAATCCATATCTGGTGGACATGTTCTTGGTTGTATGACTTATCATGTTGCTAACTTCTATGCATTCTAGAAGCATTCCAAAGGCTTTTATATATAGGCACTCCTAGTGTACATTCATACATATTGAATGAATATTATATTGTCATTCTAATCATACTTTTTTGGTCTACTATTTTGCTTGTGCTTGAGTTCCTTGATCTTGGGTGAATTTTCCCTAAGAAAAATTCTTACATGGCACTAGAGCTATACAAAATTCTTACACTATCCTTTATATAACTCTACCTCAAATCAACAAAATATTGGTTTCTTCCATGCTGAATATGCAATGTCCTTTGTTTCACCTTCTCAGGTATCTAGACTATCTATTTCCTTTTATTACCCTTGGTAACCCATAATGCATCAATAGGCTCATCTTCTTCTATTTCTAGAGTTACATCTTGGTCTAGGCTATCAATATTTACCCTTTCCTCTTCTCTAATTTTCCCTTTAGGCATTTGTGTCATGATCTCATCATAATCATTCACCATGTTTTCTTTATCATTTGCGGATAAGGGATATCCATATAAACCCTTGAAATTTGGGTCTTCTTTCTTCATCTCCCTTTCTACCTTTAAAACATCATCAAACTTTACTAATTTATGAAAAGCCTCCCCTTCAACTAAAACTTTTGGGAATGAGGTCCTCATGTGGTAATTCTTTGGTAATTGGCAACACATAATTCCTAATTTATTTCAAGGTGTTCCTCATTGAATTGTCTAGTTCATAAATTCTATATGGAGTAGTTGAAAAATTGAAGTGATGGAGGAAATAATGGATTTGATCCAAGGATTCTTTCCAAATTAAAAAGTCTCCTATTTGAAAGAATCTACACAAAAATGTGCCTTTTATGCACTTTAGGCCATAGTAATCTTTATTTACCATCATCAATTGCCACATCAATTCAATGATACCTATTCTAGGAGGGCTATTTCTAGGTAATATATGGGGATGTTGAGGGAATCTATAGACTCTCATGAGGAAAAAATTTGGGAACAAGAATATGTCTCCCCAATTGTGGGTCAACCTCTTACTCTCAGGTAGAAGGTCTAGTCTCAACAAGCTTTTTAGTATCTTTGGAGCCCTAAAGAAACTAGGGTCTAGCACTTTCATGATTTAAAAACTAAAATTATTAAAATATAAAGTATAATAAAAATAGTGATAAGAACTATCCCATACCCATGTCCATCCATTAGCATCAGAGGTGTGATCAATGAAATCTGGGGTAATATATCGCACATTGTTGTATAAAATCAAATGCATTAGTAATGAATAATAGTGGAAATTTAAATTCCCATTCTCTCAACTCTATGTTAGCCCAATGTTTTCTTTTATCTTCTCCAAAATATAATCTACATAGTCATATTCTCCACCATGATATAAGTCCTTTATATCTCTTGCCATAAAGTACTCTACCCCATTCACCATATTAGATCCATCTTTGCCAACCACTTTGTGGACACCATATACTATCTTCACAAAAAAAAAAATTTAACTTCTCCAAGGGAGTCTCCTTTTACACTTTCTTAGGATAATATCCTACCTTCTTGAGGTCCACAGGGATGTGTTGAAACATAGTTTTCCTAGTGTATGCCTTAGTATTTCTTTCCAACTTCTTTTGAAGATCAATTAAGTCTACTAGTTCGCACATCACACCATCTAGTCCAAAAGCTTCTATGAAAGAAGCATAGTCTAGTGTACATTGAATGGTGTCATTATGTCCATCAAATGATTTGGTAGTTGTATTGTATGATTTAATCAGAGCCTTTACCAAATCAACACCTATAAATACTCCTGGAAAGATTATCTTTGCTAGATTCTTCTTCTAGCTATTGCATACACAAATTTTGTCTATCCTATTGTGATAGAAATACTTGAACAACTCATAACTGCTAACACTAGGGAAAATAGTATACTTGTTGAATGCATAAGGGTCTTGGAAATCATGGTCATTTGTAGAGATGGCATTCAAGGATTTTGGAAACAACTTGATCCATTCATCTACAAACCTATTTGGTTTTCTCTACATGGTAGTTTTCCCTCCTTTTGAAATAGATGTCTCTATAACTTCCATATCTATGGCTTAAATATCCTCTACTTCTTTATCAGACATCTTGTTTGTGAATTAAAACTATGGAAACTCTACAATTAGCACTAAAACTATGAATCCTTTGCACTGAAAACTTTGCAACTACTAGAAATTTTTTCTTTCTATAAATGGTAACCTATTGTTGGCCTAGAGAATGTTTTTATGTTGTCTGTACTTCATCAGCCAACACTATTCATTGAATTTGTGCATGCAAAACATTTAAACTTAGTGTTTTTTGTCATCTCAATGGAGTTTCAACATAACTATCTAGCTTTGCATTCTCTATACTTTCTTGAAATTTCATTTGTTGAGAGTCCTTTGTCATCTTCCTACTTAGAAAAAGGGAAAAAGGACTTTCATGTCTTATTTTAGGGTTCTTAAAATCTCATGACTCGCATGGAATTCAAACCTTTCGTATCATCTTCAAAAAGGAATTTGGCATTTACAATCTTATGATTACTTCCTTATTGCATGATCAAGGGTTTCTTTCAAGTCTCTTATGATTAACACTTTGTCTTAAGATCAACACATCAATTACAATGGCTTCTCCTTGGGTATGATCTTACATTTAATTTTGTAAAACCTTTTGTAGCATCATGAACATGTATCTTAGCCCATACAATCTTATGATCATAGCCTTCTGTAACATCAGATCTAGCCTACTCTTTCTTTATGATCTCTTGATCATAGTTCGTTGAGCCTCTTCATAACTTTGAAAGTTACCTCTTAACCATTGCTTTTACCTCTTGATCATATGCCTAGCTTTAGCCTTTCTTTAAGTCTTACAACCATACGACCATAACTTCACATAGCATCAGGATTTGTCTTTCTCTCCTTATGATATATCGATCATAGTCAACTAGCTTTTATTGTAACCTCATATGATTTCCTTTAACTACCATCTTTGAATCCTGACCATACATTGGCTATTATCTCATGGCTTCAGAAACCTTTATTTTTTGATTTTGCAATTTTACAATCTACTACTCCTCATATATTCATAAGATTCAATTTCCATGTGTCTTAAATTCTTTATGCTCATGTGCCTAGTCCCACTTTATCCACATGTCATCATGTTGCTTTCTCTTTTTGGCTAATCTTTGTGCAACTTTGAGACGCAAGAAACCAACAACCATAGATCTTTAAGATTTTATTGTTCCTATGAGACTAAAACTCTATCATCATAGTTAGTACCTTCAACCAACTAGAACATGTCATTTAGACAACACATTTTGACACATTTCCTTTCCTACAATCTTATAATCACCTCACTTTCGTAGGTTCAAAAGTTTTTCTAGGAACACTTCTACTTACACAATATACCATTTATTGTAATATCATAACACTTCAAAACCTCAGCATCTTATGTTCTTATGATCTCATGATCCTCCTGTTGGGATTGAAAATTGCATGGTCAATTTTCAGTCATATATTGAAAATTTTGAAGAATCAATGCCCTAAGTTTGCTTTTTATGCGTATGTAGTCAATTGTTAGTTTGACACCTAGATGGTGTTTGAGTGGCTTAATAGCTTTCATTTTATATATGCATGTGATCCACAATGTTATTTTTCCATCCTGAATCATTCAGTGAATTCCCATTTTGAGCTAGTGTCAAAACTCGCAATTCTACCTAAGTGTCAAATAGCGATAGGAGGCCCAGTTTGTCTTTGAATATATTTTACCCAAGAATTTTTCATGACCTACCACTTTGGGGATATATAGTATGAATACTAGAGAACTTATGTTCCAAGTTTCAAGTCATTTTGAATCCATTTGTCTAGGTTTCGAACCCCTCAAAGTTGGTCATTTACTATTTTGTGCATTTGTGTAGTTCACAATTTTAGGAAGCCCTTTTTGACCAATGATATCTTTGACCCAATTGAACTAAATGAAGAAATTATTTTTGCATTGTGTTCTAGGGGTCAAACAATCCATATGTTCAAATTTTGAGATCATGACGAATCCATTTGATCAGTTTGCTAACATGATGAAAAACCCAGTTTACAATGATTTGTTATAGCTAAGGTATCCATATTTATCCATACCCTTGTTTGGCACGTTATAACTTTGATCCTATGATTGGTTAGCCTAAAACGATTCTGAAATCATGTTGTGTCCTAAAAGTGCTTGAAGTCTACCAATTCTCAAGTCATGAAAAATCCATCTACATACTTTCTTATGTCTGTCCATTTACCAAAAATTACCTTTTGGTAGATTTCCTAGTTTAAAATTTCCAAGTGCCTTTTTTCGAAAATTCACCAACTTCGTCCTATTATTTACCATAAGCCCTAATTATGGATACTTATCCTTTGAATTGCAAACAACTTATATCCTACTTTTCAGAACCCCAAGTGGTCAATAACCTAGTTCATAATGCCGAACCCAAGCCCATTTTATGCTTTTTAACACTGTTTTCCTACAGAATAATTGAAGTATGGATGTTTAGTAGTTAGAATCTTTTGATTGGTAATTCTTCATGGGCTTAAAATTTGTAGTATGATAGAGTGTGTAGCATTGAATTACAATTTGCAGAATTGATTAGAAATTTATAAAATTAAGGAAACTAAAGGTGTTTTAAAGAGGAGAATGTTAATGTTTTGAGTAGATCCACAAATTCATAGAACAAAAGAATTTTCCTTTTTGCATGAAAAATTGGGTGTCAACTTTATTTAAATGGAAGGTGTTTATGATTTTGGGGAAGTTGTTTTAAAATAAAGACTTTGGAATAAAGATAAAATGAAAGACCCTCACATTAGTGTCTTCTATTCCCAATCTATGCACTAACTCATAAAAGCAAATGAAATACTTCAACCATTTTATAATGGCACTAGTTTTGCAACATGGCCTTTTATAAGGTTTGAAGTGCATTTTGTAATGGTGTGGACCTAAAGTGGATGTAGGGTTGCCAACTTCACCTTTTCATTAAATTCAACTAAATTCACAAATGAAGGAGCAATCCACAACAATCAGTGGTATTACAAAGGTAAAGAGCTTCTACCGGGAGAATCAGTAAGGGAGGCCTTTGCTTTGAAATTGAAAACCAATGCATAAATATTTAGAAATTTCATGAAAAAAGGCAAAGCAACAGCAAAAAATAAAAATAAAAAATAAAATGCAGCCACAGGACAAGGAAGCCTCCACGATTAAAAAAGAGAAGGCACCTATGGAGACGTTTTACATTTGCAAAAATATTTCAAGATCTCATTGATATTTTTGAAGGTAAGGAAGCCAGGCTAAGGTAGAAGCTGGTCAAAAATTTGAAGATGCAGGGGAGCACATATGTGCAAAGGGAATTTTAAGGAAAAAAGACCAGGCCATGACCAGTAGATCGTGAAACAGAGCCCCACAATCTTGAAGTTGCAGATGTTACAAATGCAAATTATCTTTTAATAAAGGAGCCGATAGCATAAACAAGGGCATGCATGTTTAAAGGAAAGGATTCACGCAAGTCACAAAGGCAAATCTTTGGATTGTTGGCACTATTCTTTTTTAGCTTGTAACAGGAAGGACACTGTTTTCTAGGACTAATTACTTATTGCTGAAGTACAACATATTGAAATCGAAGGAAGTATTATTTCCACCAGAAGTAGGAAGCTTGAGCCCAAATTGTATTGACTTATGTTGTAAATTGCTTCATGAAAATCTAGTGGAAAGATTGACATTTGAGGAGTTCTTAAGTCATGAATTCCTTGAAGAATCGAAGGAGGAGTTTTGTTTTATACGACAATAGTCCACATGCAATAAAATAGTACCCATGCATAGAAGAAAGAAGCACCAAGGAAGGAGAAATTGATAGTGAGTAAGGGAGAAATAAATTTACTGCCTTTATCCCACATTGCCCAGAGGGAGGGTCTTTTTACTGTTTAAACACAAATCTACTCATATTGTGTTGTGTCGTAAAGACAGCTCTCTCTTGAGAAGCTGTAGGTTATGTGGTGGATTTTGTGGGTCCCAGTTGGCCAGACCAGATGTAAAATTTTAAACAAATAAGTGTGCAAAGAATTGATGAGATCAATAGGTTGACTAGAAAAGTCTAAAATCTGACAACTCGCCATGTTGCTAGCTAGAAAATCTTGGGTAGTCTAGCTAGCGACATGGCGAGTCACCAAAAAACCTCCAAAATCTGGCCAAAGTAAAATCTAAGGTAAAGTGCAATGTGGGTCCCACTTCTAAATGTAGTCAACAAACCAAAGAGTGACAAGTGGCAACCATACAATGTGTGCATCAACTAGATGATGAAATGGCAATGATGTGGAGCTCTAGACCAATTGCAAGGTGCCATGTGGCACAAGTCCCAAGGTAGATTGTGATGTGGCAACAAATATCTTAGATCCACTAGATCATGCCACATAGCAGATCAAAGGGTTGTTGCTATGTTGCAAAGGCAAAAGTTGTAGGGAAGATAACATGGCAACATAGCAAATCATAATAGGAAGATGACATGTGGCACTGATGTGGTGGCAAGGTGGACAAATATCATGCTGACATGTGGTGCCTAGTTGGAGGGGTTCGATAGCTGTATAGGCCCTAGCCAATCACATGATGACATGTGGTAGGATGGTCAAACTAAGATTGATCCGAATAGGAAAATGAGAGAAATTTGAAAAGGCATAAATTTTAATATTTTATTGTTCTCCTCAACATGTAGTCAATAGATCTTTCAAATAAATGTTTGAACTTCATATAGTTTAAAATTTAGTAAATTTTTTTTTTTTGCAAAATAATTTGCAAATCCATGGAATGGGAGCCCGATTTTCAAATGGGCATAATAGGGCCAATTTTTATCCAAAGTGGGAACTCCAATATAACATTGGAGCTAGAATGAGCTAAATTTTCTATCTTTGACGTAATTTTTTGCACAAGTGCTCACCAGTTCATGCTATAAGCCAATTTGAAAATTTTGGGGCATTCTTAGCATAATGGGTGTTTTTCATCATTGTGCATCCTTATTGGTTAGGATACAGATATGAAGGCTTGTTGAGGTGTGAATGTGAAGAAAACTGATTTTAAGAGGCTTTCTTGCATTCTAAAAGTCTTATTCAACTAATTTTTCACTTTTACTTTGCGTTCACTTTGATATCAAAATCAATTATGATTCTCATGAAGTTTTGGAGATATTTGATGCCTTTGAGAGGTAAAATGAAAGGATTCGATTCACCTATTGAGAGAGACTAGGGAGAGTCTTTTCATTGCAAAGAGGGGGAATTTCAAGTGGACACATGTTAGTTCTAGAGCAGATGTGGGAATTCCATCATCCTATATCTTTCTCATTCTTTCTCTTTGTAGAGGTTCCATTTTTTCACCCTGAGACCATTGTTGGTTCTAGTTTTTTTGGAAAAAAAATTGCTCATTATCATGATACCAGGTTTTAGTTCTAGTCTTGATGTATTCCCAATACTGAGACACCATTTCATCAGCATATTCTCTCTTGTATAAACAATAGTAGGAAAGATAATATAGCTAGTTGTGATCTATTAGGTGTTTTCATGTTTTGATTTCATGCATATGAATGTATTTTTTCAATGAAATAAATACAAAGAACAACATATGATTGAGTTTCATTTTAAATCTTGTCTCCTTTCTCAGTGAGCTTCAATGTTTTATGATCTTTGAACAAAGAGCCTAGTTCATAGTTGTAGTCCCTTAAGACGGTATGTTGTTTCATTGTTGCTTATAGCTCAAGGGGTTATGTAAATGCTTTTGGTAAATCAATAGGGTTGCAAGTTTACTGACGAGGATATCAGGTAAGAATGAGATTTAGATTGAACACAAATGTCTATTTACAAGGTGAATGGATAGATTAGATACCTGAAGATACAAATAAGTATCAGGTATCCATATATGTGTTTTTGATTCATGGAATTGGCCAATGGTTAAGGCACTGATCAACTATAGGATCATTAGTTTTTTACTACTGCATATTAGGGGTTTTGTTGAATTCAACATTATTAATCAAACATTCTTTCCCTTTCATGTTGAAGAACCTAAATGTGATGCCCTCACTCAGTTGTCAATATCATAGAATTTGCATTTAACTCTTGTAAATTTGTGTCATTGCATAGCTATTAGGAGATATAAGGGCTCTTATCTACTTTAATAGATTCACGAATATGTTTTTGCACTGGTACCATATCAATTGAATCTAAGGTCCACCCACCTAGGTTTTGTAGAGCCTGAAGTAGAAGAAGGGTCAAACATTATAGTTGGCTTGGTGTCTAAAAAGATATGTCAAAAATGGGAGTTGTCTACCCCTAGATATGTCTAGTTCTCATCAAGGTAACTAGAAAACTACAACATTTTCAAACACCAACAAAATGGTCACTCTACTGGGGATTGTATTGAATCTGGGTGATAGACAAACCTTAAGAATTTAAAAGGAGATTCAATATAGTAGGAGAAGTGTGTGACAAAATTGTAATAGTAAGTTAATTGATGTTTTTTCCAATTTTCTTACTTAAATATCATGCACCCCAATGATGTTTTGTTCAAGACAACAATATCTTTTAAGGTGTAATTTAGATTGTATTCCTACTAAGTTTCATCTTCAATCAATTCAGTTGGATGTTGTTTTCATAGTACTATTGTACATTTAGAGTTAGAATTGTGTAAAGGTGTTTCCTCTATTTTAAGTGTTTAAAGATTTGCAAAGTGCTACAAATTGAAAATCCAATTCAAATTTGTCAATTTATGAATCTTGTTTTAAAATCTTTCTCACAATTGTGAGTGGCAACTTTCTAAAGGATCTGTATACTAGTGCAGATTGATTATATGTATAAACATTTTCAAAGAGTTTTTAGCTGAATTAGGCAGATCTAAATGTTATGTTAAGTCTTAAGCAAGAAGAGAGATGTATAATTTCTTGACTAACAAGTCTCAAAGTGTTGTTTGGTCTTTTGTCATAAGAAATTTCAAAGTTAAAATGAATCATAGTAGTGATTCCATTTAGTTCTCTCTAAGGAGATGATGGCTCTACAAGGATTTGATCAGTGGTGTAAAGAGTTGAAATCAGCACCTATGCTAATCAACAGATCAAAAGTTTCATTCAGCAACACTAAAGGTATTTTACATTTTTATGTGATTTTCTTTCCATATAAGTAAGCTTTACAAAGTTTCTTCATCAAGTGGTAATTCCAACACTAAATAGGAGATTGGTTTGGTACATTTCAACATACTTTGTGGAAAGTAGATTCAGAAAAAGTATTGTCATATTTTGAAGTATGTTGAAGTTGAAATTGGTAAAGGGTATTTTTAGATCTGTTGTAAGTTGTGAATCTAAATATTAATGATGAATGAGTTTTAAATTTGAAGAATTTAAAGTTTCTTTTAATCATGTATGCAGTCGATTAGTGAGAATTGTAGATCTATTTATACCAAGAGATACATGCCATTATGTTTTGATGGCATTCATGGTTTCCCAAATACTATGTTGTATAATCTTAGAAAGTATTTACCTAAGTTTAATGGGAACCATGAAACTTCAACCAGTCATCATATTAAGATATTTGGCAACTTGGTTGGTGATTTTGAAATTGCTCATGAAGATTTTCTTATTAAGTTATTTGTTCAAAGTCTAGAGGGTGATGCTAGTGAATGGTTTTCATTTTTACCAGCATGTTCAATTTCTTCTTGGGATGAGTTAATTTCAGCCTTCATGAAGTAGTTCGGGGAAAGAGTAAACATATCTGATTATTTTGATAAGTGTTTGAATATTTAGATATGGAATAGTGTGTTAGTTCTTGAATTTAATATCAGATTTGAAAGAGTTTTGAACAACATTCTTGAGAGTTATAAGCCAGATGATCAAGTGTGCCTAGTTGTTTATCTTAGTGCATTTGATAAGAAGATGAGTTACCTATTAAGAGATAAAGAGCCTAAGAATTTGCATCAAGCATTCATGGCGGCAATGGAGATTGAAAATAATGTAAAATATGGATTGACCAAGAGTCACTTCTTTTGAAATGTTTTTTGAAAAGATGAGGTAGAAAGGAAGAATCAATGTCATGTAGAATGTTCAAATTTAGATAGGTACCCCTATTGTAGTAGATGGTTTGGTTGAAAATTTAGGGTTAAAGACATGTACAGATGAGGTTTATTGGTTTCAAAGAAGAGCTAATTCTTTCCTTGCTGAAAATAGTGCATGTGTTTACAGTATTACAATAGCAGATGATAAAATCACTTCACTTGATCAATTATATACACAAGATATAAATTTAGTTGTTTCTCCTCCTACTGATAATATGCGTCTTGTTAAGAATGTTGTAAAATATGAAGAGAAAAGGTATTCATCTCAGTATGAGGACAAAGAAGTTGAGAGTTATGTGTCTAGTGACAATGGTGAAGTTGCTGATCCAGTGTATAATCAAGAGGCATCATATGAAGCTAATGATGAGAGTTGTCCGTTGAGTCCAGGAGAGGACTATCATAGTGTATGTTCATCTTCATGTGAATTAGATGCAAATTGGGAGGCAGAAAGTAATGACATAAGTGAGTACTCTTACATCAGTAAAGGTATGAGTTCTTCTCTTAAATCTGAAATTAATTTTCCAGTTTAGAGTTATGAAGTTAGCTTGAGGTTGAAGCTTGTGAAGAAAATTTATCTACAGAATATGAAGATAAAAGGATTGTTTATAAGGACAGACTAACTAGTTGTGTGGATATATGTCATAAGGGTGCATTCAGTAATAATCAGCAGTACATGAGTGATCTTAAGATCAATGCATCAACACCTATCGGTAAGATAAATAATGATAGGTTTGCAAGACATTTGAATCATCTTAAAGGAGACAATGAAAGAAACTTTGATTCATATTCTGCATGCATCGTTGATGGAGTTAATGATGTGTCTTCAAATGATGATTTTGATTCTTTTTCTTCACATGATGAAAGCGTTCTTGACAGTGGTGTAAGAAGTGGTTTTAAAATATACACTAACCCTTTGTATGATTAAGAACCTAATAATGGTCAGCCCCTTTTTTTTCATAATGTCCAAAGAGGATCATTGCATGGAGTTATCAATCCATTATTTGAGGAGAACATCGAGCTTTTAGATTTAGTTGAGATGGGTATAAATGATGATGAATTATAATACTACTGTAAGAAATTAGTTTATTCTTCTTCTAGATGTGATCATGAATGTACTAATCAGCATTTCAATTGTGATTATGAGGATAAGGTGTTTGGTGTGATTGTTGTTGAAAATCAGTATGCACCTTGTAGCAATTTTTATGATGAATACTCTAATATGACAACTAATCCATTTGCTAATTGTGAAGAATCATTGAAGGACTTTGGATTAGTTTCAGATTATGACATTGATGACATAAGTGAATATAAATCAGAGTGTTCACTTGAGTACCATCCGATTATGCATAAGGATACACATTTTCAAGGTATGTGTGATCCCTTTCCCCATGTTGAATATGAAGCCTTCATATTTGAGACTAGTAGCATGCATTATTCATTTATTAGAGAAGGTCTTCCATTTTAGTCTAATATTTTTGAGCATGTTGATCAATACTTTCATAATGAGCAAGCTGTTGAAGAAAGAGAATCAAATTTTTATATGCATTGTGAAAGTCAAGGTTTAGATTCAGTTTTGCCAAGTGAGTTATTTCAAGATGTTAATCTGATTGGAAAAACTAATATGAGTCATAATTTCAGCTTACCTCATGATGAAAGGAATGAATATCAGGTTTATGACAGAGGTAAGAAATTTTGTTGAAATTGGTGGCCCAGGGTCATCACTTGTACATAGTAGGAGTAGTTGTTTCTTGTTTTCAATTAAGTTGTGCAAGAGAGGTTTTTGAAGTTTTGGGAGTGGTTTGATTCTTCAAGAGATATGAATCCTTGCCATGCCTACAAGGGACATGCATCCCCAAAAAGAGCCACTGTTGGGACTGAAAATTGCATGGTCAATTTTTAGTCACATATTGAAAATTTTGAAGAATCAATGCCCTAAAGTGCTTTTTATGCATATGTAGTCAGTTGTTAGTTTGAGGCCTAGATGGTGTTTGAGTGGCTTAACACCTTTCATTTTATATATGCATGTGATCCACAATGTTATTTTTCCATCCCAAATCATTTGGTGAAGTTCAATTTTGAGCTAGTGTCAAAACTCGCAATTCTACTGAAGTGTGAAATAGCGACAGCAGGCCCAATTTGTCTTTGAATATCTCTTACCTAGGAATGTTTCATGACCAAAAAATTTGGGTAAATTTAGTATGCATACAAGAGAACATATGTTCGAAGTTTCAAGTTTTTTTGAATCAATTTGACTTGGTTTCAAACCCCTCAAAGTTGGTCATTTACTTTTTTGTGCACTTGCATAGTTGTTCACAATTCTGGGAAGCCCTATTCAACCAATGATATCTTTGACCTAGTCAACTCAAATGAAGAAATTATTTTTGCATTGTGTTCTAGGGATTAGAAACTTCATATTTTCTAATTTTGAGATCATGAAAAAACAATTTGATCAATTTGCTAACATGATTAAAAGCCCAGTTTACAATGATTTGTTACAGCTAAGGTATCCAGATTTATCTGTACCGCTATTTAGCACATTATAACTTTGATCTTGTGATAAGTTATCCTAAATAGACCATGCCATCGTTTTGTGTCCTAAAATTTTTTGAACTCTCCCAAATCTCAAGTCATGATGAATCCATCTACATACTTTCTTATGTTCGTGCATTTACCAAAAATTACTTTTTGGCAGATTTTCCTAGTTTAAAATTTCCAAGTGCCTATTTTTGAAAATTCACTAAATTCGTCCTACTATTTATCATAAGCCCAAATTATGGATTCTTATCCTTTGAATGGCAAAGAACCTATATCCTAGTTTTCAAAACCCCAAGTGGTCAATAACCTAGTTTATAATGCCGAACCCAAGCCCAGTTTATGTTTTCTAATAGTGTTTTCCTATAGGATAATTGAAGTATGGATTCTCAGCAAATAAAATATTTTGATTGGGAACTTGTCATGGGTTGAGAATTTCTAGTATGATAGATTGTGTAGGATTGAATGCTCATGCCGATTTTCGTGGCCCGGTTACTTGATTGAATCAGTTTTTAAGGCTAGCAGGCGAACCTCCACACACAAAATCACAATTTGAAGAATTGATTAAAATTTGATAAAATTAAGGAAACTGAAGGTGTTTTAAAGATGAGAATGCTAATTCTTTGAGTAGATCCACAAATGCATAGAAGCAAAGAATTTTCTTTTTTGCATGAAAAATTGGGTGTCAAGTTTATTTAAATGGATATTGTTTATGATTTTGGGGAAGTTGTTTTAAAATAAAGACTTTAGAATAAAGGTAAAATGAAAGACCCTCACTTTAGTGTCTTCTATTCCCAATCTATGCACTAACTCATAAAAGCAAATGAAAAACTTCAACCATTTTATAATGGCACCAGTTTTCTAGAATGGCCTTTTATAATATTTGAAGTGCATTTTGCATCGGTGTGGATCTAAAGTGGATGTAGGGTTGCCAACTTCACCTTTTCATTACATTCTAAATTCACAAATGAAGGAGCAATCCACAATAGCTAGCGATATCACAAAGGTAAAGAGCTTCTATAGGGAGAATTAGTAAGGGATGCCTTTGCTTTGAAATTGAAAACCGATGCATAAATATTTAGAAATTTCATGAAGAAAGATAGAGCAACAACAAAAAATAAAAATAAAAAATAAAATACAGCCACAGGAATAAAGGAAGCCTCCATGATTCAACATGAGAAGGCACTTGTGGAGATGTTTTCCATTTGTAAAAATGTTTCACGATCTCATTCAAATTTTTAAAGGGAAGGAAGCCAAGCTAAGGTGGAAGCTAGTTAAAAATTTGAAGATGCATGGGAGCACATATGCTCAAAGGGAGTTTTAAAAAAAAAAGACCAAGCCATGACCAGTAGATCATGAAATAGAGGCCCATGATTTTGAAATTGTAGATGTTACAAAAGAAAATTATCTTTCAATAAGGGAGTCGATAGCGTAAACAAGGGCAAGCATGTTTAAAGGAAAGGCTTCATGCAAGTCACTAAGGAAGATCTTTGGATTGTTGGCACTATTCTTTTTCACCTTGTAATAGGAAGGACACCATTTTCTAGGACTAATTACTTACAACTGAATCACAACGTATTAAAATCGAAGGAAGTATCATTTCCACTAGAAGTAGGAAGCTTGAGCCTGAATTGTATTGACTTATGTTGTAAATTACTTCGTCAAAATCCAGTGGAAAGATTGACATTTGAGGAGTTCTTCAGTTGTGAATTCCTTGAAGAATCAAAGGAGGATTTTTGGTTTTTAAGGTAGCAATCAACACACAATAAAAGAGTACCCACATGTAGAAGAAAGAAGCACCAAGGAAGGAGGAATTTTTAGTGAGAAAGGGAGAAATACGTTTATTGCCTTTATCCCACATTGGCCAGAGGGAAGGTCTTTTTACTATTTAAATAAAAATCTACTCATATTGTGTTGTGTCTTAAAGACAACTCTCTTTTAAGAAGCTGTGTCACTAGAAAATCTCTAAAATTTGGCCAAGGTAAAATCTAAGGTAAAGTGCAATGTGGCTCTCACTTCTAAATGCATTCAACAAAGCAAATAGTGACAAGTGGTAGTCGTACAACATGTGCACCAATGAAATGACGAAATGGAAATGATCTGATGATGTGGAGCTCTGGACCAATCGCAAGGTACCATGTGGCATGAGTCCCAAGGTAGACTATAATGTGGTAGTAGATATCTCAGATCCACTAGATCATACCACATGGTAGATCAGAGGGTCATCGCTATGTTGTGAAGGGGAAAGTTGTAGGGAAGATAACATGGCGACATAACAAATCACAATAGGAAGATGACATGTGGCACTGATGTGGTGGTGAGGTGGACAAATTTCATTCTAACACATGGTACCCAGTTGCAGGGGCTTGACAACTGTACAGGCCCCAACCAATCACGTGATGACACATGGTAGGATGGTCAAACTAAGTTTGACCTAGATAGGAAAATGAGAGAAATTTGAAAAGACATAAATTTTAATATTTTATTTTTCTTTTGAACTTTCAATCAAGATATCTTTTAAATAAATCTCTAAACTTCATATAGTTTAAACTTTAGTAAAAGTTTAATTTTTTGCAAAATAATTTGCAAAGACATGGAATGGGAGCTCGATTTTGAAATGAGCATAACAAGGCCAATTTTTATCCAAAGTGGGCACTCCAATATACCATCAAAACTAGAACGAGATAAATGTTCCATTTTTGAGGTTAGTTTTTGCACAGGTGCTCACCGATTCGTGTTATAAGCTAATTTGCAAATTTTAGGGCGTTCTCAGTAGAATGGGTGTTTTTCATTATTGATCATCAAAATTGGTTAGGATACAAATATGAAGGCTTTTTGAGGTGTGAATGTGAAGAAAACTGATTTTAAGAGGCTTTCTTGATTTCTAAGTGTAGAATTCAACTAATTTTTCACATTTACTTTGCGTTCACTTTGATATCAAAATCAATTATGGTTCTCATCAGGTTTTTGAGATATTTGATGCCTTTGAGAGGTAAAATGAAAGGATTTGATTCACCTATTGAAGAGATAGACTAGAGAGAGTCTTTTCATTACAAAGAGGGGGAATTTCAAGTGGACACATGTCAGTTGTAGAGTAGATCTAGGAATTCCTTCATCCTATATCTTTTTCATTCTTTCTCTTTGTAGAGGTTCCAATTTTTCACCGTGAGCCAATTGTTCATTCCAATTTTTTTGGAAAAAAAAATTGCTCATTACTATGATACTAGGTTTTGGTTCTAGTCTTGATGTATCCGCAATACTAAGACACCATTCCTTTAGTATATTCTCTCTTGTATAAATAGCAGTAGGAAAGATAATATAGCTAGTTCTAATCTATTTTGTGTTTTCATGTTTTGATTTCATGCATATCAATGTATTGTTTCAAGTAAATAAATACAAAGAATAGCATATGATTGCGTTTCATTTTAAATCTTGTCTCCTTTCTCAGTGAGCTTCAATGTTTTATGATCTTTGAACAAAGAGCCTAGGTTGTAGTTGCAGTCCCTTAAGGATATATGTTGTTTCATTGTTGCTTATAACTCAAGGGGTTATGTAAATGCTTCGGGGAAAACAATAGGGTTGCAAGTTTACTAATGAGGATATCAGGTAAGAATGAGATTTAGATTGAATACAAATGTCTATTTACAAGGTGAATGGATAGATTAGATATCTGAAGATAGAAATAAGTATCAGGTATCCATATGTGTGTTTTTGATTCATGGAATTGCCCAATGGTTAAGGCATTGATCAGCTACATGATCATTAGTTTTTTACTACTGCATATTAGGAGTTTTTTTGAATTCAACATTATTAATCAAATGTTCTTTCCCTTCATGTTGAAGAACCTAAATGTGATGCCCTCACTTAGCTTGTGAATATGATTGAATTTTCATTTAGCTACTGAAATGTCCCTAATCTGATTTTATATGATATTTAAAACCTCTAATCAGATTTTAAAATCAAACAACCAAATATTTCAAAGATCCACCAATTTCTCAAATAAACCCAAATCGGGTATGCTTGAAACAGTGCCAAAAACTTCATAGCTTCACATATTATTAATAAATTTGAAAGTAGAAATTTTTACACAAATTTCACCAGAATAACAGCCTAAAAAATGAAATTTCTAGATCTGTATAGCATTTACACAATAGCTCCCAAACGTAGGACAAAAACCATGCTCATTGGGCTCCCAAAATGAACACAAAAATGCCCGGATACACCACAAAAACACTAATAATCTATCATTGAAGTATAATCACAACCAAATACATATATTCAGCTCTATTTTAACATATAAATATCTAAAATACAGCAACAACCCAAAATGATATGAAATACTCAACCGGAAACACCAAAATCTTACAAAAACACACTTGAAAACCCACAAATTTGCACTATTCAGAAGAAGGGAAAAATTTGCATGAGCTTGCACATGGAATGGATTTAAAATCCTATCTTTAGCCTTCTTGGAAACCTACAAACTCTCATCCTTGGGTCTCCTTCTCCACAGGTTTGGCAGTCTCTGAAGAACAACAAAGAAATGAGCAAAATCAAATTTTGGAATGAGCCCAAAATGCCTCCAAATCTCTTAAAAGAGGGCATAACCCTAACTCACGTCCAATAGGGGTTAATAAGACATATTTTAATAATAATTTTTATTTATTAGTCCATTGGTTTCCAAAGATTAGCCACTTTTTTTGAAACTTCACCTTTTTTGGGCCTACTTGCCTTAGCAAAGATTATTATTTTTAAATATTTGAAAATGGGACATGACAAGTCCTCCCCTCCCAAATATTGCTTGTCCTCAAGAAATGAAGATTTGAATATTAAAGAATATGTGCTCCTTCCCAACTTGCATCCTCCATTGGTAATCCTTTCCATTTGACCAAATGCTCTATGATGCTCCTATTTTTCAATCTTTTCTCTCTTGTATCCAAAATCTCTTCTGGTATCAAAACTAATTTCCCTTCATCATCAAGAGGTGGTAATTCTATAGATACTATGGTCTTCTAGCCTAAAACCTTCTTTAGGAAAGATACATGGAAAACATTATGTATTTTGCTATTTGGTGGGAGTTCCAATTCATAAGCTACCTCTCCTACCTTCTTGGTGATCTGATAAGGCCCATAGAACCTTGGCTTGAGTTTCTCTGTCCCAATCCTCTTCAAGGTGCTTTTCTTATATGGCTACAACCTGAAAAATACCAAATCTCCCACCTCAAAAGATATTTCAGTCCTTTTCCTATCAGCATACAACTTTTGTTGGTTCTGTGCATGTTGTCGATTATCATTGAGGGACTTTATTATGTCTTGGCTTTGCTTGATGAAATTACTTGTTGCAGGTACTCTTCTATCTGAAAGTACTAAATCAACAAAGGAAAGGGCATCATAACCATAAAGAGCACAAAAAGGAGGCATACCAATAGACATGTGATGAGATGTTGTTGGTGTAAATTAGTACTTTACTATTTACACTTAAGTTTACTTAGGTTAATGCATTATTTAATTATATTGCATTATTTTATTATTTTTATTATGAGACACTTAGGAGTTTGTGCAACCTTTTGATTTTTCATGTTGACAACACAGGAGTATGCATCTTTATTTGAGCACATGGTGTCTACAACACTGTTTTGCATGTTCCACTCTTCTAGGCTTATCCTCTCATCACCACACTTACTTCCGTGCTTAATGGAGGATAATCCATATCTAGTGGACATTTGCTTGGTTGTTTGACACTTCATGGTGCTAACTTCTATGCATTCTAGAAGTTCTCCTGTAGCCTTTATAATCAGGCACTCCTAGTGTATTAGCATCACATTCTGAATAGAGAATGTATTTGGACATACTCTGATTAATTGATCATATCCTTCTTTGGTCTACTGTGTGCTTGTGTGTGAGTTCTTAGTTCTTGGGTGAATTTTGCCCTTAAGAAAATTCTTACATGGTATCAGAGCTTGGAGACTTTCTCTTCACAAGCCATTCGAGACCTCTTGCTTGCTTCATCACCTCAGCCTGAATCCGAAGTGCTGCAGAAATTGGGAGTGTCCAGCATCAGATCTGACCTCTCCATTGCGTTCAGAATGCTGAATCGGTGAAAATCGACTATAAGCAAGCCTACTTTGGCTCAAAGTCGACCGTGAGGCAAAATTTTTTTTACAAGTCAGAACCCGAAGGCCCGATTTGTGGCATGGGTATGATTATTTTCATAGATTTATGAATTTATTTTTGGATCTGCATTTGTTTTCTCTGTCAATTTCGTTATTTTCTGTCAATATTTTCAAATTTTTTGGAATATTTTATAGTCCGTTAGAGAAAATTTTTTAAGCAGTACGGATTGTTAGATCCCATACTACACATTTGGTGGATTTTAGTCGCAGGATATCATTAAGTGTACTACGGATCAAATCCGACATATAATACTCGGTGGCCGGACCTCTCTCCAATCGATGACCAAGTCTACATGCTGCACTTGCTCTTTGTTTAATGACCGCCGGAGCATTTATTTTATTAAGAGCTAAAAGTGCATGCACAACATATGTGGGATAAACAACCCATACCACCGACGACTTCTATTCTCGGTCGTTCTGGTTCTGCCGCCCACGATTGTGATTCAATTCTCTGATTCAGTTCTGGTTTTCTCCGGCTCTCCCCTTTACACAGTTCAACGTCCGATGACCAAGGCCTCACAACTTTCGGCCTCGCTGCTTTAAATCCAGTGCAAGAGCATTTTTTTTTAGCAAGTGTAAGTTTCCTCTGGCGATCTGAGTTCCTGCAGAGATTACCATTTCTGGCTCCTGGTTCAAGTTCAGCGAGGGTTTGTTATTACCAGCAGCAACTGTTGTTTTACCAGCATTATAGACCGCCGACAAGGTTTATTAAATCCGTTGTCACATTTACAACTCCAGCGTCAAAAACTGCCCGCAAGTTCTTCTCTGGTGATCTGCAGAGATTCCGGTAGTCTGAAAACTTCCAGTAGGCGCTGCTGATTTTTGACATTTTTTTTGCCATGCAGGTTCCCTTTCCCCACTTTGACTACCTAGTAAGCTTTATCCACATGGAGGAAACATCAACCGCACAAACTGCCACGCCACCCATGGAACTGGGTGCATTTTTCTTGCTGGTGTCATCATTTATGGGATTAAAGTTGAAGCCAATCTGAACGTCATTGCAAGGCATTTTAGAACTGTGTTGACAACTATTTGACCATCAAATTTAACTTCACAGTTGCTGCTTCGGACTCCTCTCCAAATTTCTTTTCAGTTTGGCAGCGTGACTTTGAGAGCTCCTAACTTCGTCATCCGGACTCCGATTCAGGTGCAATTTTTTTTGAAATCAGGTAGAATTTCCTAAGTTTTTTAGTGGTGGTATTATTTTCTATTTTTGGTGCATGGATTGGTCAGAATTTGCATCTTTTGGTGACCATACTTGCTTCATCCTGCATTTTGCAAATTGAAACGCTCCGTACAGGGACATCCGGACTCCTTTTCAGGTTCTATTGTTTTTGAAAGTGCATTTTTTTCATCTACTTTCCAGATCCGCATTCAGATTCCAGGGTTGTGTAGACATATTTGTCACTTTCTGAATTAGGACATCTGAGTCTTTGGCCTCAAGCAGCAGTTGCATCTAGCAAAATCAGTAGTCTACTTTGTTCCTTTTAGACTAGTGGACACACCACATTTCACATGCCAAAAACATCTTTTTAGGGGGGGGGGGGGGGTTCCTTGTTTTTTGGAGGTTCTTTTGATTGATCCATCATGGAAGAGGACGATTTGATTCAATTGACCACACACAACTATCAAGAATGGAGTCAACTTGCTATCAGATATCTTAGTCAGCACAATGTACTACCCTATGCACCAGATCTTGAGTTTACTTTTGATCAGCATGACATCATTTTGCGTACTCTCTGGTTACACATGGATTATGACATTATTGACTTCACCACGGATGAAGTTAAGTCCACTGATCCCTATGATGTTTGGATGTTTCTTTGGGAGACATATGGAGATCCAACTATTCCTCCCTTCCCAAAGGAACTCATTCCTCCAGTTGCCGCTGACACCTCTTTAGATGAGATCACACCTCCAGCTCCTGTTGCTCCTACTGATCCTATTCCAGCCACAGATGCTTCGGATTTAGTGCAACAGGATACTTTATGTCTTCCTACTCTACCTTCATGCGAAGACTTCCTTTCAGACATTCCACATTTGTTTGTGGAGTCTCACATTGAAGATGTGGGAAACATTCTTGATGAAATCCGTCTCCTTTTTGAGGTGGACACTTCATCTTTTGCCGCAGTGATAGATTCATGCACTTCAGCATTGCAGGGTACACATGGTCTTCCAGGTGCTGATTTCTTGCCAGACATTTCAGCTCTGTTCTTGGAGTCACACACAGTTGATATGGGAGATTTTTATGATGATTTCTTGCTTCTCTTTGCTGAGAATGATTCTTCTACAGTTATTGTACATTCTCTACATGGTCAATCATTTCAGGTTGGTGTGATTGTGGATACTTATGTCCAACATCTGCAGGTGATCTCTCTCACATTCGAGAAGACTATTCGTGTTATGACATAGGTTTCAGAGATACCAATCATCATTGAGATTCCTTCTCCATCCAGGGGACACTTCTCAAAGGTACCCTTGCCATTGTTTCTTCCAAAGGGGAGGAACATCATCAAGAGGTCGTGGATCAGCTTCTTCATCGGAGCACTTCTCACTGATCGACACACTACTTTTAAGGGGGGGGAACTACCTCGTCTCTTTCTTCTCTTTTTTTGGGGGCACTTTTTCCTCATAGGAGGTTTTTTCCTTCTCCATTCTTTTTTGTATATATTGGATGTATGTTGTAATGGGGGGGTCTTGATTACTCCATCCATCGATGCATCCTCTTCTATCTCTCTTTTTGGGGGAGGGTTTTTCCCATGAGGTTTTCCCTCTTTCTCCACTTTATGGGAGATTTGCATTTCATTATGTACATGGGTACCTAACATGGCCTAGTAGCCGGGAGCCATTATGAATCTTCATCCTAGCTTGTAAGCTTAAGCGCATTTCCCTAACTTGCACTTAAGGGGGGGTGTTGGTGTAAATTAGTACTTTACTATTTACACTTGCTTAAGTTTACTTAGGTTAATGCATTATTTAATTATATTGCATTATTTTATTATTTTTATTATGAGACACTTAGGAGTTTGTGCAACCTTGTGATTTGTCATGTTGACAACACAGGAGTATGCACCTTTATTTGAGCACATGGTGTCTACAACACTGTTTTGCGTGTTCCACTCTTCTAGGCTTATCCTCTCATCACCACACTTACTTTCATGCTTAATGGAGGATAATCCATATCTGGTGGACATGTTCTTGGTTTTTTGACACTTCATGGTGCTAACTTCTATGCATTCTATAAGTTCTCCTATAGCCTTTATAATTAGGCACTCCTAGTGTATTAGCATCACATTCTAAACAGAGCAATGTATTCAGACATACTCTGATTAACTGATCATATCCTTCTTTGGTCTACTGTGTGCTTTTGTTTGAGTTTTTAGTTCTTGGGTAAATTTTACCCTTAAGAAAATTCTTACAGATGTATTGTAACAGTACTCCCCTAGGTGCAACCATTTCACCCAAGCATGTTGTTGATTTGAAACATAGTTTCTCGAATATCCCTCTATCCATTTATTAACTATCTCTGTTTGTCCATCTGTTTGAGGGTGATAGCTAGTACTGGGAGTGAGTTTAGTTCATGCCAAATGAAAGAGCTCCTTCCAAAAAGAGCTAAGGAATATATTGTCCCGGTCACTGACAATGTTTCTAGGCAAGCCGTGTAATCTAAAAATTTCCTTGAAGAACAATTCAACCACTTGTGATGCCTTGAAATCAGATGTGATAGGAAAGAAATGTGCATACTTAGTTAGTCTATCTACCACCACATATATGCAATTCTTACCTTAAACCTTGGGCAACCCGGTGATGAAGTCCATGGAAATACTTTCTCATTTTTGTTCAGGAATAGGAAGTGGCTGCAACAACCCTGCAGGAAAATTTTGCTCACTCTTGCTTTGTTGGCATACCATACATTCCTTAATGTGTTTAAGGACATCCTCCTTCATACCCTTCCATGAAAACTACTCTCAAATTTTCTTATATGTCTTGAAGTATCCTTGGTGACCAGCCAAAGGTGTGTCATGAAAGGCCCTCAATATCCTCTCCTTAGTTTTTGATCTTGGCACTAAGAAGATCATGTTCTTGTAATAAATCAATTCATCAACAACCTTGTACCTATTATCATCCACTAACTTATCCAAAATCTTGGTGGAAAAGGAATCTTTAGCATACTCTAAAATTATGGAGACTTTCCAATTAGCAGAGATAGATGTTAACGAACACAGAGTGGGCTTTCTTGAGAGGGCATTAGTAACCACATTATTCTTTCCTTTCATGTATTTAATATCAAAATCATAAGCTTGAAATTTTCTTACCCATTTTTGAGTAGTGACTAGTTTCATAGGCACGCAAGTTTCAAATTGCAAGCTTCTTTTGATAGCTTCCTGTAAGGTTGAGGGTGAGAAAGCCTTAACCAAACCCTTAATAGAATCTTCCAAACCATCAAGAAAAATATAAACAATCCTCTTTTCACTCCTATTAGGTACCATAATAGCCACTTTTTGAAACTCTTCTATATACTCATTAACTGATTTGGTTTGCTTCAACTTTGACAATTCTTTAAAGTACTCTTCATCATCCTTGAGGTCAAATCTATCCATCACTCTTTGATTGAAATCATCAAATGTAGTTACCTGATCATGACCTTGAGTAGTCATTCCATGATACCACCAATCATAGGCTACATCTTCCAAGTGTAGACTTGCAAATTGAACAACATCACTCTCCTTCATGGGGTTAAGTGTGAAGAAGGTCTGTAATTTTTGTATCCATGCTCTAGCTGAAATTTTATTTGTTCCATCAAAAGTAGGTGTTTTAAAATTGCTTATTTTATTTTTGAGCTCTCTTCCACTTATGTCATGCTCCCTCCTATACTCTTTCTTGGGCATCAAAGTGTTCATCATATCCACTTATTCTCTAAAAGGTACCAAACTGTGAAAGTGATCATCTAAGCCATTCTAAGTAGCTCTTAATGCAATCAAGTTACCTGTAACCTCTTCCACAGGATTAAGGGCTGGATTTGGTACTGGTGGCTCATCTATAGGAAGAAAAATAGTTTTTTTTTGATTTAGAGGGTGTGGGTTTCAGATTTCTTTGCTCCTCTGAAGTGCTCCCTCTCTCATTAATAGATGCAACTCCTTGTAGTTTTTCTATCAATATCTGCAAAGCCTCTCTAGTTTCTGCCAAACTATCCACTGTTTGCTTCTGAGTATCTTGGATGTCTTGGAAAAATTTCTTTGTCATCTCATCTTGATCAGCCATACTTTTTTCTTCCTTGGATTTTTTACTTTTACTTTTAACTAGAGGTTTGATCAAAATTTCTTTATTCTTTCCTGGCTGCAAATATCTCTTTTCTCTTTCACTTGGTTCCATGCAAACTTCTACAAACCCTCAGGCTAGCAAGATCATAGCTCTGATACCACTGAAATTTCCCTTTTCTAATTTTATATGATATTTAAAGCCTCTAATCAGATTTTAAAATCAAACAATCAAATATTTCAAAGATCCACCAATTTCTCAAATAAACCCAAATCGGGTATGCCCGAAATAGTGCCAAAAACTTCACAACTTCACATGTTATTAATAAATCTGAAAGTAGAAATTTTTACACAAATTTCACCAGCATAATGGCCTAAAAAATGAAATTTCTAGATCTGTATAGCATTTACACAACAGCTCCCAAACGTAGGACAAAAACCATGCTCATCAGGCTTCCAAAATTAACACAAAAATGCTCAGATACACCACAAAAACACTAATAATCTATCACAGAAGTATAATCATGACCAAATACATATATTCAGATCTATTTTAACATATAAATATCTAAAATAAAGGAGCAACCCAAACTGATATGAAATACCAATTGGAAACACCAAAATCTTACAAAAACACACTCGAAAACTCACAAATTTGCACTGTTCAGCACAAGGGAAAACTCTGCATGAGCTTGTATATGGAATGGCTTTAAACTCCCATACTTAGCCTTCCTATAAACCTACAAACTCCCATCCTTGGGTCTCCTTCTCCATAGTTTTGGCAGCCTCTAAAGAACAACAAAGAAATGAGCAAAATCAAGTTCTGGAATGAGCCCAAAATGCCTCCAAATCCCTTAAAAAAGGGCATAACCCTAACTCACATCCAAGAGGGGTTAATAAAATATATTTTAATAATAATTTTTATTTATTATTCCATTGGTTTTGAAAGATTAGCCCCTTTTTCCGAAACTTCACCTTTTTTGGGCCTGCCTGCCTTAGTAAAGATTATTATTTTTAAATATTTGAAAAGGGGACATGCCAGCTACTATAGATTTGTGTCATTGCATAGGTGTAAGGATATATAAAGGATTTTATATGCTTTAATAGATGCATGAGTATGTTTTTGCACTGGTACCATATCAATTAAATCTGAGGTCTACTCGCTTAGGTTCCGCAGAGCCTAAAGTAGAAGAAGGGTCAAGCCTTATAGTTGGCTTGGTGTCTAAAAATATGTCAAAAATGGGAGATAGCTGCCCCTAGATATTTTTGGTTCTCATCAGGGTAATTGGAAACCTACAACATTTTCAAACACCAACACCTCCTTACTTTGTATTGTCAAGAGTTCATTTCTAAGACTTTATGCTTATATGCCTTTTAGATTATCGTTACTTTGTATCGCTTGCCACTTACCATGAGACACTTATGATGACACAATATGGGATGATTGTAAGATTGAACACTTCAAAACATACACTCACAATGTTACAATTATATGGGATATCAAAAGACTTGGAGAGTGAAAACCTAGGCTTATGACTATACACTAAACGAACAATCATAAGACCACAATGAAAGATGGAAAATTCAAAAATGACATATAATCTCTTGCTTGAATAGAAAACCTAAGATGAAGGTTAAAAATGATCATGGATTTTAAGAAATTTCTCCATGACAAGATAAAGACATTATCCTAAGAACATTAAAATATTCTACTAGGGAAAAAAATTTACTAGGTTAGGGTTTTTATTGGAAATTGACAATATTTTCTAAAACCCTAATCAACAAAAAACATAGTTTCTTCCTAATTTTTGCAAGGTACTTCAAATCTTTTGGCTAGGTGAAAAATCAAGTCTACAGTGGCTCTGTTTGGTGATGTGTGTCCCTTGCAAACTTGGCAAGGATTCAAAATTTTAGGAAGAAGTGGACTACTCCAACACTTCTCTCAAACAACTTTATTGAAAATAGGAAAACCACTCTAACGGTAGAAGATGATGGCACCAAGCCACCAAAACTTCTCAAAACTTCTTACCTTTGTCAAACACCTAATTCTCATTTACATTTTCTTGAGGTGGGCTATAAGTGTTATTCTAAATTATTTTACCAAACACATCACAATTCTTGATTATTAGATTAGGTAAAATAAAATCACTTTCATAGTGCATATAAAAACTTGAAACACTCTCTTCATCTCACTCACTATGAAAATGCATATCAACATGCTCATGAATTTCAAAATTATACTGAGAGTCACCATTAGCAAAAGACTCATGCATGGCATCAAATGGAAACACAAAGTGCTCATAATCTTCTTAATTTAAAGAGTCATATTCATCATAAATTTGTGACTCACCTTGTGGACCTAGATGTGAAGCGTATGTGAAATCTGATCCCTTCTCACTTGTAGTCTTATTACTCATCCAATCAAATTTATCATGTGTTGATATCTCTTCACACTAAAACATTGGATTAGGTATCAAGCTTGAAAATTTATTATGAAAGTGCTAACCTTTAATTTTTTGATCATAATCGCAATATTCATCTAACAACTCATTAGAGTGAACTTTGAAATAATAATTACAAAATTCATCAGCACATAGGGAAAACTGATAATTAGATTACAATTTCCACTATTTTCCTTTTCATCATATGGAACATCAAAACTTATTGTAGCATCACCAACATGGGAAGAGTTTGAATAAGTATGAAATTTCCCTTCAATAAGACTACCCACATGTAACAATTTGTCATTTGCATAGACATTTTGGGTACTTCGATATACAGCTCCAAAGCTTAACAAATATGATTCTAAGCATGCTTAGACTCGAGTAGTACTAGGAAGGGTGACCTCCCAGGAAGTCTTGGTACTTCACCCTTGTCGGCATCACCTAGATCCGATGAGTGCCAAATGTTCCATTTATTCTCATGAGAGGTGGATTCATGTTGATTCACTACTCATATGAAACATGAGTCAATGAGTTTGACTCAAAATCACACAGTTAAATCGTAATAGCAATATAAAAAAGATGATTCTAATTATGTATCACTTTCCACATCAAACTTTGGGGAATTGACCTCATTAAATGAAAAAATATCATTAGGGAAAATATGAGGATCCTTAGAAACAATTAAATGCCTTTAAAAATCATGAGCTAACATAGAAGAAATTTCATTAGGGTTTGAACTGCCTCACAATAAGTGTTCCATAGTCATGCGCTAGGCCTAGCTTAGGAATAATCTATTCAAGCTAAGGACTACTTTTCCCCTACCATGAGGTGCATTTAGATTGTGAACCCAAGGATGTATACTTGAAATGGTCAGCACAATATGTGCACTAGGTACCTTGATGAGTCATTATGCTTGTGCTACAGGAAAGTAAAAGTGCAAAGGAAGGAAACTACACTACTGCTATGGAAAGGAAAAAACTAAATCTATGAATGTTGAAAACACAATGACAAGATAACAAAGATTCCATCTTGACTCATCCACTAGACTATTCTCGCAGATGCTACAGGAACATTCATGAAGTGTGATGCTATAGGAAGGAATTAACTAGCTACGTCTTACTTAAAATACTGCTAATGCTAGTAAAATGAATCTATTCTATCCTAATCTATTCCACCTTCCAAGTGGGCCCCCTTGGTTGGCTTCTCTAATCTACCAATGCAGGATAGAATCTAAAGAGAACTAATTCATTTCATTAATCAGTCATTACATGATTCAGAATTGTAAAACACAACTGCAACAAACTGTGAATCAATGTTCTCTCTTACTTGATAAAACTTATCAAAAACCAAAACTTCACACATAGGAGTCGATCCTGAGATATATAGGGAATCTACTCTTTATTACATAACAAAAAAGTAACTATCCTAAGTTAAGTCTGGAGGAGAGAATATAGGAGAACAACTAAAAGTGGAAAGGAAGGATAACAGAATTGAGGAGGGAGCAATGAAGTCTCAGCATCTGCTTGTTACAACATAAATGCAGAGAAGGCAATGGCTCATAAAAGCTCCTCCTTATTCCCTGCCATGTTTCTTGGAGTGGTTATAACTTCCTTTTCTTGGTTGTTCCTTGATGCTCGTTTCTCCTTAAATGCTATTGGCAACCAACTTTTGGATTCCTCCGCTCATCCTTTAATCCTTATCATCAGGTTAGTTATGATATAAGACATATTTGCAAATAAACATCTATCAATCTAAATTCAAGCATAAGAATGCACATTTGGATATTTATATGAAATACTGCATATTATATATAATTTAGGCAAAAGATGACATAGTTTTCCTACCCCATAAATCATCAAAGGTTTATCAAACATAGGCTTATAAGCGTTAAAACAAGGATAAACGGAGTATCACAAAGTATCTTAAACATAACAAAATAAAGGCATTTTTTAGACTAATCATCTGCCCCCTGCTAAACTAATGCTTGTCCTCAAGCATTTCACTTCTTTGTCAAAGATCTAAGCTCCCCAACTTCTATCTTTCCCTTTTTGTTGCTCTTGAAGGTGTAATAGAATCCTTTGGTCCTTTCCCATACTTCTTGCCTGTGGTCTTCTTGCAACTTATCAAGTTTGTCAGCATCAATATGATACAGGGGCCATAAAAGTATTGGAGATTGCATGGTGAAAGGACACCATAGCTCTGGCCTTAGTTGCTTTCCTAGTTCTAAATATTTTGGAACTCTATATAGTGCTGCTTCCAAATTAATAGGACTGTGTAGCTTTGATTTCTTGAGAGAATCAGGTAACTGTGCCCATCTACTTCTTACTCTGGTCATAGCTCTCTGGAATGCAAAGTAGGGAAAATTTTCATATTCAGCATACACTTTGGCTCTAGCAGAAAATACCTTCTTTCTAACTTCTAGATTACTCTTCCCATAGGTTAATGTAAACCAGTCTTGAAGCATTTCTTTTGGTTGTTTACTTTCTGCCCTTAAGGGTAAAGGTTTTGTTCTCTCCTCATCTCTGTAATTAACTAGTTGTCTGTCATAATTCACCTCATTAGACATCCATGACATAAAAGCTTTCAAATGCACATCTCCTATATAGAGCAAAGGATTCCACTCAATTTTTGCAAGAATGACAAAATTATGAATATACAACTCACACAATAGATTTTGCTACCATGGTGGTAAGGTTTGATACAACCCATAAAACTCTTGTGTAGTTTTGAATTCTGCATTTACATTTCTGAGGTTTAAGATCAAGTGAAGCAAAAGATATTTTTCTTTCAAACAACAAGCATATACTCGAGGAGTTGTTCTACAAGCAAGAGCTTGATCAGCTAATTTAAGTGCATGTTCCATGCGTTGTTTCTGTCTTTCTAGCTGTTCTTTCAATTCTTCAATCTCCTCATTTTGTGATGTTATGATCTTTCTCATTCTTTTCTTCTCCTCTTTCCATAGTGCTTCAGCAAATAAATGTTGTCCATATAATTGAAAAAGGAGTATTTGCAAGGTGATGACACTGTTATCCTCTTCATAATCCTTTTTCTTTTTGTGTTCCCACCATAGATGTTTCGCCAAACTATTGATCCATGTTGACTTATATGGGACTAAGGCAGTATTCAAATCATGACATTTAGGAACTACTTCATTCTCATGGCTTGAAACACCTAGTAAATCCATTAAGGTTTCATTAATTTCTTGCTCACATGTTGCAAGAGGATTACCAGAAGCTTCTATCATCTCAGTGTGAAGGGGAGAATGGTCAAAAATTATCTGCATAGGAGACTCTAGAGTAGGTGCTTTAGACAATATAGGATCTTTAAAAATCTGCCCTCTCATTCTAGGGCTTCTCTGCAAAGGAGTCTCTTCTTGTACTACTATCTTTTGCCTACCTTTTTGTTTCAGTGTTACTGCTATAGGATTAGTTGTTGCAGGAACCTTCTTTGTTTTCTTCTGTTGCTTAATTGCAGGACTAGGCTTTTGTTGAGCAACGGTTTCTTCTGGTACTTCTGTTTCCTTTTAGCTTTGCTAGTAGTGGGTTTAGGGATGTCCTGTTTAGGTGGAGGCACATTCTCTTGAATGGAAGAAAATTCTAGTTCAATCCCTTATGCATTTTCTGTTTTAGCTCCCTCAATATTTTGTTCTACAAGCTCACTACTAGGAACTATGTTTTTCTCACCCTACTGTTCACTAAGGTCAACTTGGGGTTGTAGGGTTTTAAATTTCACAAAGTCATCCCATGTCAAAGGGGACACATCCCTAAGATACCTTTCTATTAACAACTTAATCAAGGCATGGTGAGTGACAAAATTATCTTTCCCTTTTTGAGTCTCTTCCGCACTAATACAGAGCATATTATACAAAAAATTTGGAAGATTCACAGCAATATTGTGCCTTATACAACTAAGCAACTTAAAATGGTGTGCATGTAAGTGAGAAAATCTACCTTCACAAGTAAAATACCTGATGACATGCATTGCTAGCTCAGGGTATGGAGGTGGCAAAGAAAATCTCTTACACCCCTGCTTTGTAACATCCAATTGAGGGTCATGTGGGGTAGTGAACTGGGCCCTTGCTGACCTAGCATCATGCGAGCTCGGATAATGCTCTCCAACAGAAGGTAACCCTATTACTTCTACAATTCGTTCTTCTTTTGCAATTATTGTCAAACCCCACACAAAAGATTCACATTCATCAAATGTCCTGGTGAATTCTACAGTTGCTTCTTCATCATATGTTGTTAAATTCAAACAATAACCTAACCACCCGCATGCATTGAATCTTCTTACTACTTCTACGTCAGAGAGAAACAAAATGTGCTCAACCAGCTCTCTTCTCTATAAACCTCTTCCCATTTCTTGATACTTCTTCTACTACTCCATTTCTCTCTCCCTTTCTAAATGCAAACTTCAAGACTCTGTGTTATTTTTCAGACACTTCACCACTTTTTTTTGGGAACATTAATTGCCATAACCAATTTTTATGTTCCATAATTAAACTTTAGGTAAAAGTAAATCATGAATTTGTGTGGAAATCGTCTGAAAACATGGTTCAAATGCCAAAATTTTAAAAATGGGTCATATCATGGCTTAGCACAAAAAATTTGGCATGAACAAGGAAAAAAAATTCATTCAGAAAATTGGAGTACAACACTTGACATGGCATACTTATGGAAAAAAGTTCTCATTAATAAGGGGTAATGCCAAGATTTTAGAAAATCATCATAGTTAATTAGGCATGTCATTGGATAGTACAACACTCCCCTACCCCCTACTAATTTTATGACAAGTGCCCTCACTTGTCAGACTAGTATGGGTGAGGGATTGGAATACACCGTAATTATAGAGACTATGCAGTATTATATATAATTAACAAAATCTGAAAACTTATAAATGAATAATAGTTTGAAAACGTTTATACCTACCAAATGGATTGTCACATGCTCCAAAAAAAGGTGGCAAAAATAATGTAAACGACAGCATCCATCAGCATGTGCAAATTTGATTGAAAACACAAAAACTTAGTTATGTAGAAAGTGAGTGGATGAAAGATTAAGAAATGGAGTGGGGTGAGTGGATGGAAGATTAAGATATGAATGGAAAGAAATATCATGAAAAGAAAATGGACTTTATGCGAACATAAAGTTATTATTATGGACATGCAAATTAGAATTAATGTTGAAGAGGAGCAGGTAGAAGGTTTTCACCTTCTACTGCAGGAAGAGATACTTGAGTTGTTGTTGGATCTGATTATTCGAACTGTTGCATGAATTTGGATTTTGTTTGAGGCTATTTGTAAAGCTTAAGTCGATGACCGTTGATCATAATTTTGAAAGGCACATCATCAATTATGGTTAGTTGAATTGTTCCATTGTCAAAGACATGAATGATTTGATATGATCCTAACCATCGCGTCTGCAGCTTCCCTGGCATATCCTTAAAGCGAAAATCATACAATAATGCCCAGTCACCAGCTTTGAACTGTTTGTTGAGGATATGAGAATCATGCCAGTGATTTCTCTATTTTTGTACCAGTTCAGTGTGTTCTAAAGTGGTCTTGCACATTTCATCCAAAGAAGTAAGATGCAGGAGGCATTCTCTTTGTGCTGCATGAAGATCAATATCTAAGGTCAAGATTGTTCTTAAAATCTTGTGTTCAAATTCAATTGGAAGCATTGCCACTTTCCCATACAAAAGCTCAAATGGTGTGAATCCGGTAGTGGTTTTCCAAGTTGTTCTATAAGCCCAAATAGCTTCTTGTAACCGGCTGGTCCAATCCTGATGATGCAAATGGATTGTTTTAGTTAGAATATTTTCTAGCTCATGGTTGGTAACTTCTACTTGTCCATTGGCTTGTGGATTATAAGGACTGGATCTGCAATGCCTGATGTTATATTGTTTCATCAACTTTGAAATCAAGTTGGAAGTAAACTGTGTGCCTTGATCAGTAACCAATTCTTTAGGAACTCCATAGCATGTAAAAATCTCTTCATACATGAATTCGGAAACTTTTTCATCATGGGCATGCTTCATAGCCTTAACCTCAACCCATTTGGTTAGGTAGTCAGTACAAACCAGAATATAAAACTTCCCATTGGATGGAGGATCAATAGGACCAATGAAGTCCATTCCCCATTTGTCAAATGGTGTTAACACCACTTGAGGATTCAGAGGCATTTCATCTATTTTTGTTGGGCGACCCATTCTTTGGCATTGGTCACACTTCCTTGCATAATTGATTGCATCTTTATGAAGGGTAGGCCAATAGTAACCAGTGGCTAAGATTTTGAAAGCTGTTCTTTTGGCTGCAAAATGTCCTTTGCAAGGCTCATTATGACATGCATGCAAAATGTCATATGTCTCATCTTCTCTTACACATCTGTACATAACTTGATTAGGTCCAGTATAGAACAGAAAATTGTATGTCCATGAGAAATGAAAGCTTTTCTGTATGAGTAGCTTTCTCTCCTTATAAGAAAAATGTGTTGGTGTCTTATTAGCTACAATGTGGTTAGCAATATCTGCATACCATGGAACTTTAACAGCAATATGGAACAAATGTTCATCTGGAAATGTATCATCTACCAGAGTAGTATCAGTATCATGATGATTGATTCTTGAAAAATAATGAGCTATGATATTTATTTTTCTAGGCTTATCCACTATGGTTATGTTAAATTCTTGTAGCAATAGTAACCATCTTGCTAACCTACCAGTTATAGCAAGTTTTTTCATGAGATATTTGATTGTTGCATGATCAGTATGAACATAGATAGGCTAACCTGTGATGTAATGCCAAAATTTATTTAGAGCATAGACTACTGCTAAAAATTCTTTTTCAGTCACTGTGTAATTCAGTTCTGGGCCATGAAGACTCTTACTGATATAATAAATGGCATTTTCAAGATTTGAGTGTTTCTGTGCTAAAACTGCACCTATGGCATAATTAGAAGCAT
Organism: Cupressus sempervirens; assembly: GCA_028749045.1. Taxonomy (NCBI): domain Eukaryota; kingdom Viridiplantae; phylum Streptophyta; class Pinopsida; order Cupressales; family Cupressaceae; genus Cupressus; species Cupressus sempervirens. The sequence goes on from CM053786.1 coordinate 8,961,824, forward strand.
CTGTATATATGTGAAAAGGTAGGTTCCAATTAGGGCTTTGTAAAATTGGGGTTGTGGTCAAAAGTTTCTTAAGCTGCAAGAAAGCTTTATCACACTCAGGTGTCCAATTGAATTCAGCTTCTTTGGTGAGCAACTTGTACAAGGGACTAGCTATTTTACTGAAGTCTTTTATAAAATGCCTGTAATATCCAGCATGTCCTAGGAAAGATTTGATATCTTTTAATTTAGTGGGTATGGGTAATGTTTGAATTACCTCAATTTTAGCTGGGTCTACTTGTATACTTGCAATAGATATGAAATGACCGAGTACCACACCCTCTTGTATGAGCATGAAACACTTTTCAATATTTAGTGCCAAATTATGTTCTTGACATCTTACCAAAACTTTTTCAAGATTTATCATTGCTTCTTCAAAAGTAACTCCAAATGTTGTAAAGGCATCCATATAGATTTCCATACAATTATGTGATATATCAGCAAAAGTACTAATTATAGCCTGTTGAAACATTGCAAGAGTGTTACAAAGACCAAATGGTAAAATAGAGTATGCAAAAGTACCCCATGGAAAGGTAAATTTAGTTTTGTCTTGGTCTTCAGGAGCAATACTGATTTGATTATAGCCACTGTATCCATCTAAAAAGGAGAAGTATTTCTTTCCAGCTAGTGTATCCAAAACTTGATCTATGAAGGGTAAAGGAAAATGATCCTTTTTAGTAGCCTTATTCAACTCTCTATAATCTACACAAATTATCCATTTTCCTCCTTTCTTAGGTACTATAACTAGCGGTGATACCCATTTACTATTAGATATAGGATAGATAAAGCCAGCATCAAGCAGTTTCTGTAATTCTGTTTTGACTATTTCTCTAAGGCTTGGATTTATCCTCCTCTGAGGTTGATGAAGTGGTAGACAACCTTCATTAATGTATATCCTATGGGTAGATAGTATAGGGTTTAATCCTTTCATATCACCATAATCCCAAGAAAAAGTCTTCTCATGCTTCTGAAGCAATTCTTTTAATTGTTCCATCTGTATAGATGTCAATTTGGGGTTAACATGTAGTTTATGGCCTTTACTTAGTTCAACAGGAATAGTGGATTCTACCATAGCAATTTCAGAGATTGGGCTTCCTTCTAATTCACAAGGAAGTAGTGAACAAAGATTTTCAGGTTCCTTAAGTAAAGTACAACTTGTATCACACTCCTCATATGTAATCAATTCTAATACAGAGCTTTCAGAAACATCTTTTCCTACCACACAAGTGTTGGTAAGGATGCTTTGGATTACTGAATCTTCTTCTTGCAACTTTAGAAAAGATTTCCTATGTAACATCATAAGTTGTACTATGGAATTTATCTCTTCTTCTTCATCTCCTAAATCTGGCCAAAAATATGTACTCAATCTGGTAATGGTTGTGCAAGAGGATATAGATCAAATTTCTTGGTTTCTTGGCCATTTGATATGGTCATATTCCCTGATCTGCAATTTATGTTTGCATCAGCTATGGCCAACCATGGTCTACCTAGAATGATAGGATAGCTAGATAGGTTTAGTTTAGGGGACAAAATCATGAAGTCTGTAGGATATTCTAGGGAATCTAAGGTCACAATAATATTTTCTATCATTCCATCAGGAATGACATTGGAACTATCTGCAAGCTACAGAATAGTTGGTGTGGGCCTTAATCCTTCTATTTGTAACTTCTTCATGGTTTCTTTAGTCATCACATTTATAGCAGCTCCTAAATCTATTAAGGCATTTTTAACAAATTGACCATTTACGCTGACACTTACTACTAGACTCCCTCGGTCAAAATATTTTGGTGAAATCACTCTTCCTAACATGATATCAGCTAAGTGTCCAACAACATGAACTGTGGTAGGATCCTTCTTCTTCCTTCCAGGTTTCTTTAGACAAGCTTCCCTTATAGCTTTTCCATAAGTAGGAATGTCCTTGATAGCTTGAAACAAAGGTATTTGGACATGCATATTCTTCAACTGATTAACAATGTCAAAGGGTTGTTCCTTGCTTTGTTAAGGTTTCTTTTGTATTAGTTGGTTTGGAAAAGGAGGCTCTACTGCTGGTTGAACTGGTATTGGTATGGTAACATTGGTTGGGTCAACAGGTTCATCAACCAAAGGTTCTGATGCTGCAAGAGAGTCTGATACTTCAGTTATAAGAGGTGGCTTTGGTGCTAGTAAGGTCATGCCAGATCTCAAATGTATATCTTTGACATCCAAGGCATAAGCAGGGTATTGTTGGGTATCAACACTATACATGGGCTATTGTGGTTGACTATTTGGATTTGGCTAAGGTTGTGCAGGTAGCTGTGTTTTCTTTTCAGGTCCACTATTTGCAGGTGGTGGCATTAAAGCAAGTTGTTGAGCTAGAGGGGGTAATTGTGGAGCACCAGTATTTTGGTTAGGCCATTGTTGAGATCCCTTCCATTGGTTTGGAGATTGCTAATTCCCTTGGGGTGGTTGCCATTTGTTCTGCTAGTTATGGGGCCATTGGTTATTCTGCTGGTTAGGCCAAGGTTGTTGGGAATTTTGAGACCATTGAGACTGTTGTGGGTTATTTTTCCCAGCATTATTCCAATTGGGTTGGTTTTTTGGAGGACCTTGGGTATTGCAATTTTGCCATTGATTACCACATGAATTTGAATTTTGGAAGGGGTCTTGAGGCATACCTTGATGTTGAGCCCATGGTCAGCATTGAGCAACAAGGAATACTTGCTCATCATCCCCATCTATCTTTACTTATTCAGTTGGAAGATGTTGATTCTCCATGCTTGCAACCAATTTATAGTGGCAATCCTTCTTTTGCTTCTGACAACGAGGATAGTACTCAGCTAGTTGTAACTCAGCCTTTGCTTGCTTCTTCTTTGTAGTTATTTTATCCAACTTTGTAGCGACATCATTCATGATGTCCTGTTTGAAATCTGACAACAAATTGGATATTTCAAGTTTTAAAATGCCTTGACTAATTCCTTTTGTAACCGTAGAATGGGGTCCTTGACCTTTCTTCATGGTTGACCTTGAGTAGTTCTAACATATCTTTTTGAGGTCATCCCATTGAGCTTGATATACATCTCCACCAGCCATCAGGTCCAATGCTTCCAAACAGTCTTCATTCACTCCTCTTAGAAAGACTAGTTTTTGAGAATCTTCAGACAATGTGTGCTGAGGATTCTTTTGTAGTGTATATAAAAATCGAGAAACATAGTCTTCTAATGTCTCTTCCTCCTTCTGTGATATCCTAAAGATATCATCTCCTCTTGTGCTAGATGCTTTGCAATATTCTTTATATTTTTCCAAAAACAAGGCTTGCATTTCATCCCAATTCCCAGCCGCATTGGCTCCTAAGCTAATGAACCATCATAAAGTTGATTCTTTAAATGTGGTTGGAAATATTTTAAGCTTATGGGCATTAGTGTTGTAGTCAAAACTATGACAAAGGATGTCAAACTCAAACAAGAAGGTATCAGGGTCTTCAGTTGGAAGGCCATAGAACTTTGGAAGAGCAGTGGGAGGTATATTCTTGAGATTGGCATTGGTTATGAGACTTGGAAGTGGAAATGGAAAAGTGGGTTGTGCCATGACTGGTGGGACTGGATTATGAGGTTGCTCCTGAAAAGGAATGTTAGGCACTGGATGATTAACAATCGATGGATTCAAGGTAGTGTTATCAAGTAGATTGGTCAATATTTTAGTGAAAGGTTGGAGACCAGATATATCTAGGCATTCAGCTCTTGATGATGATACTATGGGGAAAAAAGGACTTGTGTCTTTAAAGGACAACTCAAATTCTTCTTCAACTTCTTCATTCAAATTAATAGATCCTTATGGAAGAAATTTACCATATTCATCTCGTCATCTTCCTCTTCGATGCATGCAACTAAAATTTTCACACTGGTAAAAAGAACTTAATCTAAAAACTATGACTCAAAAATGCTCTTAGCTTGACACCATCCCCGGCAATGGTGCCAAAAATGAACCACCTCACAATAAGTGTTCCCTAATCATGCGCTAGGCCTGGCTTAGGAATAATCTATTCAAGCTAAGGACTACTTTTCCCCTACCATGAGGTGCATTTAGATTGTCAACCCAAGGACGTATACTTGAAATGGTCGGCACAGTATGTGCACTAGGTACCTTGATGAGTCATTATGCTTGTGCTGCAGGAAAGTAAAAATGCAAAGGAAGGAAACTACACTACTGCTATGGAAAGGAAAATACTGAATCTATGAATGTTGAAAACAAAATGACAAGATAATAGAGATTCCATCTTGACTCATCCACTAGACTGTTCTCGCAGATGTTGCAGGAACGTTCATGAAGTGTGATGCTACAGGAAGGAATTAACTAGCTATGTCTTACTTTAAATACTGCTAATTCTAGTAAAATGAATCTATTCTATCCTAATCTAATCCACCTTCCAAGTGGGCCCCCTTAGTTGGCTTCTCTAATCTACCAACACAGGATACAAGCTAAAGAGAACTAATTCATTTCATTAATCAGTCATTTCATGATTCAGAATTGTAAAACACAACTGCAAAAAACTGTGAATTAGTGTTCTCTCTTACTCGATAAAAATTATCAAAAAGCAAACCTTCACACACAGGAGTCGATCCTGACATATATAGGGAATCTACTCTTTATTACATAATAGAAAAGTAACCGTCCTAAGTTAAGTCTGCAGGAGAGAATATAGGAGAATAATTGAAAGTGGAAAGGAAGGATAACAGAATTGAGGAGGGAGCAATGAAGTCTCAGCATCCACTTGTTACAAAATAAATGTAGGGAAGGAAATGGCTTGTAAAAGCTCCTCCTTATTTGCTGCCATGTTTCTTGGAGTGGTTATAACTTTCTTTTCATGGTTGTTCCTTGATGCTTGTTTCTCCTTGAATGTTGTCGACAACTAACTTCTGGATTCCTCCGCTCATCCTTTAATCCTTATCATTAGGTTAGTTATGATATAAGACATATTTGCAAATAAACATCCATCAAACTAAATTCAAGCATAAGAATGCACATTTGGATATTTATATGAAATACTGCATATTAGATATAATTTAGGCAAAAGATGACATAGTTTTTCTACCCCATAAATCATCAAAGGTTTATCAAACATAGGCTTATAAGTGTTAAAACAAGGATAAATGGAGTATCACAAAGTATCTTAAACATAACAAAATAAAGGCATTTTTTAGACTCATCAGGGTTCAAAAAGAATTCCTCAAAAATCTTCTCCTCTTGGCTATGATTATTATCTGAATGACATGAAGAACTTACAAAAGAAGAAACATTAGTAGTAAAATCTAAAAAATTAGAAGCCTCACTGCACTCATTTTCAGCATAATAAGAATTACCTCTACTGTTGTTATACATTTCTTCACTCTCATACACACTGTCACATGATTTATTTTTAGTTATGTATCCATCTTCCCCATGATGAGTGCAATCATCTGATTCAAAAAATTTTGAATCCTTCTCTTCACGCTCAGAAGACAAATTATCATTATCTACAGATTCATTACATTCACTAATACTTTTAGCACATTTAATTCTATTATTGGACGATTTAGAAGAAAATTCATTGGTACTTAAATCACTCTCAAATTTCTTGAAAATATGTTCAACATGCAAAATCTTTTGTAATCTCAAATGTGTTGGCCAATCAACTAAATCAGGCATAAAAGTATGTAGAGAAAAAATAGCTCATGAATATTCCTTAGGTCTTAATTAAAAATGCAACTCTATGAGTCCTAATTTGAATTTTATATAAATTTGGATATGTATTAGACCTTGAATACTTCCTACCCTATTTCTTATGAATCTAACAATTTTATTGTGGAGTTCTCTTTTTATCTCTATAATATCTTCAAGAACACTTTCATAACTTGGTAAACCAACTTAAGATCTGAGATTTGACTCAATCTTGAAACAAAAAATTCCACCTCTTTCTCCTAGTGCTAATAATAACTAAATAGAGGTACTAATTTCTAACACTTGACTTTCATGAAAAAAGAACATATGAAAATCAAAAATACCTTTACTATTGATGCTGAAACTTCATGTACTAATTTTTCACTGGTGTAAACCTCAACTTCTTCACACCATTTATCAGAACCATGTAGAGCTGCCACCTCCTTGAAGATGGAAAATGAATCATTGTTGTGATTCACTTTCTAATATTCAAGTTCTTAAAACAAAATATGCACACATAATTTAAACTTAAATCAAGAACTGATAACTTCTTTTCCAAGAACTACTATCAAAAGCTTTAGGTGTACCCACACAAATTGAAAATCCTTGAAATATTCAATATGAAATCAATTAGAAAAATGGTATAGATAATTTAGAGTAGCCACTCATACTTGTTTGAAAACATTTGAAACATAATTTGTCACTTGACAAATTTGAACTAGACTTTCAACTTGTAGGAACTTGTAGATTGTCAAAACACTATTGAATATTTACACATTCAAAAAATAGAACACAATATGTATTATCTGTCTTAACTTTGAATTGTGCTACAATATTTTGAAATATCATCCAACTAAACTAATTGATGATGAATTCACTAGTAACAATGCAATTTACATTCAACTTTCAAATCTACTATTGTCATGAATAAGGTAACCACTGGGAGACATGAATCTTCAGCTAAGAAATGGAAAACACTTTGTGACCTTGTTGTTGTAGCAAATTCTTCCTACTATTTTGAATCTATTTTAGATTCTCAAGGTTTTTCTATCATATAGATTCTAAAAATGCAATTTATACCAGAGATTCTAGTATTTTCAACAATGAATTTCTTCATAGACACCCTAGCAAAGTCACCATTTTTTAGGTGTTTTAAAACTATCAGCTTTCTCTAAACCCAATACTAGGATGCAGAAGATAAAAAAAAGTCTAAGGACTAGCTAGATCCCATTTTCAATAGGATTAATCTTAGATCTAGACTAGCTTCAGGAGAGTACAAAGACTCTCTACAGTTAAGGCTATACAAGGCCAAGTTCGGTGCACCTTAAGCATGGAAATGAATGGTTATTTAATATTCCTCTTCAAAACTACTTCACTCAAACTCTTCTTTTTAGATCTATCCTATATAGTAGAAAATGGTCAAACATTTTCTTGGATTTGCAATGACTCCTTGATTACAATACCTAACTATAACTCAAAGGAAAACTGTTACAAATAAGTAATGACCAGTGGTTTAATTCTTCATTACAAAAAAGTAAACTTTGGTTTGATTTATATGTATTGTGCAACCACATCAACATATCAACTTGCATCTGAATTAATTGATCAGTGCCTTATCCATTTCTATATAGAGTCAAACTAGTAACCCTACACCTATCTAATTTACTTGCAATTAAATTTATCAGCAATTAACCTTGAATTTCATTCTTATAATATCCCTCCCATATACCTAGAAACCCTATCAATTCATGGAAGAATTTACTTAACTCCTTGAGTTAAAAAAAATCAATGAAGACATATATATCCCATCCAAGTTGCATTAAGGTGAAAAAAAATTATTTGTGTAAATCCCAAAATTATAAATATATAAAAAAGGAGAAAAAACTTAGAGACACGGATATGAAAAACTTTCCTTTGTATTAATCTTCCTTGAAAATAAGACAATACTAACATGGAACTCAAAATATAACTCTAGACATCAAAAGACCTGTCATTCAAGATTTAATTGTATTCCTAGATTGGCAAAATTGAATACATCATATAATTGACACAAAAACTAGACCGACTAGAAAATAACATAAAATACTAAAAATTACATAGACTTCATACCCTCACTCCACATCTTGGAAATACTTTTATAGGAAGGATTTTGAAAAGCTTCAGATGGGAGGACATGTGTCAAAATTCTATTGGAAATCTAATACAAATATGTTTCTATACTATCACATTTCAAACATTCTTTGTACTTTGAATAAAAATAGGATGCAATTGCAAAACTTGCAGGTAGTACTCTCTGCAAGTGTCTCCAACATTTTTATGTTTGTTCTCTAACTGCCTATCACTTTCTTTGCCTTTTGTCTATTTTGTCTATTCTGCCACCTTGTTCGTTATACTTTAACTGCCTCCTATTGGAATAGCCTTGATTTCCCCAATTTCTTCCCAAATGTATATATCCCTTTTGTGGGCCACTCGATACCTTTAACTTCATCCAAGTCCTTTGTTTCCTTATTCCACTTGGCATCTTTTATAGCCCTTGCAAATTTATTCAAGTCACTTTCAACCTTGAATAATGAATCAATTAAATTATTAAAAGGGATATGACTATCCTCTTCAAAAATTGATTTTGTGCCTACATGAGTTAGCTTTGAATCAAAATAATCTCATCAATCTTGCCAGTCCTTTAGTTTACTATCAGCATCCAAAATGGGAGGAATTTAGGGCTCAATCCTCTCTGATAAGATTTTCATCTTACCTTGTATAATTTGCAACTTGCCAATAAGAAGCCTATTAGTTTGATCACTATTTCCAGGCCTTCTTTTACAGTGATTATTTTATCAGGTAGATATGGGTTCTTTTTCATCAACATGATTAGCCTTTCCAAGAATTGTACATATAGTCCCCAAAGATTTGAGGTGGGTGATATCCATGCAAGTTCTTTATTGAAAATATGCTCAACATCTTGTAAAGAGATAAAAAGAGCATGTCCCTATTGAGATATGTTTCTTAGAGTTTCTACTCTATGGCATATTATGTTTTTAAGGAAAGTTGTCCTTACCTCACAATCTTGCTATGGAGATGAAGCATCAATGCTTATCCTTGTTGACTCAGTTTCCTCTATCTCCATATCTTCAGACTGAGTGGACATTTCCAGTTTGACCCCTATTGTATGTTCCTAGATACCTTGTGCTCTATCTTGTTGAGCATTAGTTATTTTGTCTTCCAAAGATGCAACTTCTGCCTCACACCCTTGAGCTTTGGCTTCCAATTCTTCTATCCTCTTTTTATAGACATGGCTCTTCCTAAGCTCTTCCTCATAAAGTTTATTGACATCTATATATTCATGGAATGATCTATCTATTATTGTCTCTATGTCCTCCACTTTGGCCTCTTTCATGAATGAGAAGTGTTTCATTACCTTGGAGATTTCTATACTTGAGGTTCCCTGCATGGTTAAGACTATCATATTTTCTTGATATGTTCTTTGCAAATCCATTAACTTAGGCTTAATAGTTGCAAGAACCATGCTTCACAATGCCAGAAACATGGAATTAATGTTAAAGCCTAATCCCCTCTGAAGTCCATCAGCTCCAAATGTGTCATCAAACATAGCATTCTCTTGTCTTCTTATCTAGTTGAGCATGAAATCTTGTTGTAGATTCTAGCCGGGCACTATAATTATACCACTTCTCTATACTAGATCTCTATCCTCTTCAATAGTCATCACCTCACTCTCTGGATAATAAGCATGAAGCTTTTCAACCAATTCTTGCTTCTCCTCATCTAATTATCCTTGGTTCATTTTCAAAACCATTTCACTCTATTTTTTTTTGTAGATGAAGCTTTTACACTTAGTGGATTTGATGAATTTAGCATCCTCTATAAATTGATGAGCATGGATGATCTTGTCATCCTATTGCTGCTATGAATTCTAAGTTAGTTAGATAATTCTCTATTCAATGACCCTATCTTCTATATAGCTCTGCCTTAGATCAAAAATATATTGGTTTCTTCTAGGAAGGATCTAAAATGTCCTTTGTTTCACCTTTTCAGGTATGTGGACTATCTTTTACCTTGTGTTACCTCTGGTAACCCATGACACCTCAGCAAGCTCATCTTCTTCAATTTATAGAGTCACATTTGGTTTCGGGTGGTTAAGATTTATCCTTTCCTCTTCTCCAATTTTCCCTTCAAGCATTTGTGTCATGCTCTCAGCATGACCATTCACCATTTTCCTTATTCTCTATGAATAAGGGATACCCATATAAAAACCTTTGAAATTTAGGTCTTCTTTCTTCATCTCCCTTTCTACCCTTAAAACATCATCAAACTTTGCTAACTTATCAATAGCCTCCCCTTCGGCTACAATATTTTGAATCAATTCCTCACATGGAAATTCTTTGGTACTTGGCAACACATAATTCCTAATTTATTTCAAGGTGCTTCTTGTCCAATTTTTTGGGTCATAGATTGTATAGGGATAAATTGACAAATTAAAGTGTTGGAGGAAAAAATGGATTTGATCCAATGGTTCTTTTCCAATTGAAATGTCTCCTATTTTAAAGCATCTACAAAAAAATGTGCCTTTATGCTGTTTAGGCCATAGGTATTCTTTATTTATCATCATCAATTTCCACATGAATTCAATGATGCTAGTCTAGGAGGGATATATCTCAACAATATATGGGGAGGTTAAGGGAAACCATAGATTCTCATGAGGGAAAAAGTTGGAAACAAGAATATAGCTCCCCAATTGTGGTCTAACCTCTTACTCTCAAGTGGAAGGGTTGATCTCAAAAAAATATTTAGTGTCTCTACAGCCCTAAAGAAACTAGGGTCTAGCATTTTCATGATTATAGAGCTAAAATTATTTAAAAATAAAACAAAATCGTAATAGTGATAAGAACTATCTCATACCCATGTCCATAAATCATTTGGAAACTCTCTACTAGCATCAAAGAAAGTTCCTATTCATTTAGGGATCATAAAATTTGTATGAGATTTTGATAGTTCATTTGAACATGAGTATCAAATTGAGTCTAATAATCAAATGTGTTGGTAAATAGATTATTCTTTTCTTTTACTTTTTGGATGCCCAATATTTATGAACAACAACTGATTACAACAGTTGGATGTTGTTACCAAGTCACTAACTTCCCTCTAAATTCTTAGGTATAAATTCCTTTTGTGTTTGTAATTTTCAATGAATTATGTTTGTTCCTAACACTAAGTGGGGTATGTTCTTAACCTAAGAACATGAAAAGTGAACCAAGTTAGGCCTCAACAAGAACTAACTTAGGCAAGGATTTCAGTCTTAAGATTAGTCAAATTTATGGATTGACAGATCTTATAAACACACAAAGCTTGATGATTTAGCAATGAATGTTACTACAACTAAAGTGATAGTAGTAAGATTCTAGTTCTAGGAATGGAAAAGACTAATTTTAAAGAAAAAAATGGAAAAAAGATCTCTCTTGAACTTTCAATAACAACACTACTATCTTTGACTCACTATTTCAAAATAAGGAAATGAAACTCTATTCATTCCTTGACTCAATTTATACCAAAAGAGAAACATAAAACCAATACCAAAACAAATGGAATAGAAAATGATTGATACAAAATAACCTCAAGTTGTCTCTACAACATCAAGTATCTCACACCCAAAAATTAGCTAACCTTCTATTAATCTTTCAATTAGATACATATAGGATTATGAGATGACCATTACAAAATGTGAATAAAATTGGTTCATCTCCTCAAAATTGATAAATGGAAAGGAGCCAATTGTCAGTTACAATCATTACATAAAAATGTGAAAGGGTGGGATAAGAATCACTTTTCTTTCTTTCCCTTTTCTAACTTCACCCTATAGGCTTTTGCAGAAATAATGATTGGGATCAACTCCTCATATCTATGAATATGAACGTTAGTGTACCTTAAGAGCCACATGGAATGCTCTCCGACTATATTTTTGATAGCATTCAATCACTCCTCTATTTCCTCCATAGCCATGTGTATACACCTGCCAAGTTTTTGAGCTCTGACACTTTGCTCTGGTGATCAGAAGATTTCTCTGTTAAGCTATCTAGATAATTGGAGAAATTATTTTGCATGAAAACCACTCCAATTATCCCTTTTCCTTGTCCACTAGCTTGGGAATCTATATGTAGACCTCTTAATAATTCATATTCTTTATTTTGATTCTTTTTAATTTTAGCTTCCATTTCCTTCAATCCTTCTTCTACCACTAGGATCATTTTAGATTTGAATTGCATTCTTTGTAGCCATTCAAATAAGGGGTCATCTCCCCTAGGTAGAATCTTTGCCTGTACAACTTCTTTAGCCTTCATGTGAATGATCTGTTGGAAGCATGAATGCTGATGATATTCCTATGGAGGAGTATCGTAGATATGTTACTATGATGATATGTTACATTCATGACTGAGTTTTTCATTAATGTCAACATATTAGTTTTTTTGTGGTATCTGACAAAAGAACAGTGAAAAGATCAAGTTGGTACAGATGGCTAGTTGAGTATTCTCACTATCTAAGGTGATGAGAGATACCTCTAAGAATCAAGGTTGAGGATGTGTAGAAGACATATTTGTGATAACATGGCTAAGATTGATAATCATAATTTTGCATTTACAAAAAGTTATTCAAGTTGCAATGCAATAGATTAATGTTGTCACTAAGTGTAATGTGTTCTTAATATAGTCCTGTAATGATTAATTGAGAAGGTCTAATAGCTAACTCAAGAAATTGTTTTATGGTATTAATACAAAGGAAAGACATTTTCCTTTATCATGATATATGTTTGAATGACATGAAGAAGTAATTTTTAAGAAGCACAAGAGAAATATGTGAAGTAGAGTAGAGCAAAGTAGAAGTGAAGGAAACTTCATTGCCAAGGGTTTTGATGTAGGAGCATCCTAGGTTTCCTTGTAATTCTACACTTTTACTCTTTCTTCCTATTGGTGCCAAGGTGTTAGTTGATGCCAAGCATTTAGTTGATGCTAAGTAATTCCTTTGATTGTTGAGTTCTTGTGGTTGTTAAGTGAACTCTTTGGATGTCAAGTCATTCTTAGTTATTATCGAGTTCCTTTGGTTGTGGAGTGAATTCCTTTGGATGTTGAGTGAATCCTTTGGTTGCCAAGTGCCTTTGGTTATTGAGTGATTTTACTTGGTTGTTGAGCATTGGAAGATGCCAAGTTCATAGTTGCTACCGAGTGATTCCTTTGGATGCTGAGTTCATGTGGGTGCCAAGTGCTAGTTTGGGCCGACTTGGTTTGCATTTAATTTTTGTATAAGTAGTTTATATTTGTTGAGCTAACACGTGGCTTTCTAGAATCTTCTATAAACCATTTTGGAAAGTATTTAAAGAGGTCTAGGTTTGAGTTAGAGAGGGGAGTAGTTAGTTAGAACTTAGAGGATTAGGTAGAAGATATGAATTGGAAGTTGGTTTGTCTAGATTTGAATCTATTTGTAATTGGTTGTGTTGGTACACATATGGACCTAGATTTTAAACTTTTAGTTTCAAGCCTTGAGCCTTTAGTTTTAGGTTTTGAAGCTCTTTGAATTACTTTGAACTCAGTTCAAACTGGTTCAAAGTGGTTCAGAGGTTTGAAATGGTTTGACATGCAAATTTAGAATCAAGGTTCAAGCTCAATATTGTCAAGGTACACCAATTCAATGTTCATTATTCAGAGGTGTAGCCACATGGCCTAGATTTTTAGATATTCGTAGTTGAGAATGTTGGAAAAGTCCAATCCAGTCCATAACTTAACTCATCAATCAAATTGCAAGTTTCAGTGAAAAGTTCAAAATCTAAAATGTTGGTCCTATGTCTTGGGATACATATCACTCCAATTCAATCCTATGATGGAATGTAATCAATATGAATTGTGTGCATAATATCCTTAAATGAGGGTTTTAAAACATGGAGATTTCTACATTTGAGAGAAGATGTCATGCGATTCAAACAATGATAGCAGCTCCATGAATCTTCATTGGATCCAAAACATGTTGAGTTACTTGGGGATGTGGAGGTCCATATGCATGTTTATTGATGGATTGACTAAGGCTTTGGAGGTGGAAGTCATGCATTTGAAAATATTGTTGGAAGAAGCTAATGTAATACATATGACCATGAATTTGCAGGAAGCGAGAATATTAGTCTCAGTACGGGGGGTATAAATCCCAATATAACTATTGGATCAATCCCATTTTCACATATATTTGAAGAAAAATAGTTATTTGAACTTCCTCCAACCAGTTTGAAAATATTCTTGATGGATAAAAAGTTACACATGTTTTAATGCAGCACTATCAAAATCATCGACAACACCCAGAAAATGATGTTAGAAATAATAGATCCTATTTGGGGGGTTATATCTAACATTAAAACCTTTGAATTGGGCTAAATTTTATGTATGCATGGAAAAACCTAGTTCTCTCAATCTTCTCCAAAATATTTTGTCATATTATTTATGGATCAAAATTTATAGGTTTTTGAGTGCAACACTATCAGATCAACAATTATAGTGACAAAATGTAGAGCACAATAAAATAGTCATGTTGTTGGGGTTGTATCTCACAATCCAACTATTGGATTGACCTAAATTTTGGATATGTCTTACAAATTTTAGTACTAAAAATCTCCTCCAAACAGTATTACATGAATCCTTCTAGATCAAAATTTATTCTTAGATGAGTGAAATTAAATGTTGTCAAAATTGCATATGACTATCATGAAACAACAATAACACTTTACAACTAGCAAATGCCACTTGTCAACATGCATATATCATAGGGGCCTCATATTTGAAAAGATATATGACAAGGTTTATAATGATATCAACACATGGAAAAGGGGAAGTCCTAAATTTTTTCAAGATTTAGTTATGGAAACTGAAAATTTTTCATGGGAAATGAGAAGATAATAAAGAGCTCAGTAGAAGAAAAAGAGGGGGTTCCATATTTTCTCTCCAAAACTACAAACTGTGTGCTACAGAGGGAGGAGAGGTTTCCCAAATTTGTTCCATTTTTTATATGAAGCTGTGGGAAGTCGATCCAGTGTTTATTTTCTCTTTTTCGAACTGTGTGTTAGAAAATAGGAGAATTTTGTTTTGTTTATGTAATATAGAGAAGGAGCTTCAACTTTCTTTAATGGTGACTGTAATTGAAAATGTGTAATAAGGTCCTTGTATCTTTTATTCTTTAGGGAAGGGATACTTAGAAGTTGATTGCATATCAAATCCTAGAGTTTGAGCGATCCTCTTTCCACTAATCGTGATCTTTGAGTCACTTTAGTTTTCACTAAAATGTGCGTTTACTATCATTGTTTCTTGTATACATTTTGATTGCAAGATATATTCATAACTTTGTTGCTACACTTTCTCAAGAAGATGGAAAATGTGTTTCTTGATTTTGTCCTTTGCAATATGTTAGGGTAAATGGACTTTGTGTCATTTGCCGTCTATTTTCTTGTAGTCATTTAGTTTTTTTGCATCATCTTCATGTTTATAGGTAGATGTTTCTAATCCTTTTGTGCTTTTTGATTAAAAGCATTGATATTTAATTCATTGTAAATCATATACAGAGAATTGTACCTAGATAAATTCTAATAGAAATGGAAAAAAAAAAATGTAAATAAGCAATACCAGGAAAGAATCTAAGGGAGTTAATGCATGAAAAGACATTACCATAAGATAGGAGAGAGAAAGGTTAAAGATCGAACACCATGAGACAAGATATTTAAAAAGGGGAAATCAAAGAAAACCCCTTGTGACATTATGAATGAGGCATGAAAAGCCTAAGAAGAGAGAGAGAGAGAGAGAGAGAGAGAGAGAGAGAGAGAGAGAGAGAGAGAGAGAGAGAGAGAGAGAGAAATAGCTCATACAATAATTGAGAAGAGGAAGAAACCTCATGAAAAATGAGAGAGGAGGGTCATCTCCTAAATAGAGATGAGAGAGAGGAGTTAGAATGTAACTCTCATGTCTATGAATGCCACCATTCATAAGTGTGTGAGGCCAAGTGTGAGATTCCTCTTAAGGAGGAATAATCTAAATTACAAATTACAATAAATATTTGTCCTCACATATTCCACTAGAGGAAAAAATACGATGTAGTGGAAAAAGGACAGAAAATAAATATATTATGATACCTTGGCTTATGTCCTAATATATTATAACAATAAAGAAAGGAGGTCTAACCTTGGTTTATAAACACAGCAAGGAAAGATTACAAATTCTAACACCCCCCTTTAATATTTACTTGGGGTAATTATATCAAGGGGTATTAAACCCATAATTTACAATAATCTACAACTTAATCTTCAATATGAAGTAATTTGATTG
Organism: Cupressus sempervirens; assembly: GCA_028749045.1. Classification (NCBI taxonomy): domain Eukaryota; kingdom Viridiplantae; phylum Streptophyta; class Pinopsida; order Cupressales; family Cupressaceae; genus Cupressus; species Cupressus sempervirens. The sequence continues at coordinate 8,977,891 of CM053786.1, forward strand.
TCTTTATGCCATATGGTACATTTGTAGATCCAAGAGAAGTACATGAGTCCTTTGAATGTGATCAAATGGAAGCATAGACACATCTTCATATGTGAAAAATCGAGAAGGTTCCTTGATGTATCACCTGGAAAAAAAATAGAGAACAAAAAAAGGACAACTATCCACAAGTAGAATTACATTGAATGGTCAAGTTAGTAAAAAAAATGAAGTTATAATAATTTAATCAAGGAGGAACTAAGAGAGATGAGGATAAATGAACATGTTCACCAACATGTAGTGGAGTTAACATCTAATCTAAAATAAGTCATAAGCTCAAAATGATCATAATAGATGCAATAAATCTCTCATGAAAGGAACATACTAATGCACAAATGACCACAGACAAGGCCAACTAATGAAACCTGCATCAACATTGCGTCAATCACATGGATATAGATAGTGCACTAATGAGTCATCCCACTACAAGTGAATGGGTCGCAACTCCATCACCTACATGACCCACAATCTAGGCAATAAAGTATGCAAAACATTATCACATTGTATTTTATCAAAGAAATATAAGAGAGACAATAATAAATAAGTAGAACATGTGTCTCAAGCACCAAATAATTCATGTTACAGTTTTTCCAATAATTATTGCCGATGTGGACCAAAGGAAGGGTTTATAAGGAGTAACAACATATTGCCTTCAAATAAGAAATCCATCATGGACAAGCAACATCATTGCCATGAGGAAAAAGATCAAAATGGGTCAAAACAACTTTCTCAAATAGTGTCTCCAATATTGGAGTGCTCCAAGATATGGTAGCCTTGTCACCTATACACTAAAAAATGAGCAAGGTGTAGGAAGTCATGCCATGAATAAATCAAAACTAGGAGCATACACCAAGGAGACAAAGAGATTGAAATGGGAAATCCCCATAAAATATCATCCTTGCATTGAGGAAAAAAGTGGAACAAATGGAGGGAAACTCCATTGAAGTAAGTGCACACCAATTATAGGTTGGAGGGATACTCCACGAGCTAGATAAGGCAACTACGAGTCAGTTTAAAACTGTCAAGTCCACCATAGTTAACCTTGATAAATTGGCTCCTAATGCAACTTACAAAAAATATATATAATGAAAGAATGGTATTAAACCATGAAATGCTACTATGAGCATAAAAAGATGCTATAAAAGAATAAAACTACAACCATGTGGAGATAGATCGATAGAACATAGTAAAATCAAATCATTAAATAATGAAGGCAATAGTGTAAGGTAACTCATAAACCTGAATAATTTGAGATAAATAAGAAGTATTTGGAAGAGCAATAAGCATAAGTTATTAGTTAAAATCTCCATGCAAGGTGAGCACAAGTGAGAAAAATTGAAAGGATGGGCCCACCAACAAGAAAAAGAATCATAAGATGGGTGTTTTTTTTTAAAATTACTTTAATGGAAATTAAGATATATAAGATAATCCAAAAATTATGATTACTTGGTAACATTAATACAAATAATAATAAAGGAGCAGAACAGTAATGAGATAATGATACAAAGAGAAGAATGAATATGATTAATATAAAATTTGTTACAACTAACCCTGCAAAAAAGGTTAGTAAATAATGATAGAGTTCAGATCTGGCAGATAAGAATATACTAAAAAAAATGTTAAGAAACTTTCCAAAAAAGAGATTGCAGAAATTGATTTGAATGATTTGATTTTTTGAAAAAAGTGATAGAGAATGCAGAGAACGAATAAAAAAAATGGTACAAACTCATAATAGAGTATGAGCTAGATTAAAACAACAAATAGATCAGAGACATTATATAAATCATTCAATCCTACATAACAAGAGTTAACAACTAAAAATAGAAAGAATATAATGAGAAAATCAAAGAAAAGGAAGAATAATAATTATGCATGTAAATAATCCAATGCATGTCCAGATAATTCAATGCAATGAAATAAGAAACAAAAGAAATAACTCAAATGAAGAGTGGGTGGGGAGAGCATGCATTCAATGTATTCTACTCTTAAATTTCTCACCATAACAAGAAATCTTCTAAAAAGAGAAACATGCATTTCTTTGGCTTTTCATGACTGACTTCTAATGACACAGATACTCACTAGGGCTGCAAGCATGTCCTTCATAGGTAGGCCTTGTCTCATACTTCTAGTAGATGTCCATCTGCAGAAACAAGCAAAATGACACCACCGAAAACATGGGTTTTAATGCATTGCGAGTCAAAGAAATAAGGCCCCTTCTCAAATGACCTAGACCAGGCAATGTTAGTAGAAGAAGCATGATTGCCTCTACTCCTGCTGTGTATCCAAGAACTACCCACTCCAATGCCATTTACACTTATCAAATATTTTCAAAACCCACTTAAAGATTTGAAATTTCAATTCAGATCTAAAATAACCAAGTCCAATAAAAATGATAGAAACCGCCGAAGATGTGTGAAACCCAAGTCACGTTGTGCTTTAACCTTCTGCTCCTCAACATTGATCATCTGTTGCACATTCATTGCATGATGGTTTAGAAATTTTTCATCCATCTCCATCCTATGTTCAAACATATTATAGTTTTTTTTATGGTGCTTTTGAAGGACCTCGGCCTAGGGGAGTTCAGGGGTTCGAGGATTGAGAATGAGCGAGTGAGGGGGGTCTCTGGCGGGGAGAGGCACCGAGTTCAAACATCCCAAAAATCCCACCATGGCCTATGTAATACCTACAAGAAATCATGTAGGAGGAGGTAGCAACATGGTGCAAAATGAAGAGATAGTCTAATGGGTTTATCAGAATATAATGGATCATGTCTATGGCAAAATATGCGAGGTTGAATTCCATGATTTGTTTTCTAGATTTGTATTGGGTGCATCCAGTTTCCATGGATAACTTACTATGAGGTCAGAGGAACACATAATCACTACACATAGGCCATGAATGAATGAGTTGCAGTAGCTCGCAACCTCGAAATGGGTTGTTTGTTTCCAAGTTCTAAATAAAACTAAATACCCGAATGCATACAAAACAGAAAAAATGGTACAGAGTATAGAAGAACATTAAAATCGGCCAGCATTGTATCAAAAATTAACTTACCCACCCCAATGCACATATATTAAACTCCTATTTGTCTGCATACATGTCTGTGTTGAGATACATATTTATTGTCTATTTCTTTTCTGATTACGAAACCCAATTTTTAAAGCATCATCCAGAAGAAGAGGGCAGGTAAAGGAGCTTTTCCAGAACCATGATGGAAGGAAAAAAGGTGAATTTAATCCTAAATACATTTATAGGAAAAATGATTTTTAAAAAAGCTATAATTTCAAACCTTGCATCTAAATAGATTAGATTCATAAAATTTTGTAAGAAAAAGAAAGAAAAAGCTTGCAAATAACAATGTTAGATCAGTGAAAGGTAGAGAAACTTTTCTCTTTGTTTTGGCAACAAGCCTTCCAAAAAAAGACAAAAAAAAATGGTTTGATGATAAACTAAGTTATTCTTTGGTGGAAAGCCTTCCAAAGAGGGTTAGAAAAAACAAAAAACAATAAAAACTATAACACAGAAAAAATAGGAATCAAGCTTTGCTTCTCTTCTCCTTTCAACAAATCCTCTCCAAAAAAAAAATTGTAACCTTCACACAAACTCAAAACAAGGATTAGTACGTTAGCTCTAATACTATGATAGAAATGGAAAAAGAAATATGTAAATAGGCAATACTAGGAAAGAATCTAAGTGAGTTAATGCATGAAAAGATATTACCATAAGATAGGAGAGAGAAAGCCTCAAGATCCAACACCGTGAGACAAGATATTTGAAAAGGTGAAAGCAAAGAAAACCCCTTGTGACATTATGAATGAGGAATGAAAAGCCTAAGAAGACACACACACACACACACACACACACACACACACACACACAGAGAGAGAGAGAGAGAGAGAGAGAGAGAGAGAGAGAGAGAGAGAGAGATAGATATCATACAATAATTGAGAAGAGGAAGAAACCTCATGAAAAATGAGAGAGGAGGGTCATCTCTTAAATAGAGATGAGAGAGAGGAGTTAGAATGTAACTCCCATGTCTATTAATGCCACCATTCATAAGTGTGTGAGGCCAAGTGTGAGATTCCTCTTAAGGAGGAATAATCTAAATTACAAATTACAATAAATATTTGTCCTCACATATTCCACTAGAGGAAAAAATATGATGTAGTGGAAAAGGGACAAAAAAGAAATATATTATGATACCTTGGCTTATATCCTAATATATTATAACAATAAAGAAAGGAGGTGTAACCTTGGTTTATAAAAACACCAAGGAAAGATTACAATTTCTAAAAAGTTCAAAGGGCACTTATACTCTTTCAATAGTAAAGTGACCCAACTATTAATGTTGATTATTCTTCTTACTTGGGAATTTAGAGTGATTTTGTATGTATTTCTTTGGAGGACAATCTGTTCACTAACAAATTTTTGGTGACTCTACTAGGGAATTAGAAATGATAGATTACTGTTTTTTTTTCCTCGGTTAAATTTGTTATCTCTACAAGTAGAGATTGGCTAATCTATTATAAACTTTCAAAATTTGTGGTTAATGAGTTCATTGTTTTTATTTGTAGAATTTGAGGTACCTACCCAAGAATGGAGGCTGGTGGCTTTGTTGAAGAAGGATACCTAGTAGCCTTCATTATATATAAAGAAATCTTAAAAGATTGGATTTCAGAAAAGGATGAAGATACCTCTAAAAGCTTTATATTTATCCCATCATTCAAAAAAAATCCTATTAGAGAGGTTACTGAAGAAGTTGCAACACAAGTAAGCTAGCTAAAATATTTTTATGGTGCCATCCCCATAAAGAAGAGACCCCAAGTGCAAGATCTAGATAAAGAAGGACATGCATGTGAAAGGGAAGAAATAGCTGAAGTAGAACACAAGTAGGGGAAAGCTCTTGAAGGAGAAAAAATTGGAAGATGACAAGATGATGAATATCTAGATGCTCTTTAGCCACATGTGATTCCCATCTCCACAGCACATCTAGTGAGTTGTGAGGTTGAGGTGAAGACTTTAGATTGCCCATCCTTATTTTCTTTTGATGAAAATTTTAATTGTATTCAAAAAGAGGATGATGCCTATTTTCAGTTTGTTTCTATGACTATGGAGACTTGTATAAAATCTTTTCCTATGACTACATGCCATGAGGATAGTTCATCTTTCGATACCCAAGAAGTGAGTAAAAGCTTTGATTTCCATCTTATTTGCCAAAATGAAAGTGTGGACAAAATTTTAGTGGTAGGGAATCAATTAGAGTAGGTAAATGATGAAGGTATGCAGGAGAACAAGAGTATATTTGTTGGAAATAATCAAGACTAGCTAGGTTACTAAGAGGAGAGCGGTGAATTAGTAACCTCAAAAAATTTAAATCAATTCAATACTTGATCCATTCATCATTCATTTATCTAATCTACTGTATGCATGAGAAAGATAAACACATGAACACAGAATTTTGGTGACCCAAAAACCTTCCAAATAGAAAGTAAAAATGGGGTGGGGATGATACCCACAAAACTTCGCTACTATAGTATGAAGTTAGCCTATTAGGGCTTACATTGATCACTTCTGATGATCTTCTCTGTTAAGAGAAATTTTGACTGCTAGATCCACCTTGTTAGAGGATTTACAAACATACAATGAAGTATGCACTGTCTTAGGAGATATATACAAAGACTGTTAAGTCTACCTTGTTAAAGGATTTACAAAACTAATTCACCTATTAGGATGAAATAGTGGATCTACTTACGACTTGATTGCTTATTAGATCCATGAAGTATAGATCACCTATTGTGACTGATCAATCTTTACTGCTCCTTATAGACCTTGCTGAATACTCTACTCTTTTGTTGATTCACATTTATTCTTCTCAAAGCATTACATGTCCATACCTTAAATATATATTCATGCATTGAAAATGATATGATACATTACATATATACCATTCCAATAATTACAATTGCAAGGTCGGCCAAAATACAAGTGAACAAAATATTACTAAGTCAGCTAAATAGTAGAAAACTCGAGTTCTTCAAGCTGACTAGGTAACCTTCTAATACTCAACATCCACTGCATTACTTAGCATCATCATGCACTCGGTAGAAGTAGAAGCTTGGTCCATACTAATCACACAACTTATTTTGGAACTTGGTAACCATTGGAGACTCGGTAGATATAGTGTCACTTGGTAAAAGCTAAATCCTTCATTTACCTTGCTTTCACTCTATAAACACTACACTTCCATCACTTAGTAAACACTAGCTTCCATCATGCAAACTAATGACTTGGTAGACACTGTGAAGCTCGATGAACAATGTAGGCTTGGTAGATAATGTTGGACTGCACACTCACTCAGTAGCTTCATGAATGCTTGGTATGAATTATTGGACTGCGTACTCATTCGGTAGCTTCAAGAATGCTCGGTATGAACTACTTAAGTGATGAACCTACAAGGTAACCACTGAATACTCAGTATACACTATAGACTGAGTGATGAACTTGATAATCATTCAGAATCAAATAAGTTTTTTCACCAATGATAAATACAATATAATGCCAACAATATTATGCTGACTTGGTAACCTTTTGATACTTGGTATCCACTGCATTACTCAGCATTTTCATGCACTCAGTAGAAGTAGAAGCTTGGTCTATACTAATCACACAACGTAGCTTAGAACTTGGTAACCATTGGAGAGTCAGTAGATATAGTGTCACTCGATAAAAACTAAATCCTTCATTTACCTTGCTTTCACTCGGTAAACACTACACATCCATCACTCTATAAACATTGGCTTCCATCACACAAACTGATGACTTAGTAGACACTGTGAAGCTCGGTGAACATTGTAGGCTTGGTAGATATTGATGGACTACACACTCACTCGGTAGCTTCATGAATTCTCAGTATGTACTGCTTAAGTGATGAACCTACAAGGTAACCACTAAATGCTTGGTATACACTATAGACTAAGTAATGAACTCAATAATCATTCAAAATCAAACAAGTGTTGTCACTAATGAAAAATACAATATAATTCGAACAATCTCCCCCTTTTCCATTAGTGACAAAAAAACTTATGAGCCAAACATTGTGTACACTGACATACTAGATTTGATTTTTCAAAATTGATCTTTTTAAACTTGTTGTATATACATTTCTTACATGTCTTTACATATCTCCCCCATACATATGGCATCGTATATACATAGCTTATCACTATACATATATCAATCTATTATATTCTCCCTTATTTTCTCCATTGTCTCTTACTCCCCTTGACATTTACTATCTCTTACTCCCCCATTTTAACAATAATGCCAAAAGTAATCATACTTATATAGAGACATCAGAATGTGAGAGAAACTTAGAGTGTACCTTAAGAATAAGAGCTAATGTCTTATCCCAGTTCTCTTGCAAAATTTTGCAGATGTAAAGTGCAACCTAGACTTCTAGTGATAGTTCCATCATATGATCGGCAATTGAAAAATTGTTATCATGGATCAATGTTTTTGAATAAGTAATGTGCTTCTGCATTATGTCCATGATAGGAAGGATCATGTCCTAGATGTCTAATAGTGTAGACCGGATCTTTGCTTCCTCTCTCAATAGTTCTGCCTGCATGTCTAATAGGAATTTGATCTTTATGTGACGTGCAGAGCTTGAACTAGAGTCAATTTGCAACTTTTGGGCACTAACCTTCAGATCCTCATTAATTTTATTCAAGTTTACCTTTATTTCTTTTTTGTTTTTGGTAACATCACATAGCTTGACAAAAAGGGATGTTACATTTCTAAAAGAATTTTCAAGATTAGCCAAAATTGCAGAAAGTTATGTCTCCTTAATGGCTATTTGCTGAGCAATATGCTCAAGCACTTTATTGTCAAACTTTTTCTCTACCTTTTCTATAAGCTTCTCTTGGATAGAAGTGTCCTCATTGAACTTATGCATGGCCTCTTCTAATTGTAAGAAAATTTGTTGAGATGAATCCACATCAACACCTATTGCCTCAGTAATTATATTTCTAGCACTTTCAATTATAGTGAATTCTCTATCTCTCTCATCTCTAAGTTGTTTCTGCCTTGCTCTTTGCTCTAAATGCTGACTAGCTAGTCTCATTTCATCAACTATGGCAATATCTAGATCTATCTTAGGTATAATAATTTCCTTTTCCAAGTCTATATCCTCATCAATTGCCTTGCCAGTGAGCAAAAGTTTTAGGGGAGTCTTTGGTTTTACTTCAGTGCTTACAATAGTTGACAAAGTTGGACTAGTAGAAAAAAATTGAATTGATCTAACTAGAGGAAAACTAAGAGAGGTGCTAACTGTATCCAAAATTGATGTGCTTCTCAAAAATGAAGTATCAATAGGTAATCTACCAACTACAATATTTACATTTGAAGAAAAAGCTGGAAAAAAAATTGATGCAGTTGAAGCTATGGATGACAAAACTGTAGAACAAACTAGAAAACTTATTGTACAAGCTGCAATAGATGACTCAGGAGCTGATAAAGAGGGTTGCAACTTGGTAGATGAAGTGCTTGACACTTCCATTAAAGATACTTGCAGGTGGGAGGTGACAGGTGATGATTCAACTATTGATGTGGCAATTGTACTCACAGTCTCACTTGCAAAGGCTATCTCCATAGTAGATGTAACAGTCTTTGGTGGAGAGTAAGGAAGGGATGCAATAACTTTTGCTGCAATTTTTACTAGATCTTGTTCATCCTTGTCTTCCTCTTCATTTTCATCATCATCCTTTAGTGCCTGATAGTCCTCAACATCAAAAGTGGCACATGGAGCATTATTTCCTTAATCATTGTCACTGTCATCATCATGATCATCTTTGATTTCTATAGGATCAATACTGGGCTTTTGTAGATGATAGATGTTCTTCCACATATTTTTGCATCTCTTACAACATGCTCAATGTCCTTAATTAAAATCAAACATGTCTGAAATCTAATCATCATTTTACCTCCATTGTTCTTCATTGTTGCATTTATTTCTGCTTCAGTAAGACTCCGTAGAAGATACTTCAAGAATTGCTCATATATGTCCTTGGCCATTTGGGTGGCTAACTCCCACCTTGGTTGCAATCTTACCAATAGCTCTTTGGAGATTTGAGGGGCAAGCTGGTCTATGGAGTATTTCCATTTTCCCATCTTGTTAAGTACCAGTTCCTCAATTTGCATTTTCTCTACATCAGTCCTTGTTTCAAATTTCAATGCCTTTAAATTTGTGATGCTAGCTCCCTCTGTCATGTCCCACTCGACCATCATAGCACTATTGACATTTTGTTTCTTTTGGACTTTGATAGTTAGACTCTAGATGACACATTATTACCCCCTATGGACATTGATATTTTGATCCTTAGACTATTTGATTTCATGTTATGTTATTGGGACATTGATACCTATATCATTAGGCTATATGATGATTCCTTATGATGTTACTAGGACACTAATATTCTAAGTAGTTTTTATGATGTTATTTAGATATGCTTACTTACCTTCTTGATGATCCATATGTCATGATTAAAGCTTATGTTATACTCAAGTGAATGTTTGATTTTTGAATTGTGGTCTCCATATGGTACTAGATTATCATGTCTTAGCATATTTAGAGTAACATTAATAATTCATGTATCATTTGAATAAACTAGAATTGTATGCTTATATTATATTTGATGCATTGCTTAAGGTAGATTAATTCCATAATTTTCTGTAAGAATAAATGATCATATTGTTTTACTATCTAGATTAGAGAATTGCTACAAATGTGAAGTGTGTAATGCGATATGAATGGAAATACATATTTCATATTAGTTATGTTATTTATTGATGATATAATCTATGTGATTTATATTTACATTATCATTTTATCACCTTATTCTTGGACTACTGATATTTGCAATAAGTATGCAGGAAAGAAGCCCATGGATTTATGGAGAAACTTGCTAGGTGTTTGGAAAAACCAAGGTTAGCCCTAAGGAGGGTATAACCTTTTTACCCTTGTATTTTATTTTTAAAACCAATTTGTGTGTATTATTGTGATTCTATAAAAGTAAATTTGATTTTCTTGATGGCTTGACAAGTGTGTTGTGTGTATTGTGGTGTCACTTGACACGTGTTCTCCTTTGTAGCATGCTTAGTGGGATGGTAGGTGGTTGAGTGAACCAAGGAGTGGTTTGGTAGGATTTCTTTTGCCTAGGTGTATTTATGGATCCAAGAGGGATTCTTTCCATGCTAGGTCGAATGCACACCTTTTGTGAATTTCTAGGAGGTTTACACCATCCCTAGGGGTAGTTTGAGGTATTATTTTAAAGCCCATATGATATACCTAGGGGGTAAGGGCATTTTTAAGTATTATAAGCTTCCCTAGGCATTGAAAAGAGCACCCAAAAATTGTGGTTTCCCAAGTTGGCCGAATTTGGAAACTTAAGCATCAAAATAAAACATTCTTTAGGGAGAGTTGGTTGGAGAGTTCTTTGGGGAAGAATTTTTGGATAGATCTGGAAAAAGAATCTAAGTGGGGTAAATTTTGGAAAAAAAAAAAAAAAAAAAACAAGGAGAAGAAGATAGCTTAGGAGGAGGATTACTGGTAAAAAAGAGAGGGAGCTCAAATTTGCTTGGAAACCAGGTTGGTAACCTTATGTACCCTTGCTATGAAAATTTGTTGTTAAGTAGATTATTTTTATTGTGTTATGCGTGTGAGTTTTCTGTAATGTAGTTTTAATATGGTGTGTTGTAATGTTGTGTTGTGTAAGGTTGAGGGATCATGTTTCAGTTTTGGTGTATGTGTGTATTGTGATTTACTTTGTGTTGTGAATTCATATGTTCTTGTTGCAGTTTTTTGTTTTGGGTGTGACAAGGTGAGTCTCATCTCTTGGGAGGGAAAGAGAGCCTTGTGAGGGTAAGGGGTGCATAGGGAATGTGTTGGGTGAGAGTCTCTTCTAGAGTAGGAGAGGGATGCAATATGGGTGTTATGGGCCCCATATGCCACCTTGCTGGAGTTATAAGTATTGTAAAGATGCCATGTGAGGACATGTATGTGGTGTTGGGTTGCCTTGTGAAGGCATGTGTATAAAGTGTATAGCCTAATGAAGGCATAGTTGCAGGTGGAGTCTCCTCAACATTCATTTTTGACCCTTACCCCTTGAGATGGATCTACATGTGATCCTAAGTGGTCTACCTTGGTTGGGACTTTTTGTGGTTTTATTTGTCAATTGTAAAATGTGTGAACAATTTTTTAATGTGAGCATTGTGTTGTAAATGGTTGTTAGTAATGTATGTCCACCTAGTCAAGGTTCTCCCTTCTCGGGGGTGGCCTTTAAAAGGCCTAAGGTTGGGAGGAGAGTACCATGTGCTTGTTTGTGTGTGTTGTACTGCAGGTTGTGATCTATGGATTGAAGACTTGAAGAGAAGAAGGATGTTGTCTTATTTTCATGTGCAGCAAAAACATACTTCCAAGTGAATTCTTATTGTATTAGGGAGAGTCACCCTTGGGTAACTCCCAATCTTGTGTTTTATGATAGCTTGTAAGTTGGAAAATTGTATAAGTGGACTGTACTTGTTGATATGTTGCTACATTCAGTGATTAAAGAAATTTATATATCATGCACTATCCTATAGTATATAGAAATGAGTAAAGTTGTTATGTTTTTGTTTCTAAAATGATTCTAAGAGAAAATTTGTGTCTCCATTTGAAATTGATACATTTGGTTATAAAGACATTTTGTTAGAATTTCAAATAATGTTCTGGTTGGAAAGAACTAAAGTGGTTAGTGAAGTTAGTTAAATGTATTGTAGTATTGTACTTCAATATTGTAGATCAAGGAAAATAAATATAAACAAATAAAATAAAATAAAAATAGTTTCATTGAAAACGAAAATATATTTATATTTTCTGGTTCCTTCAACTGTAATATTGGTGCACTACACTTGGTATCAGTGCCCAGGTTTCCAAAACTAGGACCTAGGCTCATTATGTTTCCAGTTTTAAGTATTTTGTTTGTTGAAAAAGAAAACTTAAAATGTTTTTTTAATTTTGAGTATTTTGTTGATTTGTAAAGGAAATTTAAGTAGTAGATCTGAAACTCCTTTCAACTGTATTCAAATACTAGACATTAAAAATATGAATCTGTGATAACACAAAAAAAAAAATTAAAATATATATATATATATATATATATATATATATATATATAACCATGAATCCGAAAAACTAAAAGTTAAAATACAATAAGGAAGTTGTGTATATATGCATGTTGATACAAACCATGGTATCAAGGGATCAATGCATGGCTGTGCATAGCCCTTGATCTTCCCTTCAAAACCCAATTTTGAAATGAATAAAGAAAATATGCTATAAACTAAAAAAAATATGATGCTTTTATTAAAGACTTGTAACTCTGTGTGCGTTCAACTTTTGTGGATTTTGCCTGCATGAGATCTGAATAGACCCCTTCTAGAGAAAACCCAGAAAGCATTTGGAAATATTCGATTTCATTTTTCTAAAAACGCTAACGAAATATGACTGACTCTTAAATGACAGAATGTTTTTTTCTCTTGTGTGCTCATCACTAAGTACAGGCAAGGCCAGGGACAAGCCCCTCTCACACAAGAAATTAATAATAAAATGCTCATCTTTATATCCATGAAACAAAAAAAAAACCTGCAACAAATTATGGGCATAATAATGCCATAGGATATATCAGAGAACTCATGCATGGCTGAACATGGATCCCTCTACAAATATTGAGCTCTATCCATCTCAAACATATATCCACACAAGGATATGTGTGTGTATATGAAAGCTAAACATATACACATCATTTATCCTCCATGGAAGCTTGCTTCCATCTCTAATAGCATTCAAGTACCTGTACAAAAGAAAAACAAAAAAAACAAAACAAAAACAAAAACATACACACAATAACAAGAGGGAAAAACAAAGAAATGCATAAGGGTTTGACACCCTATGGAAGGAACATGAAAAATAACATAAGAAAGAGGGGAAAATAACTTTTATACTTTGTCATAGCCATAATTTTGAATTAGGGTTAGGGTTGGAAGAGAAAGATAAAGAAATGAATTTCAAATTGAGCATAAGTTGACTCTTTGACCCAAATTCAAATGGGATCCCCCTTATTAAAATGTTTTCTATTTCAAAACATGAAGTGAAAGAGGGAAAGTTGGTTAGTGGGGTGGGTGGGAAAGGTGGAATTCAAGAGGTCATGTGTTCAAATCCCACTCCCACCATGCCATCTTCCTCTTTTTACACAAATTTAAAATGCACTTATTTTATTTGCCCACATGAGTTTTATTTTTTATTGAAATTACTTAAGAGATAATTATTTAAATAAGTTTGTCATAATGAAGCAACTAAGTGGTAATGTGTTAGTAATTATGAATAAGTGCTATTATAATTTGATGTCCATGAAGTTACCTATTAATGATAATTTAATATAATAATAATAATAAATAAATATAAAAAATATATATTAAAAAAATAATAATAATAAAATATTTTTTAAAAAAATAATAATAAAATATTTTAAAATAATAATAATAATTAAAAATAATGAATAAATAAATAAATATACATATATGCATATACAATGGAAGATAACACTTTAATATATCTAACCAATGTGGGACGTTGGCTAAGCAACTATGGTGGCAGGACACCCACCCTAAGTTGACTTTAGCCATGATTCCTCACAAAAAAAAAAAAAAAGAGGAATTACTTTGTCTTAGTTGTTTGGGACTCCAATAATGAACTTTAAAGCTTCTTGACCCTGACTCTTAAACTCTTTTTTTTTGTAGGATGCTAGTGGTCACTCGTAACACCCACAAGCATGGACGAGGTGGTAGATGTGCATTAGATACACAGGTAGAGCAGGATGCCAGTGTAGAGCATGGTGCTAGTATGGCACAAGAAGCTAGGGTTGGACCAGAGATAGAGATTAGACAGGGGGAACAGCCCCGGAACCCCAACCAAGACATTCTAGATGCTATCTAGAATCTTATTGGTGTAGTACAATAGAGGTTGCCTGCAGTAGTAGCTCACCCTAGTCAGAAAATGTCAGAGGAGCATAGGACTGTTATCAGAGAGAGGACAAGGAGTCCTCCACCTAGTCGTATTGGGAGTCATGCTAAGCTCGAGGGGGAGTCTGTCCACAGACCTGAGTCTCCAACAGGGGTAGAACTTCAACCTATACCAAGAGCACCCCGGGATATAGGAGACGAGATTAAAGAATTTCTTTGTCTTCAACCACCCCCTTTTCATGGGTCCATAGATGGTTCAGAGGTAGAATCCTTCTTGTTATGTTCGGAGAGATGTTATGGGTTGCGTCCTTTTGGGAGTAATGTAAGGGCCCGTTTTGCTATACACCTTTTGTGAGGACCAGCCTCCAAATGGTGGGATGAGGAGAAGGCTATGGGGGATATTGATATGGACACTCTCACTTGGGATACCTTCCTACAAAGGTTCAAAGAGAGATATTTATCAGAGCATTACAGGCAGCGAAAGATTGATGAGTTCCATGACTTACAGCAAAGGGGATTGACAATATGAGAGATGAGAAGCTCTGGATTAACCATTTCATTAGAGGTCTTAATCCCTTGATTGTAGGATAGGTTCACATGGCAGCACCAGTAAGCTTCAGAGCTACAGTGGAGAGGGCTCTTATTGCAAAGGATATATGCAATAAGGCTCAGGATACTCATGATAGATCTCAGCGTCGGGGTACTACCCCCTTTCCACCTAGGTCATAGTGGAAGGGAAATCAGTGACACTTGTCAGGATCTTTTAGAGGCCCCCAGTCACAGCAGGATCAGAGGCAGAAGCCTCCACAAGGATACCAGGGCATTAAGCCCAAGCAGAGGTAGGCACAGGGTTCTCATCAGGATCATAGATCACAAGCTTCTCATACACCTCCACCACGGACTCAGCAACCCACTAGAGGTGGTTTTAGTGGATCTACTCAGATAGGGGGACACCAGTAGCCCTGATCTACAAGATTACAGACTCATACCCGCGGACCTTGTTATTCTTGTGGTGGCATGGGTCACATTTCTAGGGATTGTCCACATAGATAGAGGGTAGCTACATCCAAACCAACAGTGGGTGACATGGGACGTTCTCATAGGGTATTTGCAGCAATAGATGACAGACAGGCTAAGCATTAGGCTACCGTGATAGAGGCTACAGGTATTATTGGTGGTAGTAGTATATGTATATTGTTTGATCCAGGAGCTACTAATTCTTTTGTATCACCCTTAGTTGTGGAGCATTGTAGGCTGGTGGCAGTTAAGCAAGATGTTAGCTAGGATGTAGAGTTAGCCTCAGGTGCTAAGGTATTGGTTAGATTCATGGTCAGGAATTGTCCTATTCAAATTGGGGATATCACTACTTGTGCAGATCTACGTATCACCCCCTTAGGATCATATGATGTAGTTCTTGGTATGGATTGGCTATGTGCTCACCATGCCAAGGTAGATTTTAGGAAGAAGGAGGTGGAGTATAATGATGATCATGGTACACCTATAGTGATTTTAGGCGTTCAGAGACCTGTGTCCCTCTGCATGATCTCCGCTATGCAGCTTAAGCAATGTATGAGAAAAGGGTGTTAGTTATATGCTATTACCATTAATGATCTTGAGGGAGAGGAGAATGGGCCAGGTCTCAAGGATTACCCAGTGTTACAAGAGTTTAGAGATGTATTTCCTTCTAAATTACCAGGTATACCTCCACCCAGGACAGTGGATTTCCATATTGATTTGGTTTTAGGGGCCCAACCAGTATCTAGAGCTCCATATAGGATGACTACTAATGAGCTCAATGAGCTCAAGATTCAACTAGAAGAAATCTTGGAGAAGGGGAAAATTCATCCTAGTGTCTCACCATGGGGAGCACCAGTTGTCTTTGTCAAGAAGAAGGATGGATCCTTGAAGTTGTGCATAGACTACCGCCAGCTTAATAAGCTAACCATTAAGAACCGTTATCCACTTCCTAGAATTGATGACTTATTTGACCAGCTTCAAGGTGCTCGAGTGTTTTCAAAGATTGATCTGAAGTCAGGATATCACCAGTTGAGGATTGTGGAGAGTGACATCCATAAGACTGCTTTTCGCATGAGATATGGGCATTATGAGTTTACAGTGGTTCCTTTCGGTCTCACTAATGCCCCATCTATATTCATGAGCCTTATGAATGGAGTATTTCATACATTCTTGGATAGATTTGTGGTGATATTCCTGGATGATATATTGGTCTATTCACGGAATGAATAGGAGCATGAAGAAAATTTGAGACAAGTCCTTCAGTGCTTGAGAGATAATCAATTATACGCCAATTTGCCGAAGTGTTCTTTCTTCTGCACAAAGATCAGCTACCTAGGTCATGTGATATCAGGTGATGGGATCTCAGTTGACCCATCAAAGATTAGAGCCATTATAGACTGGCCAGCACCGACGACAGTTACAGAAGTCAGGAGCTTTATGGGGTTGGCTGGTTACCATAGGCATTTTGTGGAGGGTTTCTCAAAGATAGCACATCCTATTACTTCTCTCCAGAGAAAAGGGAAGAAATTTGAGTGGACAGAAAAATGTGAGAGAGCTTTTCAAGAGTTGAAGAAGGCCCTCACTAGTGCCCCTATTCTTGTAGTACCTGATCCCTCTACAGACTTTGTAGTGTCTACTGATGTGTCATTGGATGGGTTAGGGGCAGTACTCATGCAGAATGGGCAAGTTATAGCCTATGAGTCTAGGAAACTTAAGACTCATGAACTCAATTATCCTACCCATGATCTTGAGCTTGTAGTAGTAGTACATGCCTTGGTTAGATGGCGCCATTTCCTTTTGTGACACCATTTTGAACTCCACTCAGATCATTACAGCCTTCATTATATTTTCTCTCAACCGAACCTTAATGCTTGGCAAAGGAGATGGATGGAGTTTTTATGTGAATATGACTTTGATGTACACTACATCAAGGGGAAGGAGAATGTGGTTGCAGATGCCTTAAGTATGAGACGCCATGAGTTGTCATCCATGGTCACCAGCACAGATTTGAGGGGGAGAATAATGCAACACTTACCAGAGAATGATTTTTATAGGGATGTGTGTTAGATGATTAGATCTCAGAGGCCTCTTCAAGGGAGGTTCTCCAACTATGTGTTAGAGTCTGATGGACTTCTACGTCACCGAGGGTGCATTTATGTACTTTCTACTAGAGGATTGCATGATTTTATTGTTCTTGAGGCTCATAGGACACCTTATGCAGCACATCTAGGGGTTAGGAAGTTGCATGCAAACTTGAGATGACTCTTTCATTGGCCCGGCATGAGGATGCATATTGCAGGGATAGTTGCTAGATGCCTAGAGTGCCAGAGAGTTAAGGTAGAACATGGACATCCTAGTGGGTTACTTTATCCTCATGAGATTCCAGAGTGGAAGTGGGATGTTATTTTTATAGATTTTGTTGTGGGTCTTCCTATGTCTTCTCATCGTCATGATGCCATCATGGTGACAGTTGACACATTGACCAAGGTGGTGCACTTCTCAACTATACGTACCACTTTCACTACTCCTATAGTAGCACAAGTATTCATGCGAGACATTGTGAGACTCCATGGAATTCCTCGCAAGATTATTTCTGATACAAACTCTATATTTACCTCCTCCTTTTGGAGAGAGTTACAAGGAGCCCTAGGGACTAAGCTTAACTTGAGCACAACATACCACCCTCAGACAGATGGGAAGACTGAGAGAGTTAACCAGGTATTAGAGGACATGTTGCGCATGTATGTGATGGATAATCAAGTTAAATGGGAGGAGTATTTGCATCTAGTAGAGTTTGCCTATAATAATGGGCACCATTCTTCTTTGGGCATGCCACCTTATCAGGCCGTATATGGCAGACCTTGCAGGACACCATTAAGTTGGGATAGGATTGAGGATAGGGTAACAATTGGACCACAGATTGTCAAGGAGATGGAGCAGCAAGTCTTTTTGATTAGGCAACATCTCAAGGAAGCTCAAGACTGATAGAAGAAGTATGCTAATGCCCATAGGACAGATTGAGCCTTTATGGTGGGAGATAGAGTATTTCTAAGAGTGCGTCCACACAAGAGTCCAATCCATTTTGGAAAGGGCTCTAAGCTTGCTCCTCAATTTGTTTGGCCATTTGAGATTTTGGAGAGGATAGGACCAGTTGCTTATCGCTTAGCCTTGCCACCTAGCCTATCACGCATCCAAGATGTTTTTCATGTTTCTTCCTTGAGGAAGTATATTTATGATGCATCTCATGTTATAGATTGGGGTTCTATGCAGGTAGCACTAGATGGCCAGCTGTCCCTAGAGCCCATTCGCATATTGGCCCGCAGGACCCTTCAACTTCGACGCAGAGAAGTGAACCAGGTTAAGGTCCAATGGCATTGCTATGATGAGGTCACAGCCACATGGGAGGACATGATGCAGATGAGATGTGACTACCCCTATCTATTTGATCAACTCTAGGAGGAAGTTCATGCCTAGAGGGGGAGGATGTCATGTCCCGCCTCGACCATCATAGCACTATTGAAATTTTGATTCTTTTGGACTTTGATAGATAGACTCTAGATGACACATTATTACCCCCTATGGACATTGATATTTTTATCCTTAGACTATTTGATTTCATGTTATGTTATTGGGACATTGATACCTATATCATTAGGCTATATGATGATTCCTTATGATGTTACTAGGACACTAATATTCTAAGTAGTTTTTATGATGTTATTTAGATATGCTTACTTACCTTCTTGATGATCCATATGTCATGATTAAAGCTTATGTTATACTCAAGTGAATGTTTGATTTTTGAATTGTGGTCTCCATATGGTACTAGATTATCATGTCTTAGCATATTTAGAGTAACATTAATAATTCATGTATCATTTGAATAAACTAGAATTGTATACTTATATTATATTTGATGCATTGCTTAAGGTAGATTAATTCCATAATTTTCTGTAAGAATAAATGATCATAATGTTTTACTATCTAGATTAGAGAATTGCTACAAATGTGAAGTGTGTAATGTGATATGAATGGAAATACATATTTCATATTAGTTATGTTATTCATTTATGATAGAATCTATGTGATTTATATTTACGTTATCATTTTATCACCTTATTCTTGGACTACTGATATTTGCAATAAGTGTGCGAGAAAGAAGCCCATGGATTTATGGAGAAACTTGCCAGGTGTTTGGAAAAACCAAGGTTAGCCCTAAGGAGGGTATAACCTTTTTACCCTTGTATTTTATTTGTAAAACCAATTTGTGTGTATTATTGTGATTCTATAAAAGTAAATTTGTTTTTCTTGATGGCTTGCCAAGTGTGTTGTGTGTATTGTGGTGTCACTTGACACGTGTTCTCCTTTGTAGCATGCTTAGTGGGATGGTAGGTGGTTGAGTGAACCAAGGAGTGGTTTGGTAGGATTTCTTTTGCCTAGGTGTATTTATGGGTCCAAGAGGGATTCTTTCCATGCTAGGTCGAATGTACACCTTTTGTGAATTTCTAGGAGGTTTACACCATCCCTAGGGGTAGTTTGAGGTCTTATTTTAAAGCCCATATTATATACCTAGGGGGTAGGGGCATTTTTAAGTATTATAAGCTTCCCTAGGCATTGAAAATAGCACCCAAAAATTGTGGATTCCCAAGTTGGCCGAATTTGGAAACTTAAGCATCAAAAGAAAACATTCTTTAGGGAGAGTTGGTTGGAGAGTTCTTGGGGGGAGAATTTTTGGATAGATCTGGAAAAAGAATCTAAGTGGGGTAAATTTTGAAAAAGAAAAAAAAAAAAAAGGAGAAGAAGATAGCTTAGGAGGAGGATTTCTAGTAAAAAAGAGAGGGAGCTCAAATTTTCTTGGAAACCAGGTTGGTAACCTTATGTACCCTTGCTATGAAAGTTTGTTGTTAAGTAGATTATTTTTATTGTGTTATGCATGTGAGTTTTCTGTAATGTAGTTGTAATATGGTGTGTTGTAATGTTGTGTTGTGTAAGGTTGAGGGATCATGTTTCAGTTTTGGTGTATGTGTGTATTGTGATTTACTTTGTGTTGTGAATTCATATGTTCTTGTTGTAGTTTTCTGTTTTGGGTGTGACAAGGTGAGTCTCATCTCTTGGGAGGGAAAGAGAGCCTTGTGAGGGTAAGGGGTGCATAGGGAATGTGTTGGGTGAGAGTCTCTGCTAGAGTAGGAGTGGGATGCCATATGGGTGTTATGGGCCCCATATGCCACCTTGCTGGAGTTATAAGTATTGTAAAGATGCCATGTGAGGGCATGTATGTGTTGTTGGGTTGCCTTGTGAAGGCATGTGTATAAAGTGTATAGCCTAATGAAGGCATAGTTGCAGGTGGAGTCTCCTCAACATTCAATTTCCACCCTTACCCCTTGAGATGGATCTACATGTGATCCTAAGTGGTCTACCTTGGTTGGGAATTTTTGTGGTTTTATTTGTCAACTGTAAAATGTGTGAACAGTTTTGTAATGTGAGCATTGTGTTGTAAATGGTTGTTAGTAATGTATGTCCACCTAGTCAAGGTTCTCCTTGCTGGGGGGTGGCCTTTAAAAGGCCTAAGATTGGGAGGAGAGTACCATGTGCTTGTTTGTGTGTGTTGTACTGCAGGTTGTGATCTATGGATTGAAGACTTGAAGAGAAGAAGGATGTTGTCTTATTTTCATGTGCAGCAAAAACATACTTCCAAGTGAATTCTTATTGTATTAGGGAGAGTCACCCTTGGGTAACTCCCAATCTTGTGTTTTATGACAACTTGTAAGCTGGAAAATTGTATAAGTGGACTGTACTTGTTGATATGTTGGTACATTCAGTGATTAAAGAAATTTATATATCATGCACTATCCTATAGTATATAGAAATGAGTAAAGTTGTTATTTTTTTTGTTTCTAAAATGATTCTAAGAGAAAATGTGTGTCTCCATTTGAAATTGATACATTTGGTTATAAAGACATTTTGTTAGAATTTCAAATAATGTTCTGGTTGGAAGGAACTAAAGTGGTTAGTGAAGTTAGTTAAATGTATTGTGGTATTGTACATCAATATTGTAGATCAAGGAAAATAAATATAAACAAATAAAATAAAATAAAAATGCTTTCATTGAAAAAGAAAATATATTTATATTTGCTGGTTCCTTTGACTGTAATATTGGTGCACTACACCCTCTTCCATTTGTTTCAATCTTTCTTGGAAGGTTAGTTGGGGCTTGTTGAATACTACTTCACCTTTGTTCTTACCTTTTTCTCACCTTGTGAAAATAGTTGTGGAGCCTTTGGGTGGCTTGGTAATGATTACCTTGCCCTTCTTTTTGATTAGTTCTACCTCCTTCTCTGATTCTTCCTCTATATCTTCTAGTTCCTGCTCCTCTTCTTCATCCTCACCTTTTCCCTTAGTAGTCATTAGGGGCTTGGTAGTAGTTTTTAACTTGGCAACCTTTCTCTTTCCTTTATTAATTGCTTGAGGAAGTTTGTTTTCAAGCTCAATTCATCATATGTTCCAAAAATTGGTTGCTTTAGATCTACTGGCTCATTCACCAATGCTTCAATAATATCCTTCGTTTCATCAATATTCACCTCATAAGGAAGAGGTTTCACCCATGCAACTCGGGGCCTAACTACTTGAATGCATACTCTATCACAATCAACCATAAAGCATACATCATCTTTGTAGTCTTCAACCAATTTTGGTGGAATTCAAAACCTATTATTCATCCTTTCCTTGAAATCTTGAAAATAATTATCCATGATGCTATCAAATTTTACATCCATTTCTACTACAAACTCATTTATCTGATATAGAATAGGAATATATTTTCTCCACACAATAGTTCCTTTGGATGGAAAGAATTTTTGTACATAGAAGAAAAGACATGTCAATCAAAGAGCTAAATTTGCAAGGGTTGTTCTTTGAAGTCCTAATGCTGTGCATATTCTGGTTCAGTTATATTAAAAATAATTCTGATAGATCAAATTCCATATTTTTCTTTACAACCTTGAATGCCAAATACATGACCTCATAGGGCACATTGTTCAAATGACTAGAGATATAAATCTTGTGAGAAATGACATGAATTCCAAACCTGAATTCAACAACTAAAACAGTGCTAACCTTCAAACCTCTACCATCCCATTTAGCTAGGGTTTTCTTCTGAAGTTCATCCCGACCTAGGGTTTTGGTAGTTTTTGATTTACTTAGCATGGGGAGACCAATAATCTTATGAGTCATCTTCTTGGTGATTAATACTTGCTGCGCTAACCATAGTTGACCATTGTTCACATGACTAAGGATGTACCTAATCCACTTAATATGGAAACTTCTGGGCATATGCAAGATATGGGTTAATCCTTTGGTCTCTAGATGCTTATGCTTGGGTGTCAAGGAGCCATCAACACTCATTTCTCCTAGGGCATTGTCCATTTCTAGGTTTCCAATCTCTTGAAAAAAACATTTGAAATGAGTACGAATATCATTGATAAAGAGTAACTTTGGTGGAATTTGTGATTGAGCTCCATTGGGGTCAAGTGATTCTACAATTGCTGGAACTAGCTTGAAATTTGGTGCCTTCCACTCCACACTCTTAAATAGCATTTCTAAACCTGTTTTTGCCTTGGTGCTGCTGCTACTCTCGGATGCCATTGATGCTTGGTAAAGGATAGAAATTTTTTGAAGAAATCCTTCGCTCTAAAATTGTTTGAAGTAGCCTATATGGACCTAAAATCGCTTAGCTCTAAGAATTTTGAAGACAAGGTGAGAAATGAAATCAAATTTTGCCTTTTGATGAAAATTTTCCATTTATGCTCGGTATGAAAGTTGCTGTGATGACATAGTGGTTGACAAGCTATCATCCACTCACTTTCTCAATAGAAACTTGAGACTCAATGATCGAACAAAACTTTTGTTTCTCCTGATCTAGCTCAGTTGAGTCTGTGACTAACCTTGCTTGGTATGACCTAATTTCTTGTGACCTGTTGTATCTGAAATACTGATTGGATTTTTTAATATATATTTTTTCTTTCATTCATTTAGAATTTTTCTAGATATAGCTTGATGATACAGTTCCAGATGCTCCTTCATGAATCTAAATGGAAATGGTGGAGTCACCCACTTCTTGAGTGACATGGCCATCATTTGAACTATTTTCCTCTGTAGATTTAGGAATCCACTATTGTCTCATCTATTTTCGAATGATATCAGTGTTAGCTTTCTTTTCATCTTCAATTCTTCCTATATTCATGGAATTCTTGGCTATATGACCGAGTTTAGTGCATGTATAACATCTTACTATTGTATCTCTTTTTCTCAAGTGATGCCTTGAGCAGTCTTTGCCAATGTGTCCATATTCTCCACAATAGTGACATCTGCACTAGGTATTTTATTCCCATCCAAAGATTTCCTTAACAAGTTGTTTAGCTAGATTGAATGATTTTGATCTGCATTAGAATGCCTTGTGACCATGCTTCTTGCATTTGTGACATTTGCCTTCAAATTTTGATTTTTCCTTGCATTTATTAGCTTTGTGACCATAATAATTGTAGTTGTAGCATTTTCCATTCAATTTTTCTTTTCCATTACTCCAACATTTGTTTGATGTATGACCTAACTTAGCATAGTGATTGCAAGTAGGTTTTTGATTCCTTTGAGCACCTTGTTTGGAAGATTCACCTTCTTCATGATATCCAAGTCCTGCTTTACCCTTTTGTCTATGAAGATTCTGCTCATTTTTTTGGTTTAATTGATTCATATCTTCTTGAGACCTCATCATTCTCTCATTGATGTTCTTTTCAGCATATAGGTCATTTTCCAAACTTTCACTGATTTGTCTTTTAGTGATTAAATCAATCCTTAGGCTTTCATTTTCAAATCTCAGATTCATGATTTCCTCATTTTCATTAAATAGTTGATTGATAAGACTTTGATTGACATTGATTCTTTCATTTATCTCATTTTCCAATTTGTTTCTTTGTTCCAAAATTTCACATAACCTTGCTAACTGAATTTCTTGTTCCCTTCTTAGCATTCTTACTTCTTCCTGTAGAGAGCCATTCTTTGCTAGGAGTTCCTTGATTGCCTCATTAACATCATTTGAGCTACTTGATGGTAAAAGGTCTTCAATCTTTTCTTCAACATACTGATGGTCATTCATTTGTTTTGTAAGTTCCTTCCTTCTATTTAGGTATTGAGAAAGATGCTACTTTGCTTCTTTGAGTTGAGCCATGGCCATTTCCAGATCTAGCTTTTCATTTTCAATTGCTTTATCAACTTTGAATATCTCCATTTGTCCTTTAGATCTTTGCTCAACCTGTCAAACTTTGTCCTGAAAACCACAATGCTCTAAAACTAATTGTTGGAAATAATCAAGACTAGCTAGGTTACTAAGATGGGAGGGGTGAATCAGTAACCTCAAAAACTTTAAATCAATTCAATACTTGATCCATTAATCTTTCATTTATCTAATCTACTATATGCATGAGAAAGATAAACACATGAAAATAGAATTTTGGTGACCTAGAAACCTTCCAAATAGAAAGTAAAATTGGGGTGGGGATGATACCCACAAAACTTCACTACTACAGTATGAAGTTAGCTTGTTAGGGCTTAGAAATTGATCACTTTTGATAATCTACCCTATTAAGAGCAATTTTGACTATTAGATTGATGGGGACACAACAGAAAAGGGAAATTGTATTAACTAGGGAAAATAAGCTAGTACAAATAGTACAGAGAAAATAAACCTCAAAACATGCCCTAAGGGCTTACAATAGCATAAATCTGGAGATAATTTCTCCTTTGAGTAACTCCTCTCAAACTCCACTCCGAACTGCCTTTTACAATGCCAAAAATCTCCTTAAATAGACCCCAGAGGGTTAAGGACTAGGAGTACATTCTAGAAAGTGCTAGTAGGCATCCACCAACCAAATAGAAGGTTCCAAAAGCTACGTTAGAAGTCAGTGCAAATCTAGAAGAATCCAGAAATGGTAACTGAACTTCCAGGAGGCATAACTTTTGAACCGTAGCTACGATTGATGAACCGCTTACATTTTTGGAAAGCTCTCGAAGTGCTCTATAGCCCTATGGATGAGCTTCACTTGTCCCCCATTTTTTGGCCCTTTTCGAGGTCATTTAATACCCCTGACCTAACTTTGAAGCATTCTTAGGAGGTCTCCAAAACTTGAAAAACTACAATAACTTTCAAACTGTGGGGCCTTTTGACTTGATTCCTTTTTTGGAATGCTCTAAATTACAATTACATTCATCTAGCCAATTTACACCTCCTAGTTCACCAAAATGATGGCCCAATTACATGCTCCTATTTTTTTCAAGATTTTCTAGCACGCTGATGCTGGAACTATGAGAGTTGGAACATTTATTTGACCCAAATGGGTATCCAAAAATGAAAACACATGAAATAGAAACTAAGTCTAAGTACACTTTTTTGGGTGACACAGGATTTCCCTTATACCTCTGGATGCTCCTGCATCAGACACCCAGGGTAGATTGAAAAGTGACCCTGTCACTTTATGAATGGTAGAGGGAATCCCAAATGGGAAACCTCAGCTGCTAAAATCCAAGTTGAGTCCTCGATCGATCGTCCTTTCCATTTGACCAAATACTCTTCATATTGCCTATTTCTGGTACTCCTACCCACATGATGGTCTAGAATGTCTTCTATCTCCTCCTTCTTAGAAGAAAGAATTGGACATGGCTCTAACACCAGCTCCTCATCTGCACCATCAACATGATACTCTATTAAATCTGCAATGTTGAAAATGGGAGAAATGTGAATACCATTTAGCAGCTCCACTTCATATGCATTTCCTGAGTCATGTTTCTTCAAAATTTTGTAGGTGCCAAATTTCTTCATTTTTAGCTTGTTGTAAGTACCGATTGGAAATATTTCTTTTCATAAGTGCACCATGACTAGATCCCCTACTTGGAATTCCTTATGTCTTCTCCTTTGATGAGCCCTAGATTTATACTGTTGATTCATCTTGGTAATGTGTGCTTGAACCTCCTCATGTAGACGCTTGATATGTTCAATAAATTCCTCAGCTTCAACACTTGTCCTCTCCCCTTGTTCTATCTTCCTCAATTCTGGTGCAGTCCTTGGGCTATTCCCATATACAACTTGGAATGGTGATTTTCCAATACTCCTATTTATAGAGTTATTGTAAGCAAACTCTGCTTGTGGTAGAATCAAATCCCATCCCTTGGGCTTATTTCCAAATAAACATCTTAGCAAATTGCGTAGACTTCTGTTTGGCCATCAGTTTGTGGGTGATGCGTGGAACTAAATTTCAAGTTTGTTCTCAACTTTCTCCACAATGTCCTCCAGAAATACCCCACAAATTTAGTATCTCTTTCATAAACTATGCTCCTTGGAAGACCATGTAGTCTTACCACCTCTTTGAAAAACAAGTCTGCAATATGGATAGCATCATGAGTTTTGTGGCATGGAATGAAATGTGCCATTTTGGAGAACGTATCAACCACCATGAATACTGAGTCATTACCCCTTTATGTCCTTGGCAATCCAAGAAAAAAATCCATACTTATGTCCTCCCATGGCCTTGATGGAACAGGCAATGGCTGATATAGGCCAGTATTTTGACTAAACCCCTTGGCAACTTGACAAACCTAGCAACTCTGTACAAACTTCTTCACATCCTATGAAATTTGAGGCCAAAAATAATGTTCTCTAAGAATGGAAATGGTCTTATCTCAACCAAAATGTCCTGCCATCCCTCCACTGTGTTTCTCCTTAGTCAAATTTTCCCTCATGGAACTCCTTGGAATGCACAATTGACTACCTTTGAACAATATGCCATCCTGAATCAAATGGTCTAACCACTTGGTTCTATTTGCAGCAATAGGTTCTTTACAAGCTTTCCATGCATTAGAAAAATCAGGATCCTTGGGGTACAAATTCTTGAGTTCATCAAAGCCGACTACTTCAACCTGCATTACTGTAAGCAACAATTGTCTCCTACTTAGTACATCTGCAACCCTGTTAGATTTTCCACTTCTATGCTTCAACACAAATGTATAACTTTGCAAGAACTCTACCCACTTCATATGCCTTTGATTCAATTTACCTTGGCTATTTAGGTACTGTAATGCCTGATGATCAGTATACAAAACAAATTCCTTTGGCAATAAATAATGCCTCCATTTCTTTAAGGCTTGAACTATTGCATAGAACTCTTGATCATAAATAGAATACTTCTTCTTTGCATCATTCAATTTTTCACTAAAATATGCAATAGGCTTACCTTCTTGGCTTAATACAGCCCCAATAGTGTTGCTACTTGCATCACAATCCACCTGGAAAACCTTTCTAAAATCTAGAAGTGCCAACACAAGCTTTTTTATCACCTTCTTCTTTAGCAATTCAAAACTTTTCATAGCTGCTGCAGTCCATTTGAACTCTTTTCTATCCCCTCTTATTGTATCAGTTAGGGGTGCACATATGCCACTAAAATTCTTAATAAACTTCCTATAAAAATTAACCAAACCATGAAATGATCTTACCTCAGTAGCAAACCTTGGAGTAGGCCATTCCAAGATGGCTTTTGCCTTCTCTAGATCCATTTTGAGACCTTCAGGTGATATAACAAACCCCAAATAGACTAACTCCCTTTTTTCAAAGATACACTTCTTTAGATTAATTAATAGTTTCTCTTCCCTTAGCCTTTCAAGGACACTACCAATATGTAGTAAATGTTCTTCCAAAATCTTGCTGAAAATTAAAATATCATCCAAATAGACAATAAGAAATTTTTCCAAGAATTTCTTAAGTACCTCATTCATGAGCCGCATGAAGGTGCTTGGGGCATTCGTCAATCCAAAGGGCATAACTAACCACTCATAAAGACCCTCCTTGGTCTTGAAGGCTATTTTTTACTCATCTCCTTCTCGAATCCATATCTGATGATAGCCACTCTTGAGATCTATCTTTGTGAAGTACTGAGCTCCACTCAAGTAGTCCATAAGATCATCCATCCTTGGCAAAGGAAACTGGTACTTGATGGTTATCCTATTTATAGCTTGAGAATCTGTACACATCATCCACTCTCCATCCTTCTTTGGTGCGAGTACTACAGGTATTACACATGGACTCAGGCTCTCTCAAATCAAGCCCTTCCTCAACAGCTCCTGAACTTGTCTATTTAGCTCCTCTGTTTCAATAGGAGTCATCCTATGAGCAACCTTGTTAGGAAAACTAGCTCTTGGAATCAAATCTATCTGATGACTGATTTGCCTTACTGGTGGCAATCCACCTGGAACATTATCAGAGATAATATCTCCAAACTCCCCTAGTAAATCTGAAACTTCAAGTGGTATTTCACTACTACCTTCTTTATCTTTCCTAGGAATCAAAAC
This sequence comes from Cupressus sempervirens, assembly GCA_028749045.1. Lineage (NCBI taxonomy): Eukaryota > Viridiplantae > Streptophyta > Pinopsida > Cupressales > Cupressaceae > Cupressus > Cupressus sempervirens. The sequence continues at coordinate 9,006,385 of CM053786.1, forward strand.
ATAGCACATATGTTGATGTTTCATGCCATCTAAAAACTTCCTTCTATCAACAAGACAAATCCTAGAACTGCTACATACCTTTCCACCTTCCTTTTTCATGGGCTTCAATTTGTGGTGAACTCCATCCTTTGTTAGAGAGTATGTGTTTGCATTTCCATCATGTACTGCATGTCTATCAAACTACCATGGTCTACCCAAAAATAGATGGCAAACATTCATCAAAATAACATCACAGAGAACTTCATCATGGTAACTCCCAATTTTGAATTTTACTAAACATTGTTCACTTACTAGGACCTTATGATCATCTTTTACCCAAGCAATCTGATAGGGCTAGGGATGTTTCTCCCTCTTGAGCTTCAGCTTAGAGACCATCTCTTCTAATACCAAGTTATTAGTGCTACCACCATCAATGATCACATCACAAAATTTATCCTCACACTTGCATCTGGTATGAAACAAAATCCTTTGTTGTCCTGGTTCAATCTCACCACTTAGTAGGACTCTTTCATTTACCAAGGTCTCTCCTCTTTCTGTATCCTCTAAATGTGATGATTGTGCATCCTCATCCACATGAGCAACCCTAGCTTGGCCCTCAGCTCTCCTATCTATCCTTCCTTGTTGTTGAGGGAATTCAAAGGCACGATGACCTTCTTCATTGCAATGGAAATAAGTACCATGGAAGCCTGCTCTTCCTTGTCCACGTCCTCTACCTCTTCCTCTTTTATTTCCAAAGTCTTGATCATGGGAGCGATTGAAACCCTCATTCCTCTAGTTCCTGCTAGTACCCACATCTTCATTTTTCTTTTAGGTTTCATTGCTGCCTCCAGATGATCTATCGCTTCCCTTTCCTCCTTGACCGCGCCCTCTTTGTCTTCCTTCAAACCTTTTATTCAGCTTCTCTTCAACTCATAGGGAAAACTGGTATGCCTCTTCAATGCTCGTCATTCTTACCAGACTTAATTCCTCTTGGATGCTAGGTCGCAACCCACTGATATAATGAGCAACCTTCTCCTTATTTGCTTCTGCATGCCCCACTCTAATCAAGAGTCGATAAAATTCCTCTATATATTCTTGGATTGATCTTCCTGCTTGCTTTAACCCATGCATCTTCTTAAACAAATCAAGCTCATAGTCCACAGGAATGAACTGCTTCTTCAATTTGTCCACCATGCGATCCCATCTTGTGATCTTCTCCTTTCCTCTTCTATTTCTTTCCAATTGAACCTCTTGCCACCAGATTTTGGCATGGCCTTTCAGTTTGGCCTTTGTAAACTTAACCCTATCTGGGTCCCTGATATCCTCATACTCAAAGTATTCTTCTAGTTCATTGATCCAATCGATCAACTCATCTGGTTTCAAATTTCCTAAAAATACACCCACTTCAATTGTAGGTCTTTTCCCAAAATTAGTAATGGCCCTAAAAAGCCTCTCCTCTACATGATTCATAACTTCCCTTTCAAATTCCCCTTCTGGTCCCATTTCGTCTTCTTCGTTGTCATCTTCACTTTTATCAACTGCGGCCACAATTGTTCCTCTACGAAGCTCCTCCTGCAATGCTTGTACCTTCCTTCGGAGGGCTCTAACCTCCTCAAGATTAATAGCTCTAGCCCTTTTTCCATGCTCTCTTCATGGAGGCATCTTCTTAACTCAAACCCACAACCACACAGTCCTAGTGCAAACTGCCTCACAGTCGGCGCTCTATCTACACACTCAGGAAAACTAGCTCTGATACCACTTGATGGGGACACAACCCAAGAACAAAATGGACACAACAGAAAAGGGAAATTGTATTAACTAGGGAAAATAAGCTATTATAAATAGTACAAAGAAAATAAACTTCAAAACATGCCCTAAGGGCTTACAATAGCATAAATCTGGAGATAATTTCTCCTTTCAGTACCTCCTCTCAAACTCCACTCTGAACTGCCTTTTACAATGCCAAAATCCTCCTTAAATAGACCCCAAAGGGTTAAGGACTAGGAGTACATTCTAGAAAGTGCTAGTAGCCATCCACCGACCAAATAGAAGTTTCCAAAAGCTGCGTTAGAAGTCGGTGCAAATCTAGAAGAATCCAGAAACGGTAACTGAACTTCTGGGAGGCATAACTTTTGAACCGTAGCTCTGATTGATGAACTATTTATATTTTCGGAAAGCTCTCAAAGTGCTCTATAGCCCTATGAACAAGCTTGGCTTGTCCCCCATTTTTTGGTTCTTTTTGAATGTCATTTAATGCCCCTAACCTGACTTTGAAGCATTCTTAGGAGGTCTCCAAAACATGAAAAATTGCAATAACTTTCAAATCATGGGGCCTTTTGACCTGATTCTTTTTTTGGAATGCTCTAAATTACAATTACATTCATATAGCCAATTTACACCTCCTAGTTCACCAAAATGATGGCCCAATTACATGCTCCTATTTTTTTTGACTTTTTCTAGCACACTGATAGTGGAACTGTGAGAGTTGGAACATTTATTTGACCCAAATGGGTATCCAAAAATGAAAACACATGAAATAGAAACTAAGTCTAAGTACATTTTTTTGGGTGACATAGGATTGCTCTTATACCTTTGGATGCTCCTGCATCATAGATCCACCTTGTTAGAGGATTTAAAAACATACAATGAAGTATGTACTATGTTAGGAGATTTATACAGAGACTGTTAAGTCTACCTTGTTAAAGGATTTACAAAATTGATTCACTTTTTAGGATGAAATAGAGGATCTACTTACAAATTGATTGATAATTAGATCCTTGAAGTATAGATCACCTATTGTGACTGATGAATCTTTACTGCTCCTTGTAGACCTTGCTAAATACTCTACTATGCTACTGGTTTGCATTTATTCTTCTCAAAGCATTACATTTCCATACCTTAAATATATATTCAGGCATTTAAAATGATATAATACATTACATATATACCATTCCAATAATTACAATTGCAAGGTCGACCAAAGAACAAGTAAAAAAAATATTACTGAGTCAGCCAACTACTAGAAAAATTGAGTTCTTCAAGCTTACTTGGTAACATTTTGATTCTCGACATCCATTGCATTACTCAGCATTATCATGCACTCAGTAGAAGTAGAAGCTTAATCCATACTAATCATACAACATAGCTTGAAACTCGGTAACTATTGGAGACTGGGTAGATATAGTGTCACTTGTAAAAAATGAATCCTTCATTTACCTTGCTTTTACTCAGTAAACACTACACTTCCATCACTTAGTAAACACTGGCTTCCATCAGACAAACTAATGACTCAGTAGACATTGTGAAGCTTGATGAACAGTGTAGGCTCAAAGGATAATGCTAGACTGCACACTCACTCGGTAGCTTCATGAATGCTCAGTATGAACTATTGGACTACATACTCACTCGATAGCTTTAGGAATGCTTGGTATGAACTACTTAAGTGATGAACCTACAAGGTAACCACTGAGTGCTCGGTATACACTATAGACTGAGTGATGAACTTAGTAATCATTCAGAATCAGATAAGTGTTGTCACTAATGAAAAATACAATATAATGTCAACAATATTATGCTCACGTACAGAAATCATGGAGGATTTCAGAAATGAACTATATTGAAATAATGAGAGTCCATTAAAATATTTCCCCATAAATGACTCTCATCTATTAAAGGAGATTGAAGAAAGGATGGCTTGTGGTTTCCAAGAGACTAGAAAGATACATGATGAAAACCATACCAGGGTGGCCAAGATAAAACATAGTTCTAGTTTAGTACCTTTAATTCTTCAACTAATGATGTAGATGTCTACTTTTTTGATCCTAAATTTGGTCATAATATGTTGATTGATAAGTTAGGAACTAAGCTTCATGCATTCTATGAGAAGTATAGGATAGAAGTTCCTATGCAAGTATTTATGTTTGATGATGGAAATGAGTTGATTAAAAGTAATCCTATGTTGGACGAGGCATCTCTTTGATTACAAGTTGACTATGATATCAAATGCCATATACAAATGGTGAGTCTTTATGATAGCATTTTTGGATATTGTACGTCTTTTCTTGAAAAGATTTCTTCTTTTAAAAATTTTTAGTTTAAAGTGAAACCTAGTCAGATGCATGTTGAGTATCATTTCTTGAATCAAAGAGAATGCTATGATGAGATGTGGCTATTTGGAACAAAATTTTGGAGTTCCATAATTTTGCATACTAAAAGCTTGAGTTTCAACATTAAAGAAGTCATCATTAAGTAGTGGTATGGAGTTGCTCTATTGAGGCATAGTCTGCTGATGTGGAAAGGCTCCTACTTCTCCTACCCAGTAAATGGATTTACATAAATTCTCCTTTCTTTTTATTCTCATGGTAGGTTCTTTTCCTACCTTTGTAAATATTTCAAATATGTTTTGGCATGTGTAGTGTTAGTCTTAATAATGTGCAAGATTTGGGCTTGCCGGTAGCTTTGGTGCTTTTGGGTTTTTTTGGTTGGCTTTTCCCTACTCCCCTCTACCCTCTCTATAAGTAGCTCCCAGTTTTCCCTTCTTGGTGACTCTATTTTACCAATGGATAAGGAACTTATCTTTGCTAGAGATTTCTGGAGTTTTCTATTTTTGCAGAAAAAAATAGTCATGCAGTTAGAGCCCCTTTTGGTACACATATGGACCCAGATTTTAAAATTTTAGTTTCAAGTCTTGAACCTTTAGTTTCAAGTTTTGAACCTCTTTGAACTACTTTGAACTTGGTTCAAAGTTGATCAAAGTGGTTTAGAGGTTCAAAATGGTTTGACATGCAGATTTACAATCAAGGTTTAGGCTTATTATTTTCAAGGTAGAATAATTCAATTTTCATTATTCAAAGGAGCAGCCACATGGCCTAGATTCTTAGATATTCATAGTTTAGAATTTTTGAAAAGTCCAATCCAGTTCAGAACTCAACTAATCAATTTAATTGCAAGTTTCAGTGAAAAGTTCAAAATTTGAAATGTTAGGGCTACCTCTCGGGATACATATCACTCGAAGTCAAAATTATATTCACAATCAGTCAATAATATGATGGAATGTAATAAATATGAATTGTTCATAATATCCTGAAATGAGGGTTTTGAAACATGGATATTTCTACATTTGAGAGAAGATGTCATGCGAGGTAGACAATGATAGCAACTCTATGAATCTTTATTGGATCCAAAACATTCTTAGTTACTTGGGGATGTGGAAGTCCATATGAATTTTTTTTCTATATATTTACTAAGGCTTTGGAGGTGGAAGTCATGGATTTGCAAATATTGTTTTGAAGAAGCTGCTGTAATTTCTATGACCACGAAGCCAGAATATTAGTCTCAGTGTGGGGGGTATAAATCCCAATCTAACAATTGGATCAATCCCATTTTAACATATGTTTGAAAAAAAATAGTTATCTAAAATTCCTCCAATTAGTATGAAAATATTCTTTATGGATAGAAAGTTACACATGTTTTAATGCAGCACTGTCAAAATGATTGATGACACCCACAAAAAATGATACCAAAAAGAATAGATCCTATTTGGGGTGTCATATATAACATTCAAACCTTTGGATTGGGATGAATTTTAGATATTTATGGCCAAACCTAGTTATCTAAATTCTCTCCAAAAAAAAAATTCATATTATTTATGGATCTAAAGTTATAATTTTTTGAGTGCAACACTATCAGATCAACAATGACAGTGACAAAATGCAAAGCATAGTAAAATAGTCATGTTGTAAGGATTTATCTCACAATAAAACTATTATATTGACCTGAATTTTGGATATGTGTTATAAATTAAAGTATTACAAATCATCCCCAAATAGTTTTGAAATATTTCATCTAGAGAAAAAGTTATGCTTAGATGAGTGCAGTGCTGTCAAAATTGCATATGATTGTCATGAAACAACGATAACACTTTACAACAAGAAAATGCCACCTATTAGAATTCATATTTCATAGGGGCCTCATATTTTAAAAGATATAACAAGGTTTATAATTATTTAAAAAAATGGAAAAGGGGAAGTCATAAGGTTTTTCAAGATTTAGTTTTAGAAACTGAAAAATTTTCATTTGAAATGAGAAGATAATAAAGAGGCCAATAGCAGATAAAGAGGGAGTTCCATCTTTTCTCTCCAAGACTATAGAATGTGTGCTATAGAGGGAGGAGAGGTTTTCCAAATTCTTTCTATTTTTCTTGTGAAGCTATGGGAACCAAAGCCAGTGTTTATATTCTCTTTTTTGAACTGTGTGTTAGAAAATAGGAGAATTTTGATTTATTTATGTAATATAGAGAAGGAGCTTCAACTTTCTTTAATGGTGACTGCAATTGCAAATGTGTAATAAGGTTCTTGTATCTTTTATGCTTTAGGAAAGGGAGAGTTGAAAGTTGATTGCATATCAAAACCTAGAGTTTGAGTGATCCTCTTTCCACTAATCGTGATCTTTGAGTCACTTTAGTTTTCTCTAAAATGTACTTTTACAATTGTTCTTTCTTGTATACATTTTGATTGCAAGATATATTCATAATTTTGTTTCTGCACTTTCTCAAGAAGATGGAAAATGTGTTTCTTGATTTTGTCCTTTGTATTATGTTGTGGTAAATGGACTTTGTGTCATTTGTTGTCTATTTACTTGTAGTTGTTTAGTTTCTCTCCATCTACTTCATGTTTATAGGTAGATGTTTGTAATCCTTTTGTAAATCATATACAAGGAGCTATACCTAGATAAATTCAGAGGGCCCTTACACTCTTTCAATAATGAAGTGACCCAACTATTAGTGCTGATTAGTCTTCTTACTTGGGCATTTAGAGTGTTTTTGTATGTATTTCTTTAGAGGACAATTTCCTCACTAACATGCCATAACCTAGAAGGCCTTATAGCTAAGCATGTATGAAATTTTTTTGATGAATCAATAAAAGTGTTTCACTCTTCTTCCTCCTTTTTTTGTTGTTCCTTTTGTTTTCTTCCATTGTGTTAACTCTCATAGGATGGTTTGGATAACTAGGTGACACTTTGGCCCTTGTTATTATGCCCCTTTCTTGCATTGGTATTAGAGCTTAAGGTTCATCCTTGTGGATATTAGATCATGTAGAACCCTAATTTAGATTTCATTGTAGGGTGGAAGATTTTTATATTTGACCTATAACTTGTAGAGGGTTACGATCTTGAAGGAACCTAATTTGTAAAGATGGTTCATGTTAGAGGAAATACTATTGATAATGCTATATTGGATCAATTGAGACAAATTGCAGCCAAATAAGATGTTGTGGAGACAACCCAAAGGAGAGGAACACATCTTGGTGATGTGAGTGATGATGAAGTAGCAACACCAAACCATAATCCAGAACATAAAGAAGATCAAAATGATGAAATATTGTTAAGAGTGTTGTCTAGGGAAAATTCAAAGCCTACTATAGAAGTTGTTCTTTATGATGGAAAATTAGATACCAATGCTATATTGGATTGGATCTCTGATATGGAAAAGCTCTTTGAGTATGAAAACACTCCTGATAATAGAAAGGTGAAGATTGCAGTTACTGGGTTGAAATGTCATGCATCACTATGGTGGGAGCACTTGCAAAATAATAAACAAAGGAGAGAAAAGGAGAAGATTAGAACTTGGTCAAAGATGGTGAACAAGGTAAAGAAAAAATTCCTTACTATTGATTACCAAGTTAGCTTGTTGAGAAAGATGCAAAATTTGAAGCAAAAAAACATGACTATGAAAGAATATACTGAGGAATTCTATAGATTGGACATCAGATCTGGACATGTGGATGATGATGTTTAAAAAATTGGAAGGTCCATTAATGGATTGAGATCTAGAATACAAGATGAAATAAGTTTTATAAAATTGGAAAGTGTAGAAGAAGCATATCAATATGCCTTGAAGGCTGAGGAGATCTTGACAAAGAAGCATGAACAAAGACAAAGAGGTAGAGGTGGTAGATTCTAGAGAGACAAAGGTAGATCTTATGGACAAAGTGATAGATCTGATAGTTCTATGTAGGATAAAGGAAAATATGAATGGAAGAATGATGACAAAGGCAAGACCGAATGGAAAAGTGGTAATTCTTATCGAGGAGGCACTAATTCTTATTGAGGAAGAGGTAATTCCTATTCTAGAGGTGGATTTCATGGTAATTGTTTTAGATGTGGTAAAGAGGGACATAGATCTTTTGAATGTAGATCCTCTAAAGGTGGACAAGGTAACATAAATATTGCGATTCAAGGATATGATGAGGATTCACCAAATGGACCTAAGGTTGGAGAAAATTTGATCGTGAGAAGAGCCTTATGTAATAAGGAAAGTGATGAGGAATCAATTTTAAGGAGAAGTCTTTTCAAAACCGGATGTACGATGGTTGGAAAATGTTACAAGGTGATCATTGATAGTGGAAGTTCTACAAATTTGGCATCAACAGAGCTGGTTACAAAGTTGCAATTGTAGAGGCTAAAGCATCCTAAACCCTATAATGTTTCATGGATCAAATATGAGCATAAGATATTGGTAAGTGAGGAATGCCTTGTGAAGTTCAAAATTGGACATTACTTTGTTGAAGTTTTGTGTGATATTATGACCATGGATTGTTGTCATATTTTGTTGGGTAGACCTTCATAATATGAAAGATATGCTATACATGATGGAAGATTGAATAAATATACTCTTTTTGATAAATGGGAAGAAACAAATATTGTTGCCTTTGATTGAAAGTCTAGATGTGGTCAGTTGTACTACAATAAAAGTTTGTATGGTTAATGGGAAATAATTTGAAAAGGAAATGAAAAGGAATCAGGTCTATTTTGCTATAATTCCTAAAGGACCAAGTGTTGGTAGTAATGGCCAAGCAACAGAAACTAGTAATGACCAAGTGATAGCCTAGTACTAGAAGAAATTGTTGAATTGTTGAATGAGAATAAAGAAATTTTTGCTAAAGATATTCTTGATGGTTTACCTCTAATAAGAAGTATAATTCATTGTATGGATCTGATTCTTGGAGCTAGTTTTCCAAACAAAGCACCATATAGATTGACACCTGTAGAGAATGAAGAACTTAACAAACAAGTGCATGAATTGTTGTAGGAAAGTTTGATCAAAGAAAGCTTGAGACCATGTGCTACACCTACTATATTAGAACCTAAAAAGAATGGATAATGGAGAATTCATATTGATTCCAAAGCTATTAACAAGATAATAGTGAAATATAGGTTTCCTATGCCGAGGATGGATGACATATTGGATTGTTTGAGTGGAGCAAAGTATTTTACGAAGATTGATTTGAAAAGTGGCTATCATCATATTAGAATTAGAGAAGGTGATGAATGGAAGACTACTTTCAAGACAAAAGATGGTTTGTATGAATGGTTGGTTATGTCTTTTAGTTTGACTAATCCATCTAGTACTTTCATGAGGTTGATGAATGAAGTTTTGAGAATATTTTTGGGTAAGTTTTTGATTGTTTATTTGGATGATATTCTGATATTTAGTAAGACTAAGGAAGAATGTCTTGAGCATATTAGACAAGTATTACAGAGGTTGAAAGAGGAAAATTTTATGATGTTAGAAATGCTTTAGAATAACTAAGAGGGGGGGGGAGATACCAGTTATTCAAGGTCCAAATGTCCTATTCAAACTTCCTCACAATGTATAGTGGGCCCATTCAACCATTCTTTCATCCAAGCATTAACTTTTCTAATCAACAAGTTACTGTAAATCAACATGCAAGCATAGCACATAAGAAATCAAGACATAACACAGTGATTTATGTGGAAACCCAATTTCTAGAAAAACCACCAGTAACATGCTACTCAATTCTCACTCTTCTGAAGTGATGCCCTATGAAAGGACTACTCTATTAAAGGCATAAAACACAATATTAAATGTGACCTTATTAGAGGATTTAACCACCTTGTTAGAAGTGGGCCTGGTTAGAGGACTTTAGAACATTCACTTGGAATGCCACCCTGTTAAAGGATTTATAAATGGTTGTTAGGCAAACCTAAGTCCATAGGATTTTCTCTCTATCCTAACTGATATAATTGCTAGAGAATAAAAATTAGGGATTCTGACCTGATTGAAGAATACAACTTAACTTGCAAATCTCAAATCACTTCTCAATGCATACCATTGCCTAGCTGTCAATCTCTATAACTCTAACAACTTGCCCTCCTTTCAAGCTTAGTCTCCTTGAGTCTCCATGCTCAATGTACCAATATAATCATTTCTTCTTGACCACTTGTAGAAATAGAGCCTCTGTGCTCTTCCTTCTCCTAGATGCCTTCTTCTTGACACCATTCTAACCACTTCACAATTTGGCTCTTTAGCAGTAGTAGAATCAGCAACATTTTCTTCTTGGTTTGTGAATCTTTAAATAGAAGTATTGGAGTTCCTTTTCCTACTTGATTCTTCCATTCTTTAATTTCAATTCATATGGATTAGGTAGGATTCATTGTATCAAACCCATATTTTGTTTCCTCTAGAAAATTCTTGAATAATCCTTTTGAATTCACCCAAAAATGATTTACATAGAAGTCTGTGCCACTAGATCATCACCCTTATCCTCCAACTAGTTCAAAAAATTTAACGTAACAACTTTTTCAGCTTAGATTTGGAAAATTTTCATCCTTTAAAATAATGCAATAGCTTGGCACTATTGTAATACTGGTGCTTGGCACATACTATGTTACTTGGCATCAACTATGTCTTTCCTGATGCTTGACACCTAAAGTTCACTTAGCACCAACTAATATTTTTTGATGCTCATCACCTGAACTTCACTCAACACATGTTGGAACTTCCTATTTCTTTGCTCTGACTAACTTGCTCGACACCCACTAATGAACTTAGTTTAAGCTTTGTAGTCAACCTTATTATAAATTATTCTTTCAATGTTTCTAAGTGTGACCAACCTCTATATCTTTGAGTATGTTATTAATACATCATTTAACCATTGCCTTAATTGACCCTTGCACTTCATTACAACATCATAACTCAACCTTTCCCTTAGGTGTTCTTGTTATATCTTGTTGATCAAATTCTCTTCATCAGTCAACTAAGTGATAGTACTTAGATCTTATAAGAAAATGTCATTCCTACAAATAGTAGGTTTGACATCAATGACAAAAAAATGATTGAGAACATTCTTTTAACAACAATCTCCCTCTTTGATCTTCAATAATGAGCTTTTCAATTAGATTTCCAACAATCTCCCTCTTTGGCATTGATGGTAAAGAAAACTGATCAACTATCAAACTAAACTATTCAACCATAAGCTAACTAGGTTAGAATAGTAAGAAAAATGCCAAAAAGAAATTTGTGTTACCATCACCATCAGTTTTCACATCTCCCTCTACTATCTTGATTGCTTCATTTCTATTTCTCCCTCTTAGCTATTGTATCCTTGTTCTTTATTTCTCTCCCTCTGTATTGCTCATCTTTTGTTGTTCTAATCAACTTCTTCATTTTCTCCTGTTAACTTTTGATTATTTTTGTCTACTTCTCCCTCTATCTTCATTTGATCAGATTGTGCATTTTCTTGACATTTCTCCCTCATACTTTTGATCAAATGTTGTTGATTAGTTTCTCACTACTTCTCCCTCTTTAACAATAATGCCAAAGATGTATTAGCATCTTATCATGCAAGTGTAGCATTTATAGATTCATTCAATTTCTCCCTCTATCACCTTGCTTTTGATTGATTTGGAACTTCTACACTTTGATTACTTTAGGCATGAATCCTAAAGTAAATATCCTCTGCATCAATGTGTAAAATCTTCAACAATTAGCTCATTTGATGCAGGACAATCTTGCATTTTCTTCAAGGAGCCTTGGCTAGGGGTATCACTTGTAACTTACCTCTAAGATACTCAAAAGCATCTTTAGGTAGTACTTTTGTGAATATGTCAACAATCTATTCCTTTGAGCTAACATATTCCATCTTCACTTGTTTTTCTTCCACCAACTCTCTTACATAGTGATACTTGATTGTAATGTGCTTGGTTTTAACATGCATTATAGGGTTCTTTGATATGTTGATAGAACTTGTATTATCACAATAAAATACTACAAGCTCATTTACCTATTCCTTCATACCTTGCAGCAAATGTTTTATCCATACAATATTGGTGCAATTTATAGCAACTGCAACATATTCAACTTCAATAGTGGAGTATGAGGTAAAACTTTGTTTTTTGCTAGAGAAGTAATCAACCTTTTTCCTAAGAAAAGCACTCCTCCATTGGTGCTTTTTCTATCATCAATGTTATCTCCCCAATCTGTATTAGTGTAGGCTCTCAATTCAAACTTTTCACTCCTCTTGTAATACAAACCAAAGTCATCAGTCCCTTTTAGATACCTCAGTATTCTCTTCATTGCCATTAAATGATTTTCTCTTGGATTTGCAAAAAATCTTTTCACTATTTCAATAGCTAATGCAATGTTTGGTCTACTATGTACAACATACTACAACTTTCCAATCATTGATCTATACAATGTCTAATTCACCTCATCTGATTCATCATTCTTAGATAGCTTATGTCCTATTGCCATTGGTGTGCTAACTGGTTTTGACTTTTCTAATCCAAATGTCTTGAGTATCTCCTTGATTTATTCGGATTGGGTCACAAATATGCCATGCTTCAATTGATGTACTTGCAATCCAACAAAGAATTTGATTTCTCCAAACATTGACATCTCAAACCCATGCTTCATTTTATCAGAAAAATCTTTGCATAGAACATCTTTTCCTCCAAATATTATATCATCAACAAAGATTTCAAATATCAAAATGTCTTCATCTTTTTCATCCTTGATATACAAGTTGTTGTTGTCATCTATTCTCTCAAATCCTATTTTCACAAGATATTTGTACAGTATATCATACCATGCTCTAGGTGCTTGCTTCAATCCATAAAGTACTTTGTGTAGTTTGCAAACCATATCCTTGTTCTTGCCATCAACAAATCCCTCTAGTTTTTCAATGTAGACTTCCTCTTCCAATATACTATTTAGAAAAGTAGACTTGACATCCATTTGGTAGACTTTGAAACCTTTGTAAGAAGCATATGTAAGCAATGTTCTTACTCCTTCCATTCTTGCAACAGGGGCAAATGTTTCCCCATAACCTAGCCCTTCTTCTTGTGCATAGCCTTTGCAAACTAATCTAACTTTGTTTCTTATTATCTCACCATTCTCATCAAGTTTGTTTCTAAACACCCATTTTTTATCAATCATATTCTTATCAGTTGTTCTACGAACTAGGGTCCAAGTTTTTCTCTTCTCAATCTAATCTATCTCCTCTTCCATAACTTTATACCAGTCATCATGTTGTAGTGCATCTTTCACTATTTTGGGCTCAACCTTGCTCAACAGGCATGATTCATTTTTTAATCTATTCCTTATCATTAGTCTTCCATCCTTGTCACCAATAATTTGTTTAGTAGGGTGATGTTTTCTTACATATTTGGCTAACCTTGGTTCTATCCTTCTCTCCATGTTTGATCCTTCAACTTCAGAGTCATCTTGAACTTTTCCATCTGGTACTTCATAATTCCTCTCATGTATACTGATTTTAGAATTAGAATGTGCATTTTCTTCATTCTATAGCTTGACTTCTAAATGTAGCTCAACACTCATTGGCTATGACATGAATTATACTAAAATTTGTTGTTGATTCCCATCTTGATTTGTAGCATTGTCTTCAATAGCCATTCCTTCATAGAAGTATACAAAGGTTCTATAATCCTTTGATTTCTTAGTTCCATCAACCTAAACTTTTGAATGCTCATCAAAATTTACATTTGCACTTTCCACTATCTTGTTAGTGTTAATATTCAAACACTTATATGCTTTGCTTCTAGTGGAGTATCCAAGGAATATGCTTTCATCACTCATTGCATCAAACTTTCTATTTCTAGTATCTTTAAAAATATTGTATTTACATTAGGTGAGTGACCATACCATAAGTCAAAAGGTGTTGCATTTGTAACTTTATTGACTTGGACTCTATTCAGGGTGTAAACAATAGTACTTATAGCTTCTCTCTAATACTTTAGAGCAAAAATTTTCTACATCATCAAGCTTCTAACATAGTCAATCATTGACCTATTCCTTCTTTTAGTAATACTATTCTATGGTGAAGTCCTTGGTGTTGATGTTTGCCTTTTAATGCCTTTGTCATTGCAAAATATCTCAAATTCTTTTGATGTAAACTCACCTCCTTTGTCTGACCTTAAGCATTTTAGATTCTTTCCTATTTCCTTCTCAAGTCTAGCCAAATACCACTTCAACATTTGAAATGGATCAAATTTTTTCTTCAAAAACATAGCAGTCATCATCCTTGAATAGTCATCTACAAATAGCATTATGTATCTATCTCCTAGGTAGCTTTGCACTTCTATTAGACCACATAAGTCTATATGGACTAACTCTAGTACTTATTCAGAAGTGTATGTTTTTCTTTTGAAACTAGACTTAGTCATTTTCCTTACTTGACATTGTTTGCACATTATGTTTTCAAGTTTCTTCAATTCTGGCAACCCTTTGACCTTCTTCTTTTTGCTAATGCTAATCATATTATCAAAATTAACATGACATAATCTTTTATGCCATAACCACACATCATCAAGTCTAACAACAAGACAAGTTGCATCTTCCATATCTAGGGAAAATATATTACTCTTAGTTTGTTCACCTTTAACTATTAGATTTCCATCGGTGTCATAGATCTTGGCAGTTTTGTTTCCAAATTTGACTTTGTAACCTACATTGCCTAACTATGAAACACTCAATAAATTGTAGTTCAATCCTTTGACATAGTATGCATTATCACATGAAATTTTCTCTATGAGTTTAATAGAACCTTTTCTTTTGATTTGACATGGAGCATCATTACCAAATCTAACACTATTTCCATCATATTGAGTAAAGGTAATGAACTTACTTTTATCCCCTATCATGTGATGTGAGCATCCACTTGTCAATCTGTTCACATAGGTAACCAATCTTGTTGCTTCATCTTCATCTTCATTTGATTCATCCTTCATGGCCACATTAACTACTTCATTATCATTCTCATCAAAATCTTCTTCCACAATGTAGCATCTTTTTAATTTTTCCTTGTAGTCTTTGCTATCATCTTCTCTCTTGTTCTTGTACTTTTTTCTCCTTTGTAGTACTTATTCTATGTACATCTTGTAGAAATATGACCTACTTCATTGCAATTGAAACATATGATAGGGAGCTTACCTTTGAATTTACCTTTTCCTTTATGGAATCTCCTAGCTAGTAGTGCTTCTAACTGTTCCACATCTTCCTCATCTGTGCTAGTATCACTGGATGCATTTTTTCCTTTTCCTCTCTTCTTGATTCATGTCTCCTCCTTAGTGTCTTTTATTGTTATCTTGGCATTGAAAGTAGATTCAAGGTTCTTAGATCTATAGTTATCAAAATTGGATAACTCAAATGCAGTAAGTCTTCCCACTATTCCTTCAAAGGTTAGTGTGTTTCCTTGTACACATCTTAGCTCTTGGATGGCTGAAACTCTAATAGCATAGATAGGGAGTGGAGTTCTTAAGTATTTTCCAATGATAGTTTCTTGTTCCAATTGACCACCTAGACTTCTTATTGCACTTACCACTTCTTTTATTCTAGTAGAATATTGAGCAGCATTTTCACCTTCCTCCATTTTCATGTCATCAAACTTCCCTTTAAGGCTTTCTCTCTTTGCTCTCTAGACATTCTGATCTCCTCCATAGATATCTATTAGGGCTTTCCACATCTTGAATGCAATATCACAATCTTTGATATCATCATATTCTGCATAATTGAGTGCAAAGGTAATCTCTAGCATTGCTTGATTGTGCTCCTTCCTTTTGCTCAAATCATTTGTAGTATGAGGTCATACTATATTTATATGTTCTGTTCCAATTGAGATTTGTGCATAGTCACTTATTTATCTAAGGTGCAATTTCATCAAACTTTTTTGTGCAGCAAAGTTGTCTTTGTTGAGCTTCGAAACTTATTTCTTGGACATCTTGATCTTTCTACTTCTAGGACCTTGAAACTAAATCAGTTGATGGCTCTGATACCAATTGTTAGAAATGCTTTAGAATAACTGAGAGGGGGTGGGGGGGGGGGGGCAGAGGGTGTGAATAAGTTATTCAAGGGCCAAATACCCTATTCAAACTTTCTCACTAAGTGTAGTGAGCCCATTCAACCATTCATTCATTCAAGCATTAACTTTTCTAATCAACAAGTTACTATAAATCAACATGCAAGAATAACACATAAGAAATCAACACATAACACAATGATTTATGTGGAAATCCAATTTTGGGAAAAACCACCAGTAACATGCTACATAATTCTCACTCTTCTGAAGTGGTACCCTGTGAAAGGTTTCCCTTATTAAAGGCTTACAACACACTATTAAATGTGACCTTATTAGAGAATTTAACCACCCTATTAGAAGTGGGCCTAGTTAGAGGACTTTAGAACATTCACTTGGAATGCCACCCTATTAAAGGATTTACAAATGGCTATTAGGCCAACCTAAGTCCATAGGATTTTCTCTCTATCTTAATTGATACAATTGCTAGAGAGTAACAATTAGGGATTTTGACCTGATTGCAAAATACAGATTTAACTTGCAAATCTTAGATCACTTCTCAGCTCATACCATTTTCTGGCCTTCAATCTCTACAACTCTCATAACATGCCCTCCTTTCAAGCTTAGTCTCCTTGAATCTCCATGCTCAATGTACCAATGCAATCATCTCTTCTTGACCACTTGTAGAAGTAGAGCCTTTGTGCTCTTCCTTCTCCTAGATGCCTTCTTCTTGACACCCTTCTAACCACTTCACAATTTGGCTCTTTAGCAATAGAAACATTTGCTTCTTGGTCTATGACTCCTTAAATAGAAGTCTTGGAGTTCCTTCTTCCACTTTATTCTTTCATTCTTTAATTTTAATTTGTATTGATTAGGTAGGATTCATTGTATCTAACCCATATTTTGTTTCTTCTAGAAGCTTCTCGAATAATCTTTTTAAATTCACCCAAAAATGGTTTACATAGAATTCTATACCACCAGATCATCACCCTTATCCTCTGAATAGTTCAAAAAATTTAAAGTAACAACTTTGTCAACTCAGAATTGCTGAATATTTTTCCTTTAAAATAATGTAGCAGCTCAGTGCTATTGAAATACTATGCTCGGCACATACTATGTTACTCAGCATCAAGTATGTTTTTCCAAATGCTTGGCACCTAAAGTTCACTTGGCACCAACTAAGATTTTATGACGCTTGGCACCTTAAGATCACTCTACACACACTAGAACTCCCTATTGGTCAGCTCCAAATAGCCTTCTTGGCACCCATTGATGAACTTAGTTTAACCTTTACAGTCAACCTTGTTACAACTTATTCCTCCAATGTTTCTAAGTCTGATGAAACTTTGTATCTTTGAGTATGTCATCAATACATATTTAACCATTGTCTTAACTAATCCTTGCACTTCATTACAACATCATAACTCAACCTTTCCCTTAGGTATTCTTGTTACATCTTATTGATCAAATCCTCTTCATTAATCAACTAAGTGATAGTACTTGAATTTTATAAGAAAATGTCATTCCTACAAATAATAGGTTTGACATTAATGACAAAAAAATGATTGAAAACATTCTTTTAAAAACAATCTCCCTCTTTGATCTTAAATAATGAGCTTTTCAATCAAATTTCCAACAGCTAACTAATCTAAAAATTTGTTCTTTTATGTAAGAGGAGATTGTGTATTTGGGATTTTTTATTTCAGCTAATGGATTGAAGATGGATTCAGAGAAGGTTAAAGCAATTTTGGAATGACCTACACCTAAGAATGTGAGTGAGGTAAGATCATTTCATGGTTTGGATAGTTTTTATAGAAAGTTTATAAAGAATTTCAGTGTTGTTTGTAATGCTATGACTGAGACAATGAGGGTAGATAAAAAGGAATTCAAGTGCACACATGGAGCTTATAAGAGTTTTGAGAATTGCAAATAAAAGGTTACTGAATTACCTGTATTGGCTTTGCCTGATTTCAACAAAGTATTTATAGTTGAATGTGATGCAAGTGGTAATGTAATAGGAGCTATATTAAGTCAAGAAGGTAAGTTTGTTGCTTTCTTTAGTGAAAATTTGAATGGTGCTAAAAGAAAGTATTATGTGTATGATCAAGAGTTTTATGCCATTGTTCAGGCATTGAAGAAGTGGAGATATTATTTGATTCCTACGGAGTTTGTGTTGTATATTGATCATAAAGCCTTAAAATACTTGGTAAGTCAACATAAATTGAATTAGAGACATATGAAGTGGGTTGACTACTTGTAGATTTCTACATTTGTGATCAAGCATAAGAGTGGAGTTACTAATAGAGTTGTTGATGCATTGAGTATAAGACATTCTTTGTTGACTAAAATGAAGGTTGAAGTTCTTGATTTTGATGAAATGAAAGAGTTGTATAATGCTGATCTAGATTTTTTTGAGGTGTGGAGAGAGTGTAGATTACCAAATATGACAGATCACATAAGTAAGTATGATGAGTATTTCATTCAAGAAGGTATGTTGTTCAAAGGTATTCAATTGTGTATTGCTAAAAGTTCAATGAGATTGAATCTAATTAAGGAAAAGTACAGTGGTGGATTGGTTGGACATTTTAAAATTGATAAGACATTGAGTTTGCTAAAAGAGAAGTATTATTGGCCACAAATGTATAAGGATGTTTAGAAACTTGTAAAGAGTTGTTGAGTTTGTAAAGTTGCAAAAAGAGTGAGTCAAAATACTAGTTTGTATACACCTATTACTATTCTTAAGAAACCTTGGATTGACATACGTATGGATTTTGTTCTTGGATTGCCTAAGACATTAAAGGGGTATGATTCCATATTTTTGCAGTGGAAAAATTTTCTAAGATGGCTCATTTTATACCATGTAAGAAGACTTTAGATGCCGAGCATGTTGCTAAACTTTTCTCTAAAGAGATTGTGAGATTGCATGGATTACCAAGAAGTATTATTTTTGACAGAGATATTAAGTTTTTTGGTTACTTTTGGAAGACTTTGTGGAAGAAGATGGGTATTGAGCTAAAATTTAGTTCTACATTCCATCCACAAACAAATGGATAGATAGAGGTTGTGAGTAGGATTTTGAGTAATTTGCTAAGATGTTTAGTTGAGAATAAGCCAAGTAATTGGGAGATGGTATTTTCACAAGCTAAATTTGCATATAACAATTTTGTGAATAGGAGTACAGGGAAGACACATTTTGAGATTTTTATAGGAATGCATCCTAGAGGTATATCAGATTTGAGGGATGTTGTTGGTGAAGAAAAGAGAAGTGTTGTAGGAGAGGAATTTGTCGATTTTGTGGAGTCTTTGCATAAGGAAGTGAAGTTGAGGTTGGAACAAAGTGATTAGAAGTATAAGGAGAATGCTAACCAGTCTAGAAGGCACCATGATTTTCAAGTTGGTGAGGAGGTGATGGTTCATTTGAAGAAAGGAAGATTCCCAGTTGGAACATACAATAAGCTAAAGATGAAGAAATTTGGACCTTGTAAGATCTTGAAGAAATTTGATAGTGGTAATGCATATGAAGTTGAGTTACCTAATGACATGGATATATCTCTTATATTCAATATTTCTAATTTATACAAGTATCATGAGTCAGATGATGAAATGACTATACCTGATGATTATCCTAAGAAGCAGTTTAAAGAAGTTGAACAAATTTTGGATCAAAAAGTTGGAAAGAGTACAAGAGGAAAAGATTACTATGAGTATTTGGTGAAATGGAAGAATATACCAATTGAAGATGCTACATGGATTTCTCAATTTGAGTTGGATTCAACTTAGGTTGTGACACTTGCATGATTTAGAAGAATCATTTTCTCCAACCCTAGTTGTCTGATGCAAGAGCATCTTGGGTTTCCTTGTAATCTTGCACTTTTGCTCTTTCTACCTGTTGGTGTCAAGTTCTTAGAGGATGCCAAGTGTTTAGTTGATGCTGAGTCATTCCTTTGATTTTTAAGTTCCTATGATTTCCAAGTGAACTCTTTAGATGTCGAGTAATTCTTAGTTGTTGTCAAGTTCCTTTGGCTACCCAGTGAATTCCTTTGGATGCTAAGTGAATCCTTTGGTTTCCAAGTGCCTTTGGTTATCGAGTGATTTTATTTTTTTTCTAAGCATTGGAAGATGCCAAATACATAGTTTCTGCCAAGTGATTCCTTTTGATGCCAAGCTCATGTGGGTGTCAAATGTCAGTTTGGGCCGACTTGGTTTGCAATTAATTTTGGTATAGGTAGTTTATATCTTTTGAGCCAACTTGTGGCTTTCTAAAATCTTGTATAAGCCATTTTGGAAAGTATTTAAAGATGTATAGATTTTAGTTAGAGAGGTGAGTAGTTAGTTAGAACTTAGAGGATTAGGTAGAAGATGAAAACTAGAAGTCGGTTTGCCTAGATTTGAATCTATTTATAACTGCTTGTAACCTAGAAGGCCATATAGCTAGACATGTATAAAGATGTTTTGATGAATCAATAAAAGTATTTCACTCTTCATCCTCCTTTGGTTGTTTTTCCTTATGTTTTCTTCTATTGTGTTAACTCTTGCGGGGTGGTTTGGATAACTAGGTGAGCCTTTCAACCTTGTTATTTTTCCCCTTTCCTGCATTAGGTTTGTTGTGTGATCCAAGGTTTGATATTTGGATCTAAGGTTTGTGACCTAGTCTACAACATCTAACAGTATTTGGTTCAGTTGATAGAACAAAAGAAAGAAGAACATAATAGTAAATTGTATGTTTGAGTAGTGAGCTCTTCTTGTAGTTGAAATTCCATGTTTTTGCATTGGATTCTTCTTGCATACATTGTACTACAACTCCTAACAGGGTTGGAACAACTCTTAATAGGGTTGGAATCTTCTAACAGGGATTCAAAGTCTCCTAATAGGGACTCTATGTGCTAAATGTTGTAATAGACTACTAACATGATCCATTCTCTAACAACGAATATTTATATTAGTACATCATCTTGTGGGCATCATTCCCACTGAGGTTTTCCCTCTGATCAAAGGTTTCCCTAGTTAACATATCTAGTGTAATTATCTCTATGCATCTTATTATGTTTTCTATTTACTTTTGTTGAATGGTTAATTTTGTTTATAGAAGATAAATGTTTTAGTTTTTGCATAATTGATTCACAAACCCCCTCCCTCCCTCCCTCTTAGTTATCTTGGTGGACTATTGTTTCTAGCAATTGGTATTAGATAGGTCCTTGAAGATAATGTTTAACAACTTTGTGAGATCCATGGCGAGCATGTTTAGGAAAGATAGTCCTACATCTCGTAGAGGAAATTTCAACACCCGAATGGTCAAAATTCTTGGTGAGATATCAAATCTTTGTAAAGAGAAAAGTATTGAATTCTCAGATCTTGATTCCTTCTATTGTATACAAAAGAACTTAAGCTCAAGTGAACATAGAACTAGATAAGAAGAAGACATAAAGATAAAGGAAGGTATTGATCTACTTACAAAGAGAGAATTGAAAGGTATGGAATTTTTTATTTATTGGACATGTAAAGAATTTAGTAATTTTTCGTCCAAATGTCCTAAGAGATTAAAGAAAACTAGAAAGAGTTTACTTTCTGATCAAGTTGAAGAGTTTAAAGCAAGTATCAAAAGATTTTTGAATGACTTTGATAATGAACCTACATTTGTTAATGAATACAAAGTAATAGAAGAGATAGCTTTGGTGACTATTATGGAAAGTCCAAATGTCAGAATTGATGAGAAATTCAAAATACAAGAGAAAATAATTGATTACAATTTATATTATGATGTTGTTATGAATCCAAGGAATGATGAAGTATTTCTTGAGACTGACAATGATTTTCAGAATGAAGGAGAACCAAGGTAGGAACAAATCTTGAAACTTTTAGTAGAGCCAAGAGTTTAGATAACAACTCCTACTTCAGGAAAGAATGTGATAAAGAATCACCCATCTGAGCAGATCATTGGAAGAAAAGATAAAGTTATGATGAAAAGAAGCAGAGTCAATGAAGAACTATGTTTGATATCTCAAGTTGAACCTAAGAATTCACATGAAGCATGTAAAGATGATTATTGGAAACAAGCTATGAAATAGGAATTGGATTAGATAGTAAAGAACAAGACATTTGAATTGGTTTCCAGACCATCAAACAAGAATGTGAAACTAAATAAATGGGTATTCAAGAACAAGACGAATGAACAAGAAAATGTTGTAAGGAACAAGGAAAGATTGGTATGTGAAGGTTACTCATAGTAAGAAGGAATAGACTATGATGAGACCTATGCTCCTATGGCTAGAATATAAGCAGTAGCATTATTCTTAGCCTATGCAGCACAAAATAAATTCAAAATATATCAGATGGATGTCAAGTCAGCATTTCTAAATGCAGAACTTGAAGAAGAGGTATAAATTGAAGAACCTAAAGGTTGTCCTTTGATAGATGACAAGGACATAGTATGAAAATTAAGGAAAGCATTGTATGTCTTGAAGCAAACACCCAAAACCTGGTATGTGAGGTTGGAGAAACATTTGACAAAGCTTGGATATAGAAAAGTTATGGTAGATAGTAATCTCTATTGGAAGGAAATTGATGATGGTTTGATGATTTTGGTAATATTTGTTAATGATATCATATTTGGAGGAAATGAAGAAAGAATTTAAGATGAGTATGATAGGAGAAATGGAATATTTTCTAGGATTATAGATTGTACAAAATAAAGAAGAACTATTTATTTCTCAGACTAAGTATTGGAAGGATATATTGAAATTTTTTTATTTAGAAACATGTAAATCCATTGGAATACCTATGGTAACTAGACACAAATTATCTACAAAGCTTTAGACACCTACTGTTGAGCAAAAAAAGTACAGATCTATGATCAAAGGTTTGCAATATCTGACTCACACAAGGCTAGATATAGGAAATGTAGTTGGAATTGTTGCAAGATTCCAAGGTAATCCTAGGGAAGCACATTATGTAGTAGTAAAAAGGATATTTAGATAGTTGAAAGGAATATTAGAGTTCAGATTGTGGCATGACCAATCTAATGATTTCACTCTAAGTGTTTATATTGATGTTGATTGGGTATGTAGTATGGATGATAGAAAGAGCACCAATGGTGGAGCCTTATTTCTTGGAGGAAGATTGGTTTCATGGCTAAGAAAGAAGTATTATTGCATATCAAAAAGTACACAAAAAGTAGAATATGTTGTACCAACAAACAATTGCAATCAATTTTTTTGGATATAAGGATAGAAATTGGTGAGCCTGTTGTCATACATTATGACAAATAAAGAACAATAAATATGTCAAAGAATCTAGTGTTCCATTCAAAGACCAAGCACATTTCTATCATGTATCACATGTTGAGAGAGAAAGACATAGAAAAAGAAACCAGATTGGAGTATGTGAGCACTAAAGAGAAGATTTCATATATATTCACTAAGCCTCTTCCCAAAGAGACTTTTGAGTATTTGTAAGGTATGTTAGTGGTTATACCTCTCCCTACATCAGAGTAGAAGATGCAATAGTGCATTAGTCCAATGTAATAGAGTACCAATTTTTGTCTAGATTGAATGCTGATGATTCCTATATGGTAGAGTATCTATGATGGATAGAGTCATCTAGGACTCTTTCTAGATGTTGTTTTTGAACACTATCTTTGGACACTTAAGCTAAGTAAGAATCTGTTATTATAGAGTCTAATGGATGTTGAAATATTTGACATTTATGTCAATGGGAGAGAAGTATGGAATGAAAAACATCATATAAATGGGATGGAATGACAGTTTGATGGAGAGAACATTGAGGTATATCAATGGGGGAGAATGATTGATGAAGAGGATTTGAAAAGAAAGATGAACAATATTTTGTTGATATTCTTGGAACTAGATATTTTTCATCTATGTTTGGAAATCAATACCAAAGGGGGAGATTTTGGCAAGGATGAATGTTGATTATATTCATATGGGAGAGTATTGTAGATATGTTACTATGATGATATGTTACATTCATGATTGAATTTGTCATTGATGTCAACATAGTAGTTTTCTCTTGCATCTGACAGAAGAACAACAAAAAGATCAAGTTGGTACAGACAACTAGCTGAGTATTCTCACTATCTAAGGTTATGAAAGATACTTTTTAGTATCTAGTAGATGTAGCTAACATTGGATGAAGAAAGATAAGTTTGGAAGAAGTTATGTAGGTTTTGGTGATGTCTATTCTAAGATAGAGTTTACAGAGGCATGTTCTAGTAAACTTGTTAAATCTCTTAGTAGAATTGTTATCCTAAGAATCAAGGTTGAGGATGTGTAGAAGACATGTTGGCAATAACATGGCTAAGATTTCTCATCATAATATTGTGTGTACAGAAAGTTATTAAAGTTTTTAGGTAGTAGATTAATGTTATCACTAAGTGTAACATATTCTTAATATGGTCCTATATGATTGATTGAGAAGATCTAACAACCAACTCAGGGAATTATTTTATGGACTCACTATAAAGGAAGGACATTTTCATTTATCATGATATGTGTGTGGATGAAGTGAAGAAGTAATTTTTAAGAAGCACAAGAGAAAAATGCAAAGTTGAGAAGAGTAGAGCAAAAGTGAAGGAAACTTCATTGCTGAAGTTTTATTGTGTGATCCAAGGTTTGGTATTTGGATATGAGGTTCATGACCTAGTCTACAAGGTCTGACAGTATTTGTTTTGATTGAGAGAAAAAAGGAAAGAAGAACATAATAGTGAATTGCATGTTTGAGTATTGAGTTCTTCTTGTAGTTGAAATTGCATATTTGGGAAGTGTGATCTTCTTGCATACATTGTACTACAACTCCTAACAAGGTTGGCACAACTCTTAATAAGGTTTGAATGTCCTAATAGGGACTCTATGTACTAAATGTTGCAATGGATTCCTAATAGGGTCCATCCTCTAACAAGGAATATCTATATTAGTACATAATCTTATGGGCATCATTCCCACTAGTGTTTTCCCTTTGATCAAGAGTTTCCCTTGTTAACATACCTAGTGTAATTGTCTATGTGCATCTTATTATGGTTGATGTTTGCTTTGGTTAAATGGTTTTTTTTTAAAGAACATAAATGTCTTAATTATTGGATAACTGATTCACACCCTCCCCCCTCTTAGTAATCTTGTTGGACTATTGTTTTTAACATGATCATCTTAAACAAGGAAATGCAATCTTCACTCTTAGATTTCTTTGCTACTAGGGTAGCTAAGTTAGCTAAGATGTTATCCTTCTTTGTTTTGAGCCTCAGTACTACATTTCCAATTTACTCTATGATTTCAAGTCCCTCAAACTTGATTTTTTTATTGCACTCTCTACCAATTTCTTTCAAGTTCTTGTCTTTCATTAATTGGGAGCTAATAGCTTGAATGTTAGTGGCTATAGGATCACTAGTGTTTGACATTCCTGAGATGATTGTTGATAGGGTGACTAATTGTTAGATGAAGAAATTAAGTTCATGAATCTCTACCTTCATTTTGAATTTATCTAGCTTAAGTCTTTCAATTTGTCCTATCACATCATTTGTTAACTTCCATAGGCCCACCTTAGTGTCATGTATAACTTCCCTGAGATCAATAGAATGCAAGGCAAAATCTTCTGTAGACATGTCTTCAATCCTCCATTCTTTAGTGGTCTTAGAAATCTCCATAATTAGATTCCATGTGTCAGGATCTTTCCCAAGAATTGATAGGGTCTTCTACTTCTTGACTTTACTCAACGTTGAGATAGAATAGATTGCTAGAGATAAAGTTTCTTTGTTGCGAACTCGCTCTTCTTTCTTCTTCCTCTTTCTATCAAAGCTATCTTCTAACCATTATTTTGTGCCACTCACCTTGGATTTAGTCATGAGCATGTCTACAATGAACATCTTTCTTTTAACTAGGGTCAATGTCTTCGTAGTTGAAGAGAAAGGGTTCTTCGAGACCCTGGAAATGATTTTTGAAGCTTCAAGACCTTTCTCTATTTCTAGAGTCTTCTTTACAGCTTCAAAAAAATTAGTATACTCATTTTCACTACTTTCACCATCTCCAAGGTCCACCACTTTTATTTTGGGACTACTTGGTAGGAGTCATGCAACATTCACAAATGGTATCAAACTACTATGGCGTGAGAAAACTATAGTGACTATGTTGTCTTTCAATTCCTCTACCTTCTTCTTCTTAGCTTTTTTTTTAGTTGTTATTATTGGTAACAAACCATCCTAACAAGTTTTATCAAGGGGTATGTTCTTGTTAGGAGGTTGGTCACCTCCACCAACTAGTTGAGGAAGCCGTTGAGTGATAGGAAAGATTTTGCCAGAAGCACCACTTTGTGAAGAGGTTCAAGAATTTGGAGATGCTTGGCCGGCTATACCTTTACTCCTACTTTTTTGTGACATGGTCCATTTAACCCATTTGATGGTCCTCTTGTAGATTCATGCCATCATTACATTTAGCTCCTCCCTAGTGTCTTCATAAGGCTCCAACCTTATGGAAGTGCTTCTAAGCATAGTCATGTAAGTGTTGCTATACATATTTTGGCCATCATCTTGCAATCACTCTACATCAATATTAACTTTTTATATCTTCACCTAATCAACTATTAATCTAAAAAAGGATGGATCATGACTCTCAAACTCATCCTTGTAGTTGGCTCAGTAATCTTCAATAGCGGTGATATGTTTTTATCACACTTCCTATCTGCAAAACATCTATGGAATACCCATTCAGGTTGAACATGGGCCTCAAGACTTCTAACATGTATAGCTTATACTTCATCTCAAATACCTTTAACATGTTCTTGGTGTCAGAGTGGGTGTTACAGCTAAACTCCCCCACCTTCACGGGAAATTGGTATCCTTTCTTCTTCAAGCTCCCATTCAATAAGTTCACTTGAATGACTTGTCACACAACCTCAATCAACATGAGCATGTCACTAGTATACTATGGTAGCTTCAATGGGAATCCATCAAAGGCTACAAGACACAAACAAGAGAAAGATGAGAATTGGATGAAATAACTCCCAAATTGTCTAATAGTGGCAATGACTTTAGGGTTGAATCTCCTCTCTGGATGTCCTTGTAGCTCCCTGTAAATCCTCATAGTAAATGCATCATTTACTTTTACATACTCTACATAACTATTATATAACTAGTAGCATGGGTAAAATTGATAAGATTTCACATCATCAAGAAAGCTCTCTAGTCTTGGGAGTCCTAGCCATAGTTGCAACGAGGCCAACATATAAATCAAGAAAGAAGACACATAGAATGTATTATAAAATTTGGCCCTCAAAGAGCATTGGATAGAACTTCACTTACCTCTTGAGTCCAATCAATATATTGAGTGTTAGCGAGAAAATGACATGTACTAAAAAGAAATACTACTCAGCAAAATTCCAGGCTTCTATCTCACCTTTCAACCTATGTAGGAGAACTAGAATATTAATAATCTCTAGTTTGAGGTTCGTCCCAAAAAAGGTTTTAGAAACTTTACTCTTAGCACCTCATGGTTTTTGGAACCATGTCTGCATGATTTATTTCCTCGAGATCATCTTCTTTGTGAAGTACTCAAAAATGGCTCCCCCAAAGGTCAAGTTTGAGAATTCTTCCCACCCTGGCACACATAAGCAATTTAAAATAGTTTTCCTATAAATTGAAATTAACACATGGCACAATCTTCTTTGTCTTCAGTTTGTAATGATGTATGTACTCACAAATCAGCTCTAGGGCTTTAACTACAACTTAAAAACTAGTAGCTTCAACTAACCCACTTCCTCAAAGTTTCTCAGTGATGGGGTGAATCCATTTAGACTTTACTCTCTTTTGAAAATCCTCCATGTTGTAGAAGCAAAAAGAAGTGTCTATGAAATTCTACAATTTGGATTTGATTCCAGTCAATCCATCAAAACCTACAAACCTAGTTTCCATGATTTTGAGAATAAGATTTGAATTGAAGATGGTGAAAGAAATAAAAAATGCAATAATCATTGGTTTTTAAAAAAGCTATGTGCATTAATAGAAAAATAGTTCAAAGAAAAAGTGGTATCTCTTTCAACCTTTTAGGGATCCTTCCATGGTTCTATTGAGTTCAATGGTAACTTTCTGTAAACACATTTCTTACTTTTCTATTTTTCTTAAGTTTTAGAAAGTTACCATTGGGGTACCCTATGGGAGAATGTCAATCCATTGAGATCCTGACTCTCATTTCTTTTCCATAATGGTTCAATTCACTTTAGTATCACTTTAAGATGTTCTAAATATGACTTGCAGATCCAACTTGATTACTAACTTGATGTTTTTTTGAACTTTAAGAAACTATGATCATGGATTAAAAACTTGCCAAGGAGAAGACCATTTCTGTTTCTCCGCTAATGTTTCCTATTTTAGTGAAATTTTGGACAATCAGCCCTCTTGAGGTTGGAAATGTCTAAATGGGGTTTGAAGACCTTTTCAAGGATGAATTAGCATCCCTTTTCATTCCAAACTTCCTTTTTAGAAAACTAACTTCACGGGTTGAAAACCCACCAAGGAGAAGTTGGATTTGAGTTTTCCACTAAGAATGATTATGTAGCCCACAATGAATTTGAACCATATTTTGGAGTCATAATCATAAATGAAAATATTTATTTTCTACATGATTCCTTGTTACTTGCATGTTTTTGATATGCGTGCATCATTTCGTGTCATTCATGAGAAATCATCATCATGGTTAGGAAACCCATCGAGGAGAAGATATTTTTTGAATTTTGGCTAGCATGAGTCTTTCAAACAGTGATATGCCATAAATAGATATAGAATGTAGTTGATCTTTGGATAGGTATAATGAATCTCCATTGGACTTGGCACTTGTAAGATCACTTGGAAAAATGAAAACCCACCCTACTATGAATGAGGAGAGGGAGGAAAGGGAAAATTTGATAGAGATTTACCTAAACTAAAGAGAATTAAACCTATACTCAAATGAGACTGAAACTATGTTGTTTTCCCTTATACACAAGAACTCACTTTTCCCAATTAGTTAGAAAAAAAAAGTGGGGCAACAACTAGCTCTGTCTAGGGACTTGGGCAATCTATGTCCAAGAAAGGTATTCAGGATCTCTGGTTTCAAAAAATTAAAAGGTGGCTACACAACAAAACTAAAGTAACAAAAGTGATGGAAACCTAACTAGGAAAAATAGAAAAGGGAACTAAACATAACAATAGTACAATACATGACAAAGCATGTGCAGGTTGATTAGACTATGGGCTTGGAGTAGGATAATGATGAAGGAAAGGGGGGTTGAACAAAAGATGGAGACCCACAACTTTTGCAACTACATCTAGGAGAAAAAGATATTCTTGCTCCAAAACCAAGGGCATCTAGAGGGGCCCCAAGGGCCTATGGGTAATGGACCAATCTATTTGGAGTCATCACATTGGGTAAATCCTCCTTCCCAAAGATCATTGATAAATCAAACAAAGAGAAGGGGGCTTATGCCTTACAAGTATCTATAGATATTATAGACCATGATATTTTGGGCATGGCAACTACTCTAGTGGCTAAGTTCATTGGCCTCCAACCAAAAATTGACCTGGTTCAAATCTTTTCTAGAAATAAGCTGGAGTTGAAAGGTTAGGTTGAAGCTTTCCTACCCTAGAGATTACTCAAGGATTCTCTATGTGGGAAATTTTTCAATGGGGAAGTCTACTCTTATACTAAAAAACTAGGCTTCTAACCTTGACCTCAACAATGATTTCCTAACCTAGGCCCAGGTCTAGATTAGATTGCCAGAACTTCCCTTGGAATACTAGCATGAAAATGTGTTTGATGGTATCACGAACTCTTCTAGAGATTTTCTATCTATAGACGTTGTTACTAAAGCCAAGAAAAGACTCACGTATGTTAGAATTTACATTGGAGTGGTCAAGGGCTAGGATATGCCTTAAGCGATCAAGTTTCAATCATGTTTGGGAAGGTGAGTGCATTCGATAGATTATGGGAATGTACCTTTTTCTTGGTTCCATTGCAAAAAGGTAGGACACAAAGAAAAGGTGTGCCCTATTTTCATAAAGAAGGAAAAGGCCCGCAAGACTCAAAATAAACAAGGAAAAGGCGAGGATAATCAACACAAATTATTGAATCAAGTAGAGGCTTCTAGGAAGGTGTGGAAGGAGAAAGAAACTGATGGAAAGATCCCTAAGGGGGAAGTTCTTGGAGAGAGAGACAAGATTGTGACCCCAATGGATCACCAGACTTTGGAAGGAAGAAAATAAAATAAGGAGTTGGAACAGCAAAAGACCTTTTTGACAACAAGCAACAGGGACTCAAAAGATCTTGAGACTAACCCCAAAATCATTTTGGATGATGTGGTTTGTAGGAAGAATATAGAAGAAGATGAGACCATACTAAAGGAAATCAATGAGGAGATCATAGCAAAGGAAACTAAGGAAGAATCCTACATTTTGTACACCCAGGATGGGGAATCTATGGAGATGTAAGGAAAAGCTCTTACTCAAGAATCAAACTTTAGTAGAAGCAATGAGGTTTCTGCTACAATAGTGAATATATTTCTTGAGATGGTCCCTGGCACCACTCCTAGCCATTTCTCCTAGATGAAGTCTTTTTTTGATAGCTGTAAAGATGCCAATGGAGGACCATGGATATTAGTCAAGAATAGGAAAAAGAAAAACAACATGGATCCATCTCTGTTCTCAGCTGTGGTAATGAGGAACAAAGTAAAAGTTGACATAAGAAGTAAATCTAGCATTCTAGGTAGGAAAAACAAGCATCACATTAGAAAGGAAGAAACAAGGAGGAATATTATGAATAGGACCTAGAGAACCATCTAGGAAACATGCACCCAAAATAAGTCATGAAGGTCATCTCTAGGAAAATTCATGGACTCAATGGAATCCACAAACAAGAAATTTTTAGGAATATTATTAGGTATCATAGGCAAGATCTTATTTTGATTTAGGAATCTAAAATGAGAAAGGAGAAAGTTGAAAAAAAAAATTTAGTAAAGGAATGAAGAATATGGCTACAGACTTTGAAGTGGCTTCTGGAGGTCTATTAGTAATATGGAAGGATACCTTTGAAGCAGACATCATTTTTTACGAAGGTAATATTTTGGTCATGCATTTCAAAAATCTAAAGGACCAGGTTAGTTGGTATATCATGAACATCTATGCTCCTAATACTAAGAATAATAGAATAATTTTTGATTTGTTGACCTTGGTGGGAGATCCCAAGGGTATTATTATGGGTGATTTGAATACCCCTCTTTTGGCCATGAAGAAGTTAGGTGGGCCCTCACTTGACTTGGATAGCAGGCAACACTTGGATGACATGATTAAAGACCTAGCCCTTTTGGATGTTGAGCTTGGGGGTGGCAAATTCACTTGGTCTAATAGGAGAGTTGGTTTGGATTGCATTTAGGTGAGACTAGACAGGGCCTTGATCATTGTGAAATGGATGAACTAGTTTCATTTCAAGCTTTCCTCTAAGGTGAGACTTGGATTCAATAATTATTCGATCTCTCTTACCTTAGAAACCATCAATCGAAAAAAGGCTTTCCCTTTCAAATTTGAGAAGATGTTGCCTACTCACATTGTTCCTTTTGACAAAATTAAGGAGTGGTCGGGTATAGAGGTGGAAGGCACAACCATGTATAAGGTGGCCAAGAAACTTAGATACATCAAAATGGAGATTAGAGAGTGGAACAAAATGGACTTTGGTAATATTTTTCATGCTTTTAAAGAGGGCATTTTGGAGGACTTTGCTAAGGTGCATGAAGAGATACAAAATAGGGGATATGATGAAATAGGGCTGAATTTTGAGAATAATATCCTAGTTGAGCTTCACAATATTTTGGGAAAAGAGGAAATTTTTTGGAGGAAGAGGTCTAGGTTGGTTTGGCTCAATGAAGGGGACAAAAACTCAAGATACTTTCATCTCTCCACTATGAAATATATGGTTGCTAATAGAATTAGTGGGATAAAAAAGGGCAATGATAG
Organism: Cupressus sempervirens; assembly: GCA_028749045.1. Lineage (NCBI taxonomy): Eukaryota > Viridiplantae > Streptophyta > Pinopsida > Cupressales > Cupressaceae > Cupressus > Cupressus sempervirens. Next base: position 9,038,455 of record CM053786.1, read on the forward strand.
TATAGGGGAAGATAATGAGATAATAGAGTAAGCTATTAGGTTCTTCTCTTCCATCCTATCCAAAGACCTAAACTTGGACGAAGAAGACCAGAATGAAATTTTTAATACCATTCCTAGTATGATTAGTGCTGCTCAAAATGAGACCTTAGTGGTCATCCTAAAGGAAAAAGAAATTAAGGAAGTTGTTCTTTCTCTACATGTTGAGAAGGTCCTTGGCCCTGATGGCTTCCCTATTTTTTTCTTCTAGATGTACTGGGATGTTATTAAAGATGACCTTGTCAAAGCAGTTCAAGAATTTTTTGGATCCAGGGAATTTCTTAAAGAAATCGATGCCACATTTTTGGTTTTGATCTCTAAAGTCATAGGTGCAAATTATTTTGAAATTTTTAGACCTATTAGTCTATTCAACTCTTTTTACAAGATTTTTGTGAAGGTTTTAACTAAAAAAATTATCAAATTACTCCCAAAGATTATTGGACCTCAACAATATTGATTTTTCCCTAGCAAACAAATCCTAGATTCCATAATTAGTATTCATGAAGTGATCCATTCCTCAAAGGAAGGTAAATAGGAGGCTTTTCTTCTCAAACCTGATCTTTAAAAGGCCTATGATAGGGTGGACTGGGGGTTCCTGGATAATTTTCTTGAACCTTTTAGTTTCAATGCCAAAGTTAGAAAGATTGTTTCTCAACTAATTTCCACGCCCTCCTTTGTTGTCATGGTTAATGGGACACGCGATGAATTCTATAAATCTACCAGGGGGCTTAGAAAGGATGACCCTCTCTCACCTATCCTCTTTATCATTCTGGTGGAAGGCCTAGGTATGCTTATTCATGATAAAAGGTGTAGAGGGGAATTTGTGGGCTTGAAACCTTCATGTAGTCCCTTGATCTTCTCATATCAACAATTCATGGATGACACCATTTTGGGGGGAGGTGATTCAGTGAGAGAAGCTAGAAATGTGAAGAACATCCTCAATACTTATTCCGATACCACTAGGCAACTGATCAAGTGGAGAAAGAGTTTGGTTTTCTTTATTAACACCACAATTGCCAAATAGAGGAAAATTGTTGACATTCTAGGGTGTAATATTGGTGTTATTCCTTCCACCTATTTGGGACTTCCTTTGGAGAACAAACCTCCTGACCTCTTTTGGAATAATCTCATTGAGAAATTCAACAAAAAGCTTGTGGGTTGGAATGGCATCACTTTGAGTTAGGTAGGCAAAGTTTAGCTTATTAAATCTACTTTGCAAAACTTTCCTACTCATGCTTTAAGTCTCCTCTCTATTACCTCAAAGGTGGATAATACTCTAGAATTCATATAGAGGAATTTTATGTGGCCTGGTACTAATGGCAACAAGAACTAACCTTTGGTGGCTTGGGAGATCATCTGTAGAACAAAGAAGCAGGGGGGTGTTGGGGATCAAGAATTTGAAACAGTTCAACAAAGCCCTCCAAGAGAAACAAATATGGAGGTTTTTCAACACCACTGCAGAATGGAGAGATATTTTGAGGTACAAATATGCTACTAATATTAATTTTAGATAGTTCATTAGTAGGGATCTTGACCCTAGGGGCTCTAACATCTGGAATGGCATTATGAAAACAAAGAGTATAGCTTTTGAGAAAGCTAAATAGAAACTAGGAAATGAAGAAAACATAAATTTCTAGCATTATGACTAGCTTAGACCAGGGCCTCTATGGAGCATAGAGCCATTTAATAGATGGGCTAACTCTTGTATGGAAAGATATGGGAGCAAAGTGAGTGAGTACAGGGTCCATAATGAGTGGATTGATCTGACCACAATATCCCCAAATCTCAACTTATTGATGGAAATTGGTCAGGCATATACCCTTGTCCCACAACAAGAATGCCATTATTTGGGGAGAGATTGAGAATGACAACTATACTATAGCCTCTAGCTATGAGACCATAAAAAATAATTGAAATGCCCCAGTTTGGGCCAAAGCTTTGTATCTGGGTCTCATTCCCAAAATTAACATTTTTTTTCTATATTATGCTCCAAAACCATATTTTAATAGTGGAAAACCTCACCAAGAGGGGGAATATGATACCCAATAGATGCATTCTATGCAAAAATCACAGTGAGAGTGTAGATCATACCTTTATCTACTACCACTTCATTAGAGATATCTAGTCTTAGTTCCTATCCTTTTTCAATATATCCTGGTACTTTCCTTCCAACATTTTGGGTCTCTTTAAACAATGACATCATGGGTTGTATGGGGATGGGATCAAGGACTTGTGGAATTGGACTTTTCCTTATGTGTGTTGGGGAGTGTGGAAAGAGAAAAGAAAAGAAACATTTAGGGAAAAAGAAACAAATGCAAAGGCTGTCTTCCACAAAATCCTTAACACTCTATTTGAAAACTGAACTAATATTAAAGGTCCTAACCCCTTTCTTAGCACAAAAAGTATGGATAATAATAAGAGGAAAGATTGCAGATGGAGTCTTTCACCTGAGGGATGATATGAAGAAAATTTTGATGGAGTGACCAAAGGCAACCCGGGAAAGGCAAGGATGGGAGGCATCATTAGAAATGCATATGGTAAAGGGATTTTCATCATTTCTTCTCCTCTAGGAATACAAACTAATCATTTTGTGGAGGTGATTGTGATTCATCAAACTATCAAACTAGGTTGAGACATGGGAGTCAAAAATATTTGACTAGAAGGAGGCTCAATGAATATTATAGACTACCTTAATGAGAATAATGAGCCAACATGGATGATTATGAATATCATTAATGAATGCATCCAATACCTTAAGACTTTTGATAAAACTTATGTGGCTCATGAGTATAGGGAATCCAATCAAGTGGATGATAGTTGGCCAACTATGCAGTCAAGTACAATGAAGTGGCAAAGTGGATGGATAGGCATAATTTTTCACTGGATATTAATTAGCTCATTGAAAAGAAAAGGATCCTGAGTAGATTGGAAATCATAAAAGGTTAATTGTGATTCTTTATGAGTAATGGAAAATGTGTATAAATGTGATGTGTAAGTATGAAAGCAATTGTACTTTTCACATCAACAATATCTATCATCTTACTTTGAGGATCAATTTTGGGCATAAAGTACACAATGTGAAAAGAAGTTTTGAGAAAAAAACTAGTGCTAATGATAATCCATATTTGAAGAGAATCAGTAATAGGAAAAAAGATTATAGAGAAGAAGAAACCATGGTGGGGGAAAGACATAGGAGGGAACCTGAGGACAAAGCTCAGAAGTGGTGCAGATGCTCCAAGGTGTGGAACATTCTAAAAAAGGGTAAAGTCACAAATTTCATTGAACAACTCCATGGATGGAAACCCTCTATTATGAGGACCATGGTAAAGAGTTGGCATGAGGGGATTGTTAAGATTGATGGGGTGGATTTCATGGTGATGGAGGATGTTATCTCTATGTTGACTTGTATTCCCATAATGGGGAAGAAATTCTATAGAGATTGAAAGATTTTAGGCAAGCAGTTGTTGAATTCACAAAGGATTTGGAGAAAAATAAGGCTTTGGTGAAGAAAGGTACTTACTATCTATCAAGCACCATTAAGTTGCTATGGAGGGTTGTGTTAAGGGTTATAATCAAGTACATTTCCATCAACATGAGATTCAACTTCCTTTGCACCCACCATTTCATGCTTCTTAACCAATTCAAGTATGAGGTGAAGATATATATTCCTTTCTACCTTTACTCATCTATTAATGAAAATATTAATGACTATAAGGAAAAGCACTCTAGTAATCCAACCTTCCATGAGGGGTCTTGCTATTAATCTGTGATTTTTTTAAGGCTAGGTCTATGGGAAAATAAATTGAGAATGGGAACCAAGGCAAGAAGGCTAGAGTGGATTCAGATGAGTCGGGAGAGGACTATACACTATCAAATACTAAGGACAACCAAGAGATGTACTCAAAATTTGAGAAGGAAGCTTTCCCATAGTATAATACTGGTAAAAAAATTCTCAAAATGGAGAGAAAGGAGAAAAAATTGATAATCAAACCTAAACAGGGTTTTGACATCTCTTCAGATAGGGACTATAATGAAAGGGTGGAGGGCATGGACAGTTAGAGTGACAATGCTGAAGGGGAAGAGGGGACCTATCTTAGAGAAGGGGAGGGCATTGAGAGGAAGGGTGGTAAGAGAAACATTTCCATTAAAATGCTCACCAACAAAGAGGAGCATTATGAGGTCAAGACCTTCAAGGGTGGGAAAAGAGGAAAGGCTATAGAATCTAAGGAGGAAAAAGAGGGGGTGAGGAAGGATAGTGTTGAAGGGTATTTTAATCAGGATGATGGGGAAGAGTAGGAGAAGGACTATGAGGAATTTGAAACTAGCCAATACAAATGCATGATTATGAGACAAAGATAGGAATGTGGTGTGGAGGAATTTTGATATTGTTTCTACTAGAATGGGGATTAGTAAAGAATTGATTAGAACTATGGTCAAGGAGAATAAAGAGAAAAAAATCCAAATGGAAGAGTTGATTGACCCAACCCTTGTGATTTTTAGTGACACCACTAAGGAAAATCCTTAAATGGATGTGCTCAACAATGCTAAAAACAACATGGCATATAGCTATCACACCACCAAAGGGATTTTCCATGAAATTTAGGAGCTCAAATATAGAGTGAGCAATTTAGAGAGGGAGAATTACATCTTGCAAAAAAGAAAAATGGAGGAAGTGAAGAATAGGGTCCAAACCATATAGAGCTCTATACATAATATTGTCGAGAAACGTTTCAACATTCTCAAAGAAGCTAATGAGAACATAAAGGTTCTCATTAACAAGGTGGAAGATCATAGGGCCATCAAGGAGGAGGATCTTTCTCCAAATAATGCCAAGGATAGGTCTCCTAGGGATAGTTTGAGGAAGAGAACAAAATCCAACAAAAAGAATAAGGATATCCAAGAACTTGACAAGGATATGTTTGACATGAAGGAGGGAGCTGGAAGAATGTTGGAGTCAAAAATTTGTGCTATAGAAATACTTAGAGAAATCAACTGAGCAGCCTTCCTGGACTTTTGGACTCTCCTTTTTTTTTGTCCTACTCCCCTTGTTTTAATGGGTTTTTTTCTTTTATATGTGGGGGGGTTCTTTCAATATGTTACTTTTAGTTAGACTGATACTTTAAGCATTCTTTTTATGTCTATCTTATGTTGTATAAAGGTTTTAGGGCCCCATTAAAACCTATTTTCCTTAATAAAAACATGTAGTATAATACAGAGGTTACCTATTTTCAATTTGAAACTTGATAGAGCTACAAATCCTAACCATTATAGATCAGGATTAGTACTTCACCATCTAGATATGCTAATTTGAATGAGTTTTTTTCAAAAGCATGAAGAACATTGAATGGACCCTTCCACAGAGTATCAAATTTCTTATGCATACCCTTCAATGCCTTTCACTTATTCCATAGTAATATAGTATCTCCTACATAAACTTTTGTAGCCTTTCCTTTTTTGTTGAACAAGTTCTTTACACTGTTGCATAATGTGATCCACAATTTCTTCTCTTTCTTCTTTGAGCTTGCTTAAGTACAAGATCCTCTTCTCTAGTCCATCTTTGTAGATGTCATCTTCAATAACTTTCCTTAGTCTTCTTGTAGCTAATTCCAAGGGTAAAGGGAGATTAGCTACTCTTCCATAGACTAGTTCAAAAGGGGAGATGCCAATCACCCTTTTTAGGATCACTCTATCTACCAAAGTGCCTCATAAATCTTTCTATGCCAAGTGTTTTGATTGTCTGACACCAGTTTTGTAATGATGTTTATCCGGTTTTTGTTACTAGATTTGGCTTGACCATTCCTGTGTGGTAAATAGTTAGAAGAGTGATTAAATTTTATCCCATAATATTAAAAAACTCAGTAATTTTAACTGAACAAAAGTATGCTACATTATCCATGGCCAGTCTGAATGGTACACTAAATCTAACCAATATATTCTCCTTAATGAATTTGCAAACTAGTTTGGAAGTAGTTTTCTTGGTTTCTTTCACCTGCACCCATTTGATGAAGTAGTTAGTTGTAGTAATAAAACATGTATGATTAGTACTAGATGTTGGATTAATATGGCCAATGAAATCAGGACCTCGTTGCTGAAAAGGACCTTCAATAATCATAGGTCTAAGAGGTAATGTGGCTAACTGATGTCTACCCATGAACATTTTACAATTTTCACATTTTGACACCTAGTAGTAGGCATCCTTAAACATGTCTGGCCAATAATAACATTGTCATAGTATTTTGAAATCAATGACTAAAGATGAGAGATTTCCACCACATGCTTCATCATGAAATATTTTCAACAATCTTTCTTGTTGTTGTTTATCTATGCACCTGAGTAAAGTACCGGCTATAGTTATTTTGAATAATTTATCATCCCAAATCACATACTTGGTAGCCTTTAGCTTGATTCCCTTATTTATTTCACTATCATTCCTTTGGGACATTCTCTATATGTTAGGAGATAAGTGATATTCTCAAACCAAGGGTCTTGTAGATCCACAACCAAGACTAATTGTTTCTCTTTCAGCTCTTCAATAATTTTATATTATACAATAACCTTGCATAGGGCATTACCTCTTACTAGCTTAGTGGGCTTTATTTCAATATCATATTCATGTGTTTTTTCTACCCACATTCCTTTGGTATTGCACCCTACACCTTGTTAAGTCAACACACTCTTTACTACTACATTATGTACATGAACCACAAAATGTGAATGCAAGATATAAAATCTACTTTTTTTTTAGTGCTTTGACCATGAAAAAGGCATGTTTACCATTTTGAGAATATTTTAACTCATGACTCTTTAGGGGAATTCTCATGAAGGTGATAGGGGCTTGTATTCCTTCCTTGTTATCTTGCATGAGGATGGCTAGCAAGGTGTGTTTAGAAGCATAATAATAGATCATGAAATCAAGCTTATAGTTTAGATGACATAATACTGGAGAATTAGCAATTATATTTTGAAAGGATTATTTTCCCACCTTATTCCATTTAAAGCTTGAGTTTCCCTTCATCATATCTATAATACACTTAGTGGTTTCTGCAAAGTCAAGTATGAACCTTCTAAGGTAATTCACTTGTCCAAAGAATGGCTTATCTCTTATTTTGCTTACAGGTAGACATAACCTTCAAATGGCTTCAATTTATTCAAGATTGATTATAATACCTTCTTGTGATACTATATGACCAAGTAGCTTTCCCTTTGTTACAAATAAGATATATTTCTTTTGATTTAGTGAGATTTCATATTCTCGACACCTTTGTCACACCTTTTTGAAATCTTCTATATGGTTTTTTTCTCTTCTTTGAGAATATAGTGAGGTCATCTAGGTATATAGCAATAATTCAATCTTTTAAGTTAGCAAAAGATTTACTCATACACCTTGGAATATGGTACTGATGTTAGTGAGACCAAAAGGAATTCTATGATATGTTAATGTACCCCAAGGGGTGTTGAAAGTCATATTGTGTTGATCTTTCTCTTCCACTTCTACCTGATTGTATCCCAAGAATCTGTCAAGAATGGACATCATTTCAGCTCCAGCCACTATTTATAGTAGATAGTCCATGTTAGGGAGAGTGTAATTATTCTTCAAAGATGCCTTGTTTAGATATCTAAAATCTACACAGATCCTTATTTCTCCATTCTTCTTTCTAACTAGTACTATATTTGCTACCCAAGTAGAGTGATGAATAGAATACATGTTTCTTGCCTTTAGAATCTTGCCAAATTCTCAAATTATGGTGTCTACTACTTTTGGAAAGGAGTTGTATAATGTTTTAAGGGAATCTGATGTTTCATTTTCCTGCCTCTATTGTTTTTCAAATCTTCATTACTCCAAGAAAAAACATCTTGATATTCTACAAAAAGTTGTTTGTTAGCTTCCTTCTCCTTAGATGAGCCACACTTTCCAATATTGATCATTTTGAGACTTTGCATGTCTCGAATGTTAACTCCTTTGTACTCACTAGTAGTAGGCCCTTTTCTATCCTCTTTTTCATTATGTAGGCATCAATCTATTAAATAATTTTTCCAATGATATAAAGTATGGGGGAATGATATTACCTCATAGTTGAACTTCATTAGCTTGATCTTCTATTTTTTTGTGGTGGAGGTCTTCTTGATTGATTTCATTGGGATGATCCTCACAAGTAGCTTTGGGATTTTCTAAGAATGGCTATAGACTATTGTCATCTTTGAACACTTGCTAAGCTTCTATATTGTTAGGGACAAAATATTTTTATATAATTTCCACCTAGTATGTTTTGTCCTTGAATTCTAGATGAGAGGGAAACAAAGAGGTGGAAACAACCAGTGAATCTGCTTTAGAATTAATCTCCCTTAGTATCAATTCAATCGTGAATGCATCTAGCCCCTTTATTTCATCCTAGACCTTGTTTCTATAATTTTTCAATTTATGTTTTTTCACAGAGTACTATCCTTTGATCTATCACACAATGAGCGCTACATCACGCTGAGCTCTTAGGATCATTACCCCCTTTTTCTTCACAACTCTCCTTTAGGATATATAAACACTACACTTGTACTGGACCCAAATGAGGAACAACTTCCATCAAACTCCAATTTCCATATGAATGTTGATTCTTCCTCTTCACTAAGGATTTGATTTCCTAGGTCTTCAAGTTCTTAATCATTCAAAACATCTTCAGTAAACAAAATGTAGTTATCTAATTCTAATTCTTGGTAGAGAATCTATGCTTTGGGATCATCTAACTTTAAAACTATAAATTTAGCTTTATCTTCAGGTTCCAACTTAACCTTCTTACTTCCTATGGGTCTAATTTCTTGAGACCAATTCAATTTTATTTCTCCTTCTAGGCATCTACAAAAACTTTATCTTAAGAACAAGCCATAGCTTGCTAAGATATCCACAACCAAGATCATTAACAATAGTTTCTTTTTTGGATGAGAAGCTAGTGTTACTTGAGCATCTTTAATTTGTCCAAGTAGTGGGACTTATTTGAAATCCATAGAATAAAATCTACCATGAACTTTGGTGAGAGTGAAGCCTAGAGCTTTAGCTATGGGATAAGACATCACATTATCTGATGCACCCAAATTGATTATACAATTACTTAATTTGCACCCATTGATGTATACGGATATTTTGAATGGGTCAAGTTTTTTTCTAGGGAAGGGTGCTAAAACTAAGGATTATTAATGATAAAAAAGGTTAGATGTTAAAGTTTCATCTTCCTCTTCAGTGGTAACCTTATGATTCAAATTCAAGTCATCTCCTTTACAGCGATCCACTAATCTTTTTAACTTAGCAAGATGAGATTTTAGGTAATCTATGGGAGAGATTTGGATCCTAGAATCTTTGCAAAATTGGATGAAACCAAAAGGATTCTTGTCCTTAGCTAGTTGAGATGTTGTGGCCCCTTGATTAATGTGATTGGAACTTGAAGAAGAGACATTATCACTTCCTAGAATATGACTAGAAGATTGGTTCTTGTGCTTTTGGCTCCTATTTAATATCACATATGAGCTTCCATCAATAGTTGCATATCATTCACCTTTTTTCTCAAAGTCAAACTCATATTCTAAAAATAAATTTCTAGAGTCACCATTTGAGTATAAATATGACTGAGAACTAGGGGTTGAAATATTAAACTCATTAGTGGATAACAATTGCATCATACAAGCCATTTTAGGACAATGTTTTTTATTGTGATTCATTGTTAATTAAAAAACACACATATTCCCTTTCTTGGGTGCCACATTGATTGCCAACCTTGATTGTGCACTTACAAACTATGAAAACTTTCCATCATTATTCCTTCCTAGAAAATTTTGGTAATTATGTTAGAAAGAGTGATTAAATATAAGTAGTTGTCTCTACATAGAAACTAGCTCATTTGATAGCTTTTGTATGATCTCATTGGATAAAATGGTATTACTAGAACTTCCTTTGGTTTGAACTTCTCATTTCCATTTTCTAGTGGAGATCAAGTCATCTTCAAATTCAATCGCTTTCTTTTGTGCATCTTCCAAGTCTATGGGGTGGTATCTCCTTAGGTCATAGTTGATATCTAGTGGCATCATAGTTATGAAGAAGGTTTTCAAATTTCCAGTAGTCGGTCTATCAGCGGTAGGTATTCTATTAGTGATCTTATTGAAAGTTGCAACAAAATCTCTCATACTCACAATAGGTTGTTTTTTAATTAACGTCAATTGTGATAATAGGACGTTATCATCTTCTACCATTTTGAATCTCATTTCAAATTTCAACCTCATCATATCCTAGCTTGTGATTGAGGCATCACCCAAATGATAAAACCAATCTATTGCATTTTTTATTAGAGTTTCTACAAATAGCCTTTGTAGACACCTAAATTAGATTGGATTGCTTTGGTAATCCTATTTAGTTATCTCTAAAGGCATCATTAATTAAATTCCTATTTAATTAATCCTTTTCCATCCCCTAGCTGATTAATTTAATTAATCATCTATAGTCCTAATTGATAAATCAAATAACCTATTATTTATCAATTAAATCCTATTCTTCTATCTAATTCCAAAATCCACATTTATTAAATAAACCTATTTGATAAATGAAACCCTCAAATCTAATAACCCTTAACTTATTCCTAAATCCCCTTTTTAGCCTAATCCACCCCATCCACCCATGCTAACCAAGCTTAGCCACTAACTCACCCACCCTCATAAATGCCATCCACTTGAAAATCTCTAACATCCCTAATCTATTCCTAAACCCAAGCCTAATCCACCCCCTAATGTTGTCACATTCCCTAAGAAAGCTTAAGACTTTCCTAAGCCAAGGAAAGTCAACAATCTCAACTCCCCTAAAAATATCCCACCCACCCAACAATGAATGCTCTTACAAAAGCCATAAAGACTCTTACAAGCTCTTACAAGCCATAATGAAGGGTCTTTATGAAGATATTATCCTTTGAGCCTCCTTTGTTGATTCATCCTTCCCCTTTCCTCCATCCACTCACCTTGTAACATGTGTCACTCCCTGATTGGTGCTAAACAAGCACAATCCATGTGCTCCTTTTTGAGTGCATCCTAGCCCTCCTTAAGCTTTCATCTTTCCTTCCATCTTAGCCGTCCATCCCTCAACCCCTTAGCCTATAAATTGAATCCCCTCCCAAGCCTTTTCAACCACAATCCATCAAGTAAAGTTATAATGCCATTTTGAAGCCAAATCCATACTTTTGCATGCATCCACACCAAAAATCCCAAAAATCTCCATTGAAGCTAGTTTGAAGCTTGAGCATACATCCCAAATCCTATCAAATAGACTCATCCATAAATCAAGTGACTATCCTCATTGGGAGAGCCATTCCATGGCTCATATTTTCATTTGAGGGTTTCACTTTGTCTCTCATATATGTTATGTCTTTTATGCTAGTTAATGCTTTGTTTTCTTAACAGATTAGTATTACTTGCTAACATATTTCTCATATATAGCCTTATGGTTGTCTTCATGAGCTACCCCTAATATATGAGTAGCTAAAAAATAGGCTTTGATATGTTCATCAGTAGTAACTTTTCCATCACTTGAAAACTTAGGGAAATTATTTCTCAAGCCGAATAGGTGTGGGTGATACGCCGTAAGTGCTAATAGACCCATTCCTATGGCCTAGTGTGCAGTGATGATTGTCATAGAAAGGTATGGTAGAAAATTGGCAACTAGAGGAGTAGTTACTCTATGTAAGGCCAATACCTAGTAAATAGTGTGGCAATTTTTGATTTCTTTCTAGAATGGGGAAGCTAAGTTCTGTAAGCTTTTCAAAAACAGGGTCTTGCCCACCTTGATCTTTGGTGCTTCTAAGAAACCTTTCTTGGTCCAAGGTGTTGAATTAATTTTTCCTTTGGGCTTTGTGTTCTACTTGTCTTTCTGTTCTTCAATGTTCTCTCCTTTGAATGACTCTTTCCAGTGCTTTGGCTCTAGCCTATTCTTCTTCTAACACTTTCCTAGCATTTCTGTAGCACTCTATGTTCCTCCTACTCCTCCAAACAAATGTGTTAAGGGATGAGATTATATCTTCTTGGTCATCTCAAAATCCAAGATTAGGTTTGAGTACTAAGACTATGCTCTCATGAGGTAAGTGTTGTCACTTAGGTTTGCACCCTTGTCCAAGGCCTACACGCGAGGACAACCTAGTGAAACATGGAAACAACCTCAAAGCTGTGGGACTTGAACTGCGAGGTTGAGTCTCCGGAGAAGGCCAGCTTCCTCTTACTGTCAGGGTGCACCTATCTATTCTCAGAAGGGAAAGGGAGAAAGAGAGCATTAAAGCAAATCTACCTAGTCTAATCTAAGGCGGTGATGCACCAAAACAGAGTGTTTAGACTCATTTCTGCCCATATATGCACTACAAAACTAGGGTAACATCCAAATTCATACATTCATTCAGACTTATATCGATCAACAACCACATACAGATCAGGAAACCAACTGAATAACACCAGGAAAAGAAGATTTCGCTTGTATATTATTCAATAGGCCAAAGATAGATACAGTATGCACACCACTGATCTCAACAATACATCAATGAGAGGCAAAATGATGCACATACACATTGATGGCTGAAAGAGATGATACAGGATGCTTATCTAGCTCAGAGACAAAGGGATTTTTACACTGCAAGTCTGCAAGCAGTAGCAGAGAAAATCAGGAAGAGTCGACCCTTAAAAAATGTACAAAATCTGCCCTTATAGTTCAGGCGTAACTGAGATCTTTTTTGGCTGAAATGACCCTGCAACTACCTGCCATTGAGTACCATGGAAGGCAATCATGGAAAAAATCCCCAGAAAATTTGATCTCTTTTGCCAATAATGTCTTGAGAAGATTGAAAATGATGTCATAACTGCGCTCTGACCTGGTAGATGGATCAACGGGTGGGTGGAGTGTCATTCTGTGTTTTACATTTACTCTGGTAGGTTGAGATTGATCATGGAGATTAGATCACACGAAAAAATCGATTATCCTCGCCTCCTAGTTCATGAATCCATCAAGGTCAAAAGGTCAACCGAGCTCCCTATGCGTCAACTAGGCTGCGCGGGCCAATTGCATTTCTTTATTTCGCCACCTGGAGGTCCTCTCATGGTCAACCACCCTTCATTGGACTAACCACACCACCCTAAATACTATCATGATGGTGACGGTTACACTAACTGCCAACCGCCATCCTAGACTGCGCTGATAGGACGCGTGTCGACAAGGCGCTGTGTCGCCAACATAACCCTCGCACATCTCTGCCATAGCGCGATGGCGCCTACCATCGATCGGCCTCGATCCAACGATCATGGAGACTCATCATTCTACAACCTCTTCCCTTGTAAATCATTGGGCCCGCAGCACATGTGGCACTTCCCCATTGGTCTGATGATCGCTTAGTCCTTACTGTGCCAGCTGTATGAAACATGGTTCCACCAGGACACATGGCGCATGGGCGCTAACTTGCTATCATAAAATTCACACAATTTCTCCATGGTGAGATAGTGCCTGCCGCTAATCCTTGTAGATCTAACGGTGTAGAACCCACCTCTGCAACGTGCTGGTTGCATCAAGAAACTGGTCCCACGACATGTCCGTGCCCTGACCTGGCATATGTGACAATTCTTGATTTGCCGTGGACCCTCCAATCCGTGACTAGGTCCATCCTGTTTGGCACCACCTCAGCAACGCATCTTGGCAAGACTTGACCCCACTGACACATGGAAAAAGGGCCCCAAGTCGCTATGCTAAAAAACCCGTAGCTTCGCCATGGCGAGATGGAGCCTGCCATCGATCCTGTCCAATCCGACAGTCACAAAACTCTCCCTCCTGTGACCCTCCTTTTCTCATGATTCATCGGGCCTGTTGATACGTGGCGTCTCCTTGTTGGTCTGTTGGTCACTTAAATCTAATTGCACCGGTAGCATGGAATGTGGCCCCGTCAGGACACGTGGTGCACGGGCGCTATGTCGCTGATGTTAGCTCCCGAGCAGTTCTCGATAGCAAGACAGTGCTAGTTGTTGATCCTTGCGGGTCCGATGATCGTGAAGACTTTCCATTTCTTCTGGAACTACTGGGCCCACTATACACTATGCACTGACTCATACACATGGCACTTCCCTGTTTGGTTCGACGAAACATCAGCTGGCAACCCAAGACCTAATCCGTAGAGCGACCACGTGTCAGCTAGGCACCATGTCGCTATGCAAAAATTGAGACCAAATTCCCATAGCGCCATAGTGCCCACTGATAGCGTTCCTTGAGATTTACACATGTCCCCATTTGATTCACTATCTTGATGCGGGGCTGACAAATTGCATTGCAGAGTACCGATGGGACCCATCTGCCTGATCCTTCCTTGCCACGGTGAACTTTCCATTTGGGCGCTATGTCGCCATCGAAAAATGCATTGGTTTTCCGTTGGCGCCATAGTGCCTCGCCGTATTTTTGAAACCTCCGAGTCGTGAACCTGTCTGCCCACCACCACGAAACCTCTAACCTGCCGTACTCTGCGACTTGCGACCAGACCCTGAATGACACCTGGCAATCCTTGGTGAGACCTAGCCCATGTTGATCCATGTGGCGGATGGTCGCTATGTTGCCATGATAAAATCCATGCATCTCCGCCATAGTGAGATGGCACTTACCGTTGATCCGAGCTGATCTGACGGTGGTGATCATAAACCCCAACTGTGTTAGCCGTGCCGACAGGAACTCTGACCTGGCACACGTGGTTTCTCCTGATTCGTCGCTACAACACCTTATTTCGTCGGTCATCAAAATTTGTCGCTGTGACTATTTTCGTCGGGCGCTATGTCGCTATGGAGATTTTTTGGCCAATTTGCGATAATGACATAGCGCCAAGGGCGTTAAGAACCTTTTCCATCTCACAAAACGTCGAACCCACCCCTGCAATGTGTCGTTATGGCGTCATCACACTATAATAAATATCGTGCATTTTCTTTATAGCACAATGGCGCCAACCATCGATACCGCTTAGATCTGTCGGCCAGAAAACTCACGGGTCGTAGCATTAAAATACCAACTCTGAGACTAACCGTTGAATAAGCCATGCGTTTGAATCTAAATCCTTGGTGGTAAAACTTGAGGTAACACTTCTGGCGACTCGCAGGGGGCATGAGCCTGCTCAATGCATGACCAGTGCCTAAGAATAATCCATTGGGCCATAGAGTCAGAAAAGAGGGCCAAGAAGTTACGAAACCGAGAGCTGCAAGAAACCCTAACCCTTAATGAGGAAATCAAAACATTAAAGAATTGTTGAACTCTGGCTCTGTCTTGTGACTTGAAAACAAAAAATAGGACCTCCTCAGCAACTTGAGACTTGTCAAAACTTCAAGAACTGGCGGCTCAAGAAGTGAGCCATGTGCACGCACACTTATTGTAAAACAGGAACAACAGGAAGCAACTAAACTAGCTATGTACATGGATTCACAACTTTTAGAAACAGGGCTTCAAATGGATCCCATTGATTGGAATGGGCAGAATTTCACCATTTGGCCTGCTTAGCTGGAATGCATTGGCCTGTTTGTAACTGGAGATCAGATAAGGGCCACTCCATAGTGGATCAAATTTGGAGTGCCTTCCTGGTTTTGCTCTATCTGAGTCCCACTTGAGAACTAAATCTCCTTCTCTGAAGATTCTGGCCCTTGCATTCTTATCAAAACTCTTCTTCATCTGCTACTAGTGTATCTCCAGGGTTTGCATAGCTTTGTTTCTCTTTTCTTCTAGTTCAATCAACTTTGCAATTCTCACTGACATGGGACTATTTTCAACCAATTGCAGTTGATGAGCCAACTCCAACGATGGGAATTCCAACGAGATTAGAAGTCTGGCCTCCCTACCATATACCAGTACAAAAGGTGAATTCCCAATAGATCTCTTGGGTGTTATCCTATCAGCCCACAGAGCAGTCCTTAATTTTTTATGCCAGACCCTCTGATTGTCTTCTATCGTTCTCCTTATGATTCTGATCAGATTCTTATTGGAGGATTCAGCCAAGCCATTACCCTGTGGGTAGTAATTTGATGATGTGCTCAGATAGATATTGTGACTCATTGCCCATGCACAAATCTAGGTTCCAACAAAAGATTTGGCATTATCTGAGATGATAGTAGAAGGAGCTCCAAACCTAGATACAATTCCATCAAGGAATTCAACAACTGATGGCTCTGTAGCATCCTTCAAGGCAACTGCCTTTGTCCACCTAGTGAAATAATCGGTAGCAGCCAAGATCCATTTATGACCTGTGCTAGATGGAGGATTAACGGGGCCTATGAAATCTAACCCCCACTGGGTGAAGGGCTGATCCACCTGAATGGGGTGAAGAGGAAGAGCTGCAAGTCTTTTTTTACCTGAGAAAAAGGCACATTTCTCACATTTTCTCACATACCTATAACAATCATGGAACAGAGATGGCCAGTAATATCCAGCCCTCATCATCTTCATGGCGGTTGTTCTTGCAGAGAAGTGGCCACCATCAGGGCCATCATGAAGTTCTTTAATCATCCTCTCAACCTGATCTTCTTCAATACATCTCAACAGGGTCCCATTAAAATCCCTCCTGAATAGGATATCATCAATCACAACATAGGGAATGGATTGTAGTCTATATTGTCTTTTTTTAGCTCTATCCAATCCCTGAGGGTATCCATTCCCTGATAAAAAGTTCCTCATGTCATCCATCTAGCTCCTTGGGGCATTAACATTTCTTTCCTCCTGCTGCTCTGCAATTACCATAGCAGTCCCTTCATCTGAATCTTGACCTGAAAACATTTCCTTGCATAATCCTCTCCCTCTTACCAACTTGGTAATTTGAATATCAACATCATATTCCATTACCCTAGTGATCCATCCAGCTCTCTTTTCATCGATGTCCTTGCTTAACAAGAAATCTTTTACACTCGCATGGGGCACCAACAAATGGATCCTATTGTGGGATAAGAGGTGTCTAAATTTCTTCAAAGCTCTAATGACTGCAAGGACTTGATTCTCAACAAAGCTATACTTATCTTCATACTCCTTGAGTCCTTCACTAAAGAAGGCTATGGGCTGCTCCTCATTCTTGTCATTTGTCTAAGTCAAGACAGTAGAAACACTTGACTCACCACCTAAAGTGTAGAGGATGAAATCTTTCTCAAAATTTGGGTTCATGAGAGTGGGGGATGAGGCTATAGCTGCCTTAATTTCTTCAAAACTCTCCTTCCCCTCCTTGGTCCATGAGAAGACCATATCTTTCTTAAGCATGGCTGTGAGGGGTTTCACCATGATGGCAAGATTAGGAATAAACCTTCTTACAAAATTTATCCTACCAAGGAAACTTTGCAGCCCTTTCTTGTGTTTAGGGAGGGGAAGGGCAAGTATGGATTTTGTTCTTTCTGGATCAATGGTCAACCCATCCTTAGATACAATGTGTCCCAGTAATTTTCCTTGGCTTGTAGAAAAGACACACTTGGCTGGGTCGAGGGAAACCCCAAACTCTCTACATCTTAGAAATACCTGTTTCAAATGATCAAGGTGATCTTTTACATTCTTGGAATATACAGTTATATCATCAAGGTATACTAAGAAAAACTTGTTGATTAATCTTTTGAAAGCTAACTCCATTTCCTTTTGGAACATGGCACCTGCATTTGTTAGTCTGAATGGCATCTTGCAATAAGCATAGGTGCCCCATTTAGTAGTAAATGTTGTCTTATATCTATCAGATTCTTTAACCAACACTTGGTTATAACCAAAAAATCCATCAAGAAAAGAGAACCTCCTTGACCCACTGACCTTGGACAGAATTTGCTCCATAGAAGGGAGAGGATGGTGATCCTTAAGGGAAGCCTGATTAAGATCCCTAAAGTCCTCACACAATCTGATTTCTCCATTCTTCTTCCTTATAGGGACAAGGTTAGCCATCCATGATGAGTGTTTGATAGGAAAAATTATGTTAGCTTCAATCAACTTGGATAGTTCCTTCCTCATTAAGGGTTCAATCTTGGGATTCACTGGCCTCTATTTTTGCCTTACTGGTTTGACCCTATCAACTAAATCTATGGTATGCTGAAACAAACTAGGGTCAAACCCCTTTAAGTCATCATATGACCAAGCAAACACATCATTAAATTCTTGACATAGATGAATAAAATTTTCTTGCTCAGCCTCAGAACATACCTTCCCCATGTTAAGAGATTTTCCATCGGCAATAGTAACTGGAGCATGATCATCCTTTTCTTCAGCTAGATTTATTCCTTTGCCTCTTGTCTGATCATCAGGATTAAAGACACTCTCCAAGGTAATGAGACCCTTGGGAAACTTGTTGGAACTAAGGTGAATAATCTGATCACCATACTGATCTTGTAGTCTTGACTGATTTCTTTCTAAAAATTTTGCTTCATTCTGCAAGAAACTCACAATCTGCTCATCGGACTCAAACACCTACCAATGAGTATTATTATCAGGAATGGCAAGCCTTACTACCACCCTTATTTTTTACTTCCTCTCTTCATTGAGATTCCCTGGCACATCATAAGATGCACCCACTACTGCAAGTCTATCAACATATTTGTTTTCTTTCCTAGGAATGCTTTGGATATTAAATGCTTGGAAACCCTCAAGCAAATCCCAGACTCTGTGTTTGTAAGACTTGAGCAGGCTATTTTTGGTGATATTCTGATTTCTCACGTGGTTCACTACCAACTCACTGTCTCCATATAATTTCAAGGATTGAATTCCCCTCTTTTGGGCAAGTAGGAGACCTTGGATCAAGGATTCATACTTGGCCACATTATTGGTACAACTGAATTGGAGCCTAAAAGAGAAGTAGTATCTTATTTGTGTAGGAGAGATCAATATAACATCGGCCCCTGCTCCATTTCTATTTCTTGAGCCATCAAAGTACATATTCCATATTCCACTCATGTCATCATTAGCTCCAACAAGATCAGGAACTTGAGCCTCCTTCTCTATTATGCAATATGTACTAAGGCCTATCTCAAGAGTTTCCGACATAGGCTCAAACTGACATGTATTTTCCCACTCATCTAAGAAGAAATCAGGAATCTCTACTATGGAGGTGGCAGGCTCATTTACTTTGTCATCTTCATCCATCTCCAAAATGGGGCAATTCATATTAATGAAGTTGGGAGTGTAGGGTTCAGTGTGATGAAGGGCTTGAGGTTCTGCTCTAATTGAAGCGTTGGCCCCATATCTGGTCTTAAATGACATATAAGACCAATCAGCAGATATGAATCAACCTATTTGGGCAGTGAAGTCTCTTGAAAGACAGATGGAAAAATAGGGCTTGACTTCAGCAACAGATATGTCTTGAATCACAGTACAACCAGGGCATGCATGTAGGGCCATTTCCACATTCTTAAGGATTCCTACAGTTTTGACAGTACTCCCATCTAATTGTAACACATCCCTAATAATGGGCTCATATTTCATTCCTAAAGCATCAGCAACACGCCTAGGCATTACTGAGCTGCTAGCCCCTGAATCTATCATGCAATTATGGACTAACTTGCCCCCTATAATCAGAGAAACATAGAATGGAGGAGGTCTAACCTTTTTATTTGTCTCCACGTCACCTGATGGTTGTACTAAACTAGTGTCACCCTCCATGGTAGATGACTGATCTTTGGGGTCAATCTTTTCCAATTCTTGCTGCAACATCCTTTTCTGCATTGGTATGGTGGAAACTGCATCCCACATGGAAATGGTTACATTGGTTTTCTTCATTTTCTCTACCACACTCAAGGGTGTATTAGGAATTTTGGCGGAAACTTTGGGAACGGTGCCCATGGGAGGCTAAGATGAAGCAACATAGGGATCACTTGCATCCTCCTTTCTTGGACCTTGCCTTTGCTGTTGTGAAATGTTTGTCTGCTCATTTTCTTTTTGTGTATTAGGTATAACACTTGAAGTTGAGGCCTGCTCAGGAGAAAGGGGAGCAGTATGTTCCATAGCTCTCCTCTTGCTTCTTGTGTTATGAGCAACAGAATCCTAGTTTACATTACAATGCTCCTCCATCTGGTGATTCATAAAAGAACAATCAACCTACCTCTGAACATATGAGGCCTCCTTGGGATGATCTTCCTTGTGTGATTGCTTTACTGCGGACTCCTGGACAGTTAGGGCCAAATAAGATTCTGCTTTCTGACATAGGCAGTAGGTATAAGAATAGTTACATGAAGGATAGAAGTCTTGATCTTGGGCTAAGTTATTTTGAGGAACTAAAGCTCTACTCTGATTTGAGCTTGAAGCAGCAGCATGACTATTTTTCCTATTTTGATCAAAAGGGCTACTCCAATGATTAGGAGGCCTACCATCACTTGGAGCCTGATGTTGTAATTGGGGAGGCTTGCCACTTTGGGCTTGCTGCCTTTCTAAGGCCACCACCTTGTTACTTATTTTTTGTATTAGAGAAAAACTATCCTCTAATCTCTTCCCTTGGTCCTTCAACTCCTTCCCTTGCTCTTGCAATTTTTTATCTAGAGTCCTCTCTCTTTTATCTATATTCAGCACTAGACCTTGGAGCATTTCCTTGAGTTCCTTTATTCTGTTTGAGGATGTGGAAGCTTGGGGAACTGGAGTAAGGGCTTGTGATGTAGAAATTGTAGGAAGGGGGGCTATTGCTGGTTGGTGGTTTAGAACATCAGGAAAGAAAGGCATAGGAGGCCTTGGAGCCAACTTCCCACCTTGTATTAGGATATTCTCAGCTTTTATAGCTATCTCATAAGCATTCGGTAATGTATCTCCTCCCATAGTTTGGATTGTGGTGGCAATGTCACTGTTGAAAGCTCTAGGGTAATGCAAGAAGGCATTTCCAGGGGTAGGTTTCACTATAGTAGGTATTCTATCCCATGTCTTTTGGAATCTGTAATTAAAATCAGTCATACATTCATGGGGGGCTCTTTTTATTGTAGTCAACTGCTCTAGTAGTGACAAATGGTCACTCTTATCCTCAAAATGTTTGCATAATCCTGCTCCTAGTCCATCCCAATTAGTTATAGAACCATGAGCTAAGCCTATATACCACTGTAATGATTTTCCTTTTAAAGATGAGGCTAGAAGTCTGATGGCAATATCATCTTCTGTAATACCATGAATATTGCAGACATTCGCTACCTCTTGGATATGCTCTAGAGGGGAAATAGAAGTTTCACCAGTAAAATCAGGTATACTTTTTAGTGCAAATACTGGTATATCATGTCTTTGGGATAACAACAGAGGACTTCCACCATTAAAGGTGGCAAAAGCATGAACTCTTGGCTATGCCATATAAACAAGTGCTCTATTGATGAGTGTTGATGGCAATCTAGGCTGAGTTCGAATAGTAGGGGGAGTAGAGACAGATCTTATAGGTATATCAACTATTATTCTACCCCTAACTGGTGATAATGAAGTTCTAGTCCTTCTTCTCCTAGGATTTGAAAGAGAAAGCTCTTGATATTGAAATTTACCTCTAGAAGATGCCCTTGTTTCAGTTCTAGGCATGAATCACTGCAAACTTGGACTAGAACCAGACTTTTGATGTTCAAAGTCACCAAGTACTTGAAGAATCAGCCTCCTAAAGGCTCAAAAACTAAAGCTAGCACTACTTCTTCAGCATTTATCTCTAGAATTCTTTCTTCTTAACACCAGTAGACCTGAAATCTTTTGATATGAGTCCCACCGGGCGTGCCAAAAACTATTGTCACATAGGTTTGCACCCTTGTCCAAGGCCTACGCGTGAGGAGAACCTAGTGAAACATGGAAACAACCTCCAAGCTGTGGGACTTGAACTGCGAGGTTGAGTCTCCAGAGAAGGCCAGCTTCCTCTTACTATCAGGGGACACCTATCTATTCTCAGAAGGGAAAGGGAGAAAGAGAGCATTAAAGCAAATCTACCTAGTCTAATCTAAGGCGGTGATGCACCAAAATAGAGTGTTCAGACTCATTTTTGCCCATATATGCAATACAGAACTAGGGTAACATCCAAAGTCATACATTCATTCAAACTTATATTGATCAAAAACCACATACAGATCAAGAAACCAACTGAATAACACTAGGAAAAGAAGATTTCGCTTGTATATTATTCAATAGGCCAAAGACAGATACAATATGCAAACCACTGATCTCAACAATACATCAATGAGAGGCAAAACGATGCACATACACATTGATGGCTGAAAGAGATGATATAGGATGCTTATCTAGCTCAGAGACAAAGGGATTTTTACACTGCAAGTCTACAAGCAGTAGCAGAGAAAATCAGGAAGAGTCAACCCTTACAAAATGTACAAAATCTGCCCTTATAGTTCAGGCGTAACTGAGATCTTTTTTTGCTAAAATGACCCTGCAACTACCTGCCATTGAGTACCATGGAAGGCAATCATGGAAAAAATCCCCAGAAAATTTGATCTCTTTCACCAATAATGTCCTGAGAAGACTGAAAACAACATCATAACTGTGCTCCGACCTAGTAGATGGATCAACGGGTGGGTGGAGTGTCATTCTATGTTTTACATTTACTCTGGTAGGTCTAGATTGATCATGGAGATTAGATCACAGGAGAAAATCGATTATCCTCGCCTCCTAGTTCATGAATCTGTCAAGGTCAAAAGGTCAACCAGGCTCCCTATGGGTCAACTAGGCTGTGCAGGCCAATTGCATTTCTTTATTTCGCCACCTGGAGGTCCTCCCATGGTTGACCACCCTTCATTGGACTAACCACACCACCCTGAATAATATCATGATGGTGACAGTTACACTAACTGCCAACAACCATCCTAGACTGCGTCGACAGGACGCGTGTCGACAAGGCGCTGTGTCGCCAACATAACCCTCACACATCTCTGCCATAACGCGATGGCGCCTACCGTCGATCGGCCTCGATCCAATGATCATGGAGACTCGTCATTCTACAACCTCTTCCCTTGTAAATCATTGGGCTCATGACACATGTGGCACTTCCCCATTGGTCCGACGATCACTTAGTCCTTACTACGCTAGCTGTATGAAACATGGTTCCACTAGGACATGTGGCGCATGGGCGCTAACTCGCTATCATAAAATTCATGCAGTTTCTCCATGGTGAGATAGCGCCTGCCGCTAATCCCTATAGATCTGACGGTGTAGAACCCACCTCTGCAACGTGTTGGTTGCATCAAGAAACTGGTCCCACGACATGTTCGTGCCCTGACCTGGCATATATGGCAATTCTTGATTCACCGTGGACCCTCCAATCCGCGACTGGGTCCATCCTGTTTGGCACCACCTTAGAGACGCATCCTGGCGAGACATGACCCCACCGACACATGGCAAAAGGGCACCAAGTCGCTATGCTAAAAAACCTGCAGCTTTGCCATGGCGAGATGGCACCTGTCATTGATCCTTTCCAATCGGACAGTCACAAAACTCTCCCTCCTACGACCCTGCTTTTCTCGTGATTTTCCGAGCTCGTTGATACATGGCATCTCCTCGTTGGTCTATTGGTCACTTAAATCTAACTGCACCGGCAGTGTGGAATGTGGCCCCGCTAGGACACATGGTGCATGGGTGCTATGTCGCCGATGTTAGCTCTCGAGCAGTTCTTGATAGCGAGACAGCACCAGTCATAGATCCCTGTGGATCCGACGATCATGAAGACTCGCCATTTCTTCTGGAACTACTGGGCCCGCTGTACGCTATGCACTGACTCATACACATGGTACTTCCCTATTTGGTATGACAAAACATTAGCTGGCAACCTAAGACCTAATCCAGAGAGCGACCATGTGTCAGCTAGGCGCCATGTCGCTATGCAAAAATCGAGACCAAATTCCCATAGCGACATAGCGCCCACTAATAGCGTACCTTGAGATTTACACGTGTCCCCATTTGATTCGCTATCTTGATGTTGGGATGACAGATTGCATTGCAAAGTACCGACAGGACCCATCTGCCTGATCCTTCCTCACCATGGTGAACTTTTCGTTTGGGCGCTATGTCGCCATCGAAAAATGCATTGGTTTTCCATTGGCGCCATAGCACCTCGCCGTGTTTTTGAAACCTTTAGGCCGTGAACCTGTTTGCCCGCTGCCATGAAACCTCTGACTTGCCATACTCTACGACCTGCGACCGGACCCTGAATGACACCTAGCAATCCTTGGTGAGACCTGGCCCATGTCGATCCACATGGCGGATGGTCACTATGTCGCCATGATAAAATCCATGCATCTCTGCCATAGCGAGATGGCGCTTACCATTGATCTGAGGTGATCCGATGGTGGTGATCATAAACCCCGACTGTGTTAGCCGTGCTGACAGGAACTCTGACCTGGCACACGTGGTTTCTCTTGATTTGTCGCCGCAACACCTGATTTCGCCGATCGTCAAAATTCGCCGCCGTGACTATTTCCGCCGAGCTCTATGTCGCTATGGAGATTTTTTGGCCGATTTGCGATAACGACATAGCGGCAAGGGCGTTAAGAACCTTTTCTATCTTGTGGAACGCTAGACCCACCCCTGCAACATGTCGTCAGGGTGTCATCACGCTATAATAAATATCGTGCATTTTCTTTATAGCGCAATGGCGCCAACCGTCGATACTGCTTAGATCTGTTGGCCAAAAAACTCGCATGTCGTAGCATTAAAATACTAATTCTGAGACTAACCGTTGAATAAGCTATGCATTTGAATCTAAATCCTTGGCGGTAAAACTAGAGGTAACAGTAAGGTAAAAGCACAAACTTGTGTTATCATTTTGTAAAGGAAAAGGCTAACAAAAGTGTAATTATTCACCTTCACTAACATAAAATTAGTATTATTATTTTAAAGGTGGAAATGAAGTAAACTAATGAAATGTGTAGAAATGGATGAAGTTTAGGATTATAATTTTTTATAATTATTTGGAATAAAATTGATATATTTTACTAATTTTTATAGATAATTTTTTAGGTGTTCAAAAACACTAAAAATTAGGGTTCAAGTTCCTGCCACAAAACCATATGGAAATAAAATTGTTTCCCTTTGATCTTAGAATATGTTATAGATAACATATTTATCTACAACAATCAAAACTAAAAATTGGCTTTAGACCTATATTTTCTCTTTTATAAGGATTGAAATCTCAACTCACTTGAAATTGATAGTTTTTGAATCTCCCACCACATTTTTCAAAACAAATCTATTCTAACTAGGAGAAAAATTATACATTCTAAAAGAGGACTCTCTCCTCTAGAATTTCATAATTTTTACATTTTTTTGATATGATATAATATATTTATTCTCAAAACTAACATCTTTTCAAGTGTTAAAATACATGGTTGTAGAATTTTTTAATTACAATATACTATATCTAATTAAAACACTATAAACTCTATATGAGAATATTCTTGACTCTGAGCACTATAAAATGGTGTTTACATATTATTAAAAAATATCATAAAAAATAATTAGAGTTATTGAAACACTACTTTTCTAAAATAATTTTATTTCCTTAGTAATTGGATACAAACTATTATAAAACATGCATTTAATAGACATTTCCAATTGGAAAAGTGTGAGACCATATATAACTTAGATAGAATGAATTTATTTAGATCATATGTTTAAAAATATATATTTTTAAATAGAAATACTCAAATTTAGTCATTCTAATAAATCAGCATGAAAGGTGAAATAGCTTTGTATGTTTACCCGGACCTAACACTATCTTTCTTCATACTATAGATCTATTGGTCTACTAATTTTTCATCTCCCTAGCTGAGTCACCAAAAATCTGTTGGTAAAAAAAAAAATTCTTTTCTTTTACTCTTTGGATGCCCAATATTTGTGAGCAAAAAATGATTACAATAGTTAGGAAGTTGTTACCAAGTGACTAACTTCCGTCTAGATTTTTAGGTACAAGTCCCTTTTGTATTTTTAATTTGCAATTAATTATGTTTATTTCTAACTCTAAGTGGGGTATGTTCTTAAGGCAAGGGCAAGAAATGTGAACCAAGTTATGCCTAAAGAGGAACTAACATAGGTGAGGATTTCAGTCTTAGGATTAGTTAAATGTATGGATTCACACATCTTATAAACACAAAAAGTTTGATGATTTAGAAATGAATTCTACTAAAACTAAATTGATAGTAGTAAGATTGTAGTTCTAGGAATGGAAAAGATTAATTTTAAAGAAAAACATGGAAAATTATCTCTCTTGAACTTCCAATAACAACACTATTGTCTTCAGCTCGCAGTTTCAAAATGGGGAAATGAAACTCTATTCATTCCTTGGCTCAATTTAGACCACAAGAGAAACATAAAACCAATATCAAAATGCATGGAATAGAAAATGATTGATACAAATTAATACCCTCAAATATTCTCTACAACATCAAGTATCTCACACCCAAAAATTAGTTGACCTTCTATTAATCTTTGAATTAGATACATATCAGATTCTAAGATGACCATTACAAAATGGGATTCAAATTGTTTCATCTCCTCAAAATTGAAAAATGGCAAGGAGCCAATTGTCAATTACAATCATTAAATCATAGTGTGAAAGGGTGGGATAAGAATCACTTCACCTTCTTTCTCTTTTCAGACTTTGCCCTGTAGGCTTTGGTGGCAACAATGTTTGGGATCAACTCCTTATGTCTATTAATGTGAACATTAGTGTAACTTAAGAGCCACTTGCAATTCCCTCTAGCTAGATCTTTGATGGCATTCAACCACTCCTCTATTTTGTCCAGAGCCATGTGTATACACCTGCAATGTTTTTGGAGCTCTAACACTCTACTCCGATGATCAAAAGATTTCTCCATTAAGCTATCTAGATAAATGGAGAAATTCTTTTGTATGATAGTCACTTCAATTATCCCTTTTCCTTGTCAACTAGTTTAGGAATCTATATATAAACCTCTTAATAATTCATAATCTCTATCTTGATCCTTTTTAACTTTAGCTTTCTTTTGCTTCAATCCATCCTCTACGACTAGGATCATTTCAGATTTAAATTGCATGCTCTATAGTCATTCAAATAAGGGCTCATCTCCCCTAGGTAGAATATTTGCCTCTACAACTTCTTTAGCCTTCATGTGAATGATCATCTTCAATAAGGAATTGCAATCTTTTCTCTTGGCTTTCTCTGCTACTAGCAAAGCTTGGTTAGCTAAGATGTTATCCTTCTCTATTTTAAGCTGCAGTACTTCATTGCTAATTTTTTCTATGATTGCAAGTCTCTCATACTTGAGCTTTTCATTCCACTCTCTACCAATTTGTCTAAAGTGCTTGTCTTCCTATAACTAGTTATAATAGCTTGAATGTCAGTGGTTATAGGATCATTGGTGTTTGACATTCCTAAGATGCTTGCTAGTAGGGTGACTAATTGCCTAATGAAGCTATTAAGTTCATGAATCTCCACCTTCATTCTAACTTTAGCTAGCTTAAGGCTTTTGATTTGTCCTTCATCATTTTTTGACTTCTAGAGGCCCACCTTAGTGTCATGTCTAACTTCCTAGAGATCTATAGAAAGCAAGGAAAAATATTCTGTAGACACGTCTTCAATGCTTCCTTCTTTAGTGGACTTAGAAATCTCAATATTCAGATGCCCTATTTCAAGATCTTGTTGAAGAATTGACAGTGTCTTCTACTTCTTGACTATAATCAACATTGATTGACAATGGATAGCCAGAGATAAATTTTCTTTGATGGGAATTCCCTCTTCTTTCATCTTCCTCTTTCTATCTAAGGTGTCTTCTAACCATGATTCTATGTCAATCACCTTGGATGCAATCTAGAGCATGTCTACAATGAACATCTTTCCTTTGACTAGGGTCAATGTGTTTGTAGTTGAAGAGAAATGGTTCTTTGAGACCTAGGAAATGATTTTTAAAGCTTTAGGACCTTTCTCTATTTCTTTAGTCTTCTTTGCAACTTTGTTCGACTTAGTAGACTCACTTTCACTACTTTCACCATTTTGAAGGTCCACCATTTGTACTTGGGGACTACTTGGTAGGAGTAGTGTAGTATTCATAGATGGTACCAGACTGCTATGGGGTGAGAGAGCTAGTGTGACTACATTGTCTTTCAATTCCTCTACCTTATTCTTCTCAACCTCTATTTTAGTTCTAATTACTAGTACTAAACCATCCTTACAAGTTTTATCAAGGGGTATGTTCTTGCCAAAAGGTTGGTCACCTCCATTGGTTGGTTGAGAAGGCACGTGAGTGATAGGAAATATAGTGCATAAGGTACCACTTTGGTAAGAGGAGCCTATAGGTACATTTGGAGATGCTTGGGTGGCTATACCTTTGCTCCTACTTTGTTGAGTCATGGTCCACTTGACCCATTTTATAGTCCTCTTCTAGATTCAAGCCATCATTACATCTAGCTCCTTCATGGTGTCTTTGAAAGGCTCCAAGCTTATGGGAGTGCTTCTGAGATTAAGTGTTGCTATACATATTTTGGCTTCCATCTTACACTCCCTCTACATCAATATTAACTTTGTATATCTTCACCTGTTCAACTGTTAATCTGGCAAAGGCTCGATCATGAGTCTCGAACTCATCCTTGCAGTTGACCCAGTAATCTTCAATAGTAGTGATATGTTTTATCACACTTCCTATCTACAAAAAATCTCTAGCATACCCATTTGGGTTAAACATGGGCCTTAGGACTTATAACATGTCTAGCTTATACTTCATCTCAAATACATTCAACATGTTCTTGGCACCAGAGTGGGTGTTGCAGCTGAAAACCCCCACCTTCATGGGGAATTCATATTCTTTCTTCTTCAAGCTCCTACTCAATATGTTCACTTGAATGGCTTTCTACACAACCTCGATCAACATGAGGATGTCATTGGGATACCTTGGTAGTTTCAAGGGGAATTTATCAAAGGATGAAATATGAAAATGTGAGAAAGATGAGAATAGGATGAAATAATTCCCAAACTAGCTAATAGTGGCCATGGTTTTAGGGCTAAATATCCTTCCTAGACATCCTTGTAGCTCCCTACAAATCCTCATAGTAAATTCCTCATTTACTTTCACATAATCTACATAACTATTTTGTAACTATAAGCATGGGTAAAACACATAAGATTTCACATTATTAGGAAAACTCTCTAGTCTTGGGAGGCCTAGCCATAGTTGCAATGAGGCCAACATATAAATCAAGAAAGAAGACATATAGAATGTATTATAAAATTGGGCCACTCAGAGAGCATTGGACAAAATTTCACTTACATCTTGAGCCCAATCAATGTATTGAGTGTCAGAGAAAATGACCTATGCTAAAAAGAAATACTACTCAAAAAAATTAAAAGGCTTTTACCTCACCTTTCAACCTATCTAGGAGAACCAAAATATCAATAATGTCTAGTTTGAGGTTGGTCCCAAACAAGGTTTTAGGAACTTTACTCTTAGCACCCAGTGGTTTCTAGAACCATGTCTACATGATTTCTATCCTCCAGATCATCTTCTTTGCAGAGAACCTAGAAACAACTCCCCCAAATGTCAAGTCTAAGAATTTTTCCTTCTCTATCATGCGAAGGAAATTTACCATTGTTTTCCTATTAATTGAAATTAAAACTATATCATTAGGCACCATAATCTTCCTTGTCTCTAGGTTGTAATGATGTATGCACTCGCAACTTAGCCTGGGGGCTTGAACTACAACCTGAAAACCAATGGCTTCAACTAACCCACATCCTTAGAGTTTTTTGCTGATTGGGTGAATCCGTTAAAACTTTACTCTATTTAAATGAAAATCCTCCATGTCATAGAAGTGAAGAGAAGTGTTTCTAAAATTCTACAATTGGGATTTGATTCTAGTCAATCCATCAAAACTTGTGAACCTGGTTCCCATGATTTTGAGGAAAAGATTTGCATTGAAGATGGTGAAAGGAATAATGAAAAAAACAATCACTATGTTTTCAAAAAGATATGCATGTTAATAGAATAATAGTTCAAAGAAAAATTATTAGCTCATTCAAGTGTTTATGTTTCTATATATGAGAGCTTTGATTCATCTATTGTTCTTCAAAATTTGTGCCACACAGATGGAATTTGAGGAAACACTTGTTGAGTAATAAATGTGAAATCTCAATAGACCTTTTAGGGTCCTTTTCATTTTTCTATTGAATTAAATGGTAACTTTCTATAAACACATTTCTTTCTTTTCCATTTTTCTTAAGTTTTAGAAAGTTACCACTAAGGTACCTTGTGGGAGAATATCTAGCCATTGAGATTCTGACTATCATTTCTTTCCCAAAATGGTTTAATTTACTTTCGTATTGTTCTTAGATATTATAAATATGACTTGTGGATCCAACTTGATTACTAACTTGATTTTTCTTTGAAATTTGAGAAATTTCCCTCATGGATTGAAAACCCACCGAGGAGAAGACTGTTTCCTTTCTTCTGCTAATGTTTCATTTTTCAATCAGATTTTGGATAATCACCCATCTTGAGGTTGGAAATGTCTAAATGAGGTGTGAAGATATTTTAAAGGACCAATTAACATCCCTTTTCATTCCAAACTGCCTTTTCAAAAAACTAACTTCATGGGTTGAAAAACTGCTAAGGAGAAGTTAGATTTGAGTTTTCTACTGAGAATGATTATGTGGGCCACAATAAATTTGAACCATAGTTGGGAGTCATAATTTTAAAAGAAAACATTGATCTTTTGCATGATACCTTGTTACTTTCACGGTTTTTATAAATGTGCATCATTTAGTGACCTTCTAGGGAAATCATCCTCATGGGTAGGAAACCCATCCTCATGGGTAGGAAACCCACCAAGGAGAAGACATTTTCCAAATTTTTGCTAGCATCAGTCTTTCAAATAGTGATATGTCATAACGAACATAGAATGTAGTTGATCTTTTTATAATCTTATTGAAAAGGTCATATGATGGAAAATATTGTTATGAGGGATATTGTTATATGTTTCAATCATTATTTTTCACTGATGTTAAAGCTCATAAACTCATTGTTTTCTAGTAAGAAAATTACTTATAGATTCAATTACTATCACTTGGTTGATTGATGAAGAGGATTTGATCAATAGATGTAACAATAGCACCTAGAGGAAAGGTTGAGTTATGTTAATGTAATGAAGTACAAGGATCAGTTAAGATAGTGGTAACATGGTTCATTGATTATCTACTTAAGGTTACAAATGTTAGCTACACTTAGAAAGAAAAGAAAAACATGTGATACAAAATTTGTCTACTAAGCTTGACTGAGTGGATAGAAGGAGCCGAGCAATGTTAGTGCAAGCTAAGTAAAAAATTATTTAGTGCCAAGTAAATACAAAGTCTAATGGATGTTGAGTAAGTTAGTTAGTGTTGAGTAAAGTTTAGTAGGTGTTGAGTACCAGTAAAATTTAGTTGATGTGGAGTGATTTCATAGTGGATGCCGAGTAACATAGTGTGTGTTGAGCATTAAGAATGAGATAGTGTAGAGATACTACATTATTTAAAATTTCATTAATTTGATGAATTTGAGCCAAAAAGTTTATTTTCTTGGATTTTGTGAACTAGGTGAAAGATAAGGATGATGAGCTGGTGGCATAGAATTCTAGGTAAACCATTTTGAGGTGAATTCAAAGTGGATTCTAGAGGAAGTTTCTATAATAGACAAGATATGGAGTAGATACATTGTATCCTACCTAATCCATCTTAACCCTAATTTGGACGATGTAGAATGATTCAAAAAATATCTTAATTTCCTTAATAAGGAATGTTTAGTCATGAAGCAAAGGTTTTCATGGGTGAGAACCTAAGGGAGAAGAAGATATAAGGGGTTTTGCTTCATCAAGTGACCTAGGAGAAGAGTCTATAATGGCATGTTAAGCAAGAAGGCCTAAGGATATGAACGCTTGAAGGGTGAACAAGCTATCAAAGCTTGAATGAGTTTAAGCCAAGTAGAATGGAGGACTGACACTAAGATATGAAATTTGCAAGTATAGTTGTAAGTTTATATTAGATCAAGCCTTACTATTACTCTCTAGCAATTGTAATCAGTTTAGGTAAATCCTTTGGATTAAGGTTGACTTAATAGTCATTTGTAAATTTGTTAATGGGGTGGCATTCCAAGTGAGTGGCCTAAAGTCCTATAACAAGGCTCACTTCTAACAGGGTGATTGAAATCTTTTAAAAAGGTCACACTTAACAATGTATTGTAACCTTTAACAGGGTTAACCTTTCGTAGGACATCACTTTAGAAGAGTGAAAAAGGTGTTAGCATGTTACTGGTGGTTTTTCCCAAGTTTGGTTTCCACATAAATCATTGTGTTATGTCTATTGCCAAATCTTTGTTTCATGCTTTACATTTCTGTAAATTGATTTGAAAGGAAGTTGCAAGTTTTAAGGTATTGCATAATCTTATGGATATATGCATATGTGTGAATGTTTTACGGGTTCACTAAGCTGAATTTTTTTTTATTTGTACATCTAGACCTTGGATAATTGATTCACCACCCCTCTCAGTTATTCTAAAAAATTTCCAACAATTGGTATCAGAGCCATTTGCTTAAGAGGACTAGTTTGATGGTCATAGGAGCACAAAGATCAAGATGTCAAAAAGAGATGTACCCAAGCTCAGTAGAGATAACTTTCCTACATGGAAAAGTTTAATGAAGCTACACCTTTGAGGTATTGGAGATCATGTGCAAATTACCATTGATGTTGAACATATTTATCTAGTAGGTGCCCTAATTGCTGAAGATTTGAAGAAAAAGAAAGAACACAACTAGGCAATGTTGGAGATTTCCTACCCTAAGCTATGCCAAATTTGATGATATCAAAGGTTGTGACACTAGAAATAAAATGTGGGATGCCCTAACCACTATCTATGGAGGAGATAAGAATGTTCAAAGAGCCAAATTTGAAATTCTTAGAAGTAAGTTTGATGACATGAGAATGGAAGAAGGTGAAAATATTGCTCAATATGTTGCTAGGATAAAAGAAGTTGTGAGTATAATAAGAGGTGCTATTGGTAAAATAGATGATGATAATGTGTTATGCAATGTCTTGAGGACATTGCTACCTATCTATGCTATTAGAGCTTCTACAACTCAAGAACTAAGATGTATGCAAGGAAATAATCTAACCCTTGAAGATCCGGTAGGTAGACTCACTACTTTTGAGCTATCTAACTTTGATAATTACAAACTTGAAGCTCTTAAATCTGCTTTCAAAGCTAAAATATTGTTGAAGGATTTTGAAGAGTCCTAAAAGAAAAAGAAGTGGAGAAAGGAAAAGTGTCTATCTAGTGATAGTGACACTGATGAGGAAGATCTTGATCATCTTGAAGCATTTTTGGCAAGAAGATTCCATAGAGGAAAAGGAAAGTTCAAAGGTAAGTTACCTATCATTTGTTTTAATTGTAATGCAGTTGGTCACATTGCTGCTAGAGTCCACAAAGGAAGAACTATAAAGGTGGTGACGAATAAAATAGCAGAAGAGATGATGATAGGAGAGATTACAAAGAAAAAGGATAGAAGACATGCTACATTTCTGAAAGGAGGAACAAGTCTATAATGGACTATGCTAGGACACTCATAATCGAGAAAAATGTTGCTTTGAAATACTAGAGAGAAGCTATAAGTACAACTATCTATACCTTGTACTTGGTATAAGTCAAGAAAGGTACTCAAAAAACACCTTTTGAATTATGGTATGGATACTCACCCAATGTGAAATATTTTAAGGTATTTGGAAGCAAATTTTATATTCTTAAAGATTCCAAGAATGGTAAACTTGATGAAAAAAGTGAAGAAGGGATATTACTTGGTTACTCCACAAGATGTAAAGCTTACAAGTGTTTGAATACTAACATTAACAAAATTGTGGAAAGTGCATATGTGAACTTTGATGAATATATAGAAACACATGAAGCTGAACCTATGATAGAATCAAAGGTATAAAAATCATTTGTATATTTTTATGAAGGTATGCCTACTAAAGAAGATGCTACAAATCAAGTTAGAAATCAAGAACAAGTTTTAGTGACTACCGATTCACATCCTATGAATGTCGAGTTACATTCAAGAATCAGGCTACATTCAGGTGATGAGTTACAAAATGGAGAGAATGCACACTCTAACTCTAAAGTTAGTGTACATGAGAGTAATGTTTAGATACCTAACAAAGACGAACATAGTGATTCTAAAATTGAGAGACATACTAAAGAAGCAAGAGCTAAGATGAGATTGTCTAAATATGTCAAGAGACATCATCCTACAGATCAAATCATTAGAGAGAAAGATGCTAGGCCACTGACAAGAAACATATTAGGAAGTGATACATGTTTGCTAAGAATGAAGGAGCCCAAAATAGTAAAATATGCATTAGAAAATGATGATTGGTACAAGGCCATGGAAGAAGAGACTAAACAAACTCAGAATAACAAACATGGAGTCTAGTTCTTAAACCAAAAGACAAAAATGTGATTGGTACCAAATGCATATTTAGAAAAAAGCTAGATGAAAATGGTGAAGTCTCAAGAAACAAAGCAAGATTAGTTTGCAAGGGATATGAACAAGATGAAGGAATTGACTATGGAGAAACATTTTCCCTTGTTGCAAGAATGGAAGGAGTAAGAACTCTACTTGGTTACTCTGCATACAAAGGTTTTATGGTTTATCAAATGGATGTTAAGTCTACATTTCTAAATGGCATATTTGAGGAAGAAGTTTACATAGAAAAACTAGAAGGATTTGTTGATGTTAACAATAAGAACATGGTAAGTAGACTTCACAAAGCTTTATATGGTTTAAAGCAAGCACCAAGAACATGGAATGAGAGAATTCATAGCTATCTTGTGAATATTGGATTTGAAAGGACAGATGATAACAACAATCTATACATGAAGATAGATAAAGGAAAAGGTATTTTAATATCTAAAATTTTTGTTGATGATATCATATTTGGAGGTCAAGATGATTTATGCAAGGATTTTGCAAATCAGATGAAGCGAGAATTTGAAATGTCTATGTTTGGAGAGATCAAATTTTTTGTGGGTTTGAAAATATATCAGATGAAATATGGTATATACATCACTTAGTCAAAATATATGAAAGATATATTAGAATTTTTTGGATTGGAGGATTCCAAACTAGTAAGTACACTTCTGGTGACAACACACAACTTGTCAAAGAATGATGATTTAGCTGAAGTAAATCAAACATTATATAGGTCTATGCTTGGAAAATTGCAATATGTTGTACATAGTAGATTTGACATTGCATTATCTATAGGGATAGATGCAAGATTCTCTACTAATCTTAGGGAGAATCATTTAATGGTTGTGAAGAGAATAACAAGATATCTAAAAGGAACGTAGGAGTTTGGTCTATACTATAGGAAAAATAAGAAATTTGAATTAAGAGCCTACACTAATGTTGATTGGGCTAGAAACATTGATGATAGAAAGAGCACCAGTGGTGGAGCATTTTTCTTAGGCAAGATACTAGTTACATGGACTAGTAAGAAACAAAATTGCACATCACAATCTACTATTGAAGCTAAATATGTTGCTCCTGTTGTAAATTGTACAAACATTATATAGATCAAACAACTACTCAAAGGAATGAAGGAGGAGATCATAGAGCCAGTGATACTTTACTATGATAATACAAGTGCTATAAACATATCCAAGAACCTAGTTATGCATGCCAAAACTAAGCACATTGCAATCAAGTATCATTATGTAAGAGAATTGGTTGAAGATAAAGAGGTGAAGATAGAATATGTTAACAGAAAGGAGCAAATTGCTGATATCTTGACCAATGAATTACCTAAGGATGCTCATGAGTATCTAAGAGGTAAACTAGGGCTAATACCCCTATTTAAGGCTATCTAAGTAACAAAGGGAATGATTTGCATCAAATCAGTTGATTGACATATGTTATACATTGATGCAAAGGATCTTACTTTAGCATATGCCTAAAGTAAGCAAAGAGCTGAAATTTCCACAACTATCATTAGTAAGGTGATAGAGGGAGCCATTGGAGAAATTGGAGACATTGCATAAGTCTATATTTGCATGATAAGATATAAAGATGATATATGTCTTTGGCATTGTTGTCAAAGAGGGAGATAGTACATAAACTGATCAAATGCAAGAGGAACTGAGAGAGATATCCAAAAGTTGCTGATAGACAAAGAAGTTATTGTTATGACGATCAGAAAGGGAGATAGAAATAATAGTACAAGAAAGAGGGCGATGCAAGTGAAGAAACTCAGAGAGAGTTATAAGTCAGAGTTTCTATAACCTAATCGAAAGATGGAAGTTGTTGATAGAGGGAGTAATGCTGATACAAAATTTCTTTTTGGTATTGTCTTACTATTTTAACCCAATGAGATTGATTGAACAAGATGTTCATTATTTGATTTATTTTTGGGTTGATCTGTTTGGTTTTCCATTAATGCCAAAGAGGGAGATTGTTGAAATCTGATTGAAAAGATCATATGATGGAAAAGATTGTTATGAAGGAGATTGTTATATATTTCTATCATTATTTTGTCACTAATGTCAAACTTGATAAACTCATTATTTTCTGGTAGGACAATTTCTTATAGATTCAAGTACTATCACATAGTTGATTGATGAAGATAATTTGTTCAATAGATGTAACAACAACACCTAGAGGAAAGGTTGAGTTATGTTAATTTAATGAAGTACAAGGATTAGTTAAGATAGTGGTAACATCATGTGTTGATTATCTACTTAAGGTTATAAATGTTGGCTACACTTAGAAAGAAAAGAAGAACATGTGATACAAAAATTTTGTGCTAAGCTTGACCAAATGGATAGAAGGAGCCGAGAAAAGTTAGTGGAAGTTGAGTAGAAAATCAGTTAGTGTTGAGTAAATGCAAAGTCTAATGAATGCCAAGCAAGTTACTTAGTGCCGAGTAAATTTTAGTAGGTGCCAAGCACTAGTAAACTTTAGTTGATGCCAAGTGATTTCATAGTGGACTTCGAGTAACATAGTGTGTGTTGAGCATTATGAATGAGATAGTGTTGAGCTATTGCATTATTTAAAAGATCATGAATTTGATGAATCTACGCTATTGAGTTTTTTTCTTGGATTTTGTGAACCAAGTGGAAGATAAGGACGATGAGCTGGTGGCACAAAATTTTAGGTAAACCATTTTGAAGAAATTTCAAAGTGGATTCTAGATGTAGTTTCTATAATAGACAAGATATGGGGTAGATACATTGTATCCTACCTAATCCATCTTAACCCTAATTTGGACAATGGAGAATGAGCCACAAAATATCTTATTTTTCTTTATAAGGAATGTTTGGTCATGAAGCAAAGGTTTTCATGGTGAGAACAAAGGGAGAAGAAGAGATAAGGTGTTTTCCTTCATCAAGTGACCTAGGAGAAGAGTCTTCAATGGCATGTTAAGAAAGAAGGCTTAAGGAGATGAATGCTTGAAGGGTGAACAAGCTATCAGAGCTGAAATGAGTTTAAGCCAAGCAAAATGGAGGACTTTTACCAATCAGTTACAAAACAAAAAGTGGGGCAACAAAATGGAAATTTTTGATGATGGGGATACTTTTCCTTATCCTATTCCATGTGATCTTGCTACATTCTTTGCAAATCTTGCTGACTTTGTACCATGTGTCAGAAGGGTGAACAAGCTATCAGAGCTGAAATGAGTTTATGCCACGCAAAATGGAGGACTTTTACCAATCAATTACAAAACAAAAAGTGGGGCAAAAAAATGGAAATTTTTGATGATGAGGATACTTTTCCTTATCTTATTCCACTCGATCTTGCTACATTCTTTGCAAAGCCTGCTACATTCTTTGCAAAGCCTGCTACATTCTTTGCAAAGCCTGTTGACTTTGTACCATGTGTAGATACTTTGTACTGCAAAAGCTTACAATGATTCTACTAAGAATACTATTGATACTCCTCTAACTCAAAAATAATAGGGTGAGTCTATTCATGTTCTTATTTTTGAGAGAATCTATCAAAATCAAGATGATACTAAAAGTGGAAAATGGGTACGTATGATTGTTGGGGAATACTACAATTTGACTCCATGTAACACTAATTCTTGAGAGTATGAATTTGATTGCCTCTTAGATGCAGTAAAGGGTTTGGTATGATGAGTTTGATTCTAGTAATGTTGATGTGTCTTCAATTGATGTTGTTAGAACTTAGAGGAACTCAAGCATACCTTTGGAAAAAACCACTCTAGGTCTCGACTTACTTTTTTGAGCATTTGATGACTATACTAGAAACACAATTAAACCTATGAGCGAGAAATTTGGGCCTCTAGGACACACACACTTCAAAATGATCATTATCTAGAATGAACATGGAATTTTTCATTTGAAATAGGAAATAGGTCGATCTATTGCCTCCTAACTAGAATGATTTTGCTAATTGCTCTCAGATCTAGAAGCTAGTAACCAGAAATCTAGAATGAATGATTTTTCAAGCTAAATGATGTGAAAGATTAATCTAAATGAGATGCAAATTAATCTAAGAAAAATAAACAACAATTAATCTAAATGAGTGCATATTTAAACTAAAATGAGATTAATATGAAAGATTAAATGAAATGACGAGTGTAAGATATCAGAAATTATTTCAGCATAAGTTTGATATAATTCATTTGCAAACTTTAAAATGGGAAATTGAGAGCTTCTTAAATAGAATTCTTGAATTCATCAATGGTCAAGATTAGTTTAGATGGACAATCAAGATTAGAAATGAGATTTAGTTAGAATAGAAACTTCCTTGTGCAAATGAAATGAACTAATTCAATTCAGAGTGTGAGAAAGAGTTAACTGAGTTAATTCCATTTCCAATTCTAGTTCACTCAGAGTTTTCATTTCTGAACTGAAGAGAGAATTTGGAGAGTATGTTTAATTTAATAAAATTGAATATGACCTCATAAATGCATAATCTCAATTAATTGAATAATTAAATTCAATGATTAAAATGATGATATATTTAATTAAATCAAATACATTTAATTCCTTAATGTGTATTTTAGCCAAAGGGGTAAATTTAATTTAATTACAGTGTTAGGAATCATAATTAAATTAAATATTGATTAATAGGTTTACCTTTACTAATTCAATTAGACTTGGAATTAAATAGTGTGTAATTAATGTAAATTAGGGATTTTTTGCATTTGACACTTAGGTCAAGTAGCAATTATCAAAATTAGGATTGCCTAGTAAAATAGGACTTAAGAATGATTAAATAGGCTAGAATTGGTTCAGCATGGCGATGTGCCAATTTTGGGGTATTACATTTTCCCGTCTTTGAA
Organism: Cupressus sempervirens; assembly: GCA_028749045.1. Lineage (NCBI taxonomy): Eukaryota > Viridiplantae > Streptophyta > Pinopsida > Cupressales > Cupressaceae > Cupressus > Cupressus sempervirens. The sequence continues at coordinate 9,077,757 of CM053786.1, forward strand.
TGAATGTGTGAGTAGCTTGTTGATTCAAAGAAACCAAAAGTATGAAGCATAGATCAAGAAATGAGATTGGTTCTAAAATTGATGATACAAAAAGCAATTGATAAGCTTTTTAAGGTTGTCTTTAGAATGAAGCGTAGCCTTACAGAATCTAGATAGAACACCTAGATACCAATGTCAATAAGATTTTTAAGGTTATCTCTAGAATAAAGCTTAACCTTAGGGAATCTAGACAGAACACCTAGATACTGATGTTGATAAGCTTTTTAAGGTTATCTCTAGAATGAAGCTTAACCTTAGGGAACCCAGATAGAACACCTAGATACTGATGTCAATAAAAGATAACAAGACCTATCATGAGTCATAGAATCATCCCCAAAATGAGGCTTGATCCTTAGGAGTTGAGTTTAGATTGTCCTGATACCTATCCATCGAACTATGAAAAGGACTATTATAAGATTGATCAGTTGATCAAAAGATAAGATAGATGACATATGATGTCAGATAAAGGGAACAAAAATACCCTGAGTGATGAGATGCCCCTAGCAATTAGGACATAAGATTTAGATTTAGTTGAAGCTATTTTTGAAAGATTCAATGATGTAATCATCATGACCCCTTTGGGAGCAAAATCGAAAGATGACACACCAAAATAGTGATGTAGAGAAGTATATTGAAAAATACAAAGGAAATCTGAGATTCATAACAATATAGAAAGAGATCAAAAGGATTAGAAAAAAATTTGAAGTCGATTCAAAGTGAGTTTGAGGTCCAAAAGACCAAGTTTGACCAAAGTTGACCAAATTTGACTAGAGTTGACTAGACTAGACTTTTCCAAAAAAATTAGAAAATTTGAAGAAAATGCGATTTGAAAATTCCAAAATGCACAAAGTATCAGAAAAATGGACTAGACAAGCATTTGATTGTGTCGGTCCTATTGGCTCCTGATTTAATAGTTTTACAAATAACCAAGAAACAAGACAAATGCATCTAAGGCTAGCAAATTCTTATGATGGATACACTTAATTGCAATCTTGGGCCAATTTTAGGGCATAAATCCTTCTTCACCTTAGGCTCTGCAAAACCTAGGCGCGTGAACCTCTTTGGATTTAATTATGTAACCAGTGCAATGAGCATAATCAAAATCCAGAATAATAGATGAAATCCCCTATATCTTCTATACTAACCAAGAATCACAAGCATGAAATAGTTAAGAACATAAATCATGAAACTAGCAAGCTAAGTGTTGGTTAAACTTTGAATAACTTTCAACATGAAAGGGGAAATGTTTGATTAATGATGTTGATTCAACACAATCTCAAATATGTAGAAGTATAACAAGTGATCCTATAATTCATCAGTACCTAATCCATTGGGCAATTCCATGAATTCAAAACATACATTTGTGACATCAGGACATATTTTGTATACCCAAACATCAGATCTATCTGATCACCTTGTGATTCAGACATCAGTGTTCATTTAGATCTCATTCTCACAAAATATCCTCCTCAAGTATCCAGTAACCTTGTTAAACATATCAAGCATTTACCTGGCCCTTTGGTCCAATAGAAAAATACATCAAACATTCAACCTAAAGGGGATGCAAATGGATCTTAGATCTTTGTTCCAAGACCACATAAGACTTACATATTGCTGAGATAGGAGACAAGAACTGGAATGAAACTAGTGAAATTATTGCTCATATGTATTCATTTCCTTGAAACTATACATTCAGATGCATAAAATTAAAACATGAAAACACCCAACGTATCAGAACTTGTTATATTATCTACACTACTATTGTTCACATGAGAGAATTATGCTGAGGAATGGTGTCATAGTCAAGGAAACATGTCAAAATACTGGAACCAATAGTCTTACAGCAATGAACTTTTTCTTCCCAGAAACTGGAACCAAAACAATGAGAAAGACTGAGATTGATATAGAGGAAGGAATTCTCGGATTAAATCTGCAATTGACATCTGTCCACATGAAATTCCCTCTCTTTGCCATGAAAAGACTCTCTCTAATCTCTCTCCTCAACTTTCCTATCAAATCCTTTTTTCAATTTTCTTTTAGAGGCATCAAATATCTTAGAAATGTCATGATGAAAGATCATAACTACTTCTGAGGTAAAAGTGAATTCAAGGTAAAAGGTAAAAATCAGTTGAAATGGTCTCAAGAATACAAAAAAACTGATTACAATTGATTTTCTTCACTTTTACATTTCACCAAACCTTTATATCTGCCTCATGACCAATTCTAATGATCAATGACAAATTTTGGTCATTCTATTGAGGGAGTCACAAATTGGCTTATAGACTGAACTGGTGAGCATCTGCACAAAAATTGACCTCATATTCAAAAATTTAGATCTTCCTGGTTTCGATGGTATATTGGAGCACATATTTTGCCTACCAAAAACCTTCAAAATCTCAATTTGAAAAATATTTCCCTAGTATGAAACTCTAGCTTGCAATTTTAAAATTCAAAAATTTTAACAATCTCTAAAGTTTATACTGTAGAAAAATGCCCACTTTTTCCTTTTTTAGTTATGAATGTGCACATTCTTTTGAAAAAATAATTAAAAATTATTCTGTATACTCTTCAATTTTTTCCTTCTTCCTCACTGGGCCCACTAGGAATCACTTGAGCTACCACGTGGCACCCCCTAATTGGTTGCCTGGTTGCTCCGTCATCGCCCAATCACTGCATAGTCAACACCTACCTTGTCACCACCACCTCATCGCCACATGCTACTCCATTATTGGTTAAAACTCACATCTACCATGTTAGCTCTATTGGGATCCACTACCACATGTTGTCACCACCTCTACCCTCACTATGTATGAGCAACTTCTCCCTAGCAAGATAGCGAGGACCACTGGATGTGCCACATGGAAACATCTCCTTCAATCTCCATTTTATGTGCCATGTCATCATTCTTGCATCAATAATGTGCCACATGGAAACATCTCCTTCAATCTCCATTTTATGTGCCATGTCATCATTCCTCCATCATTGCTCAAAATTTCTCTATGACTACGTCCAACTGCGTGCATTGGCACTTTTGAAAAGGCGTGTCCCTTAAGATACAACTCATTTTTATTGTTTTAGTATTTAAAGGCATTAAAATCCATAACCCACCCAATGTGGGATTAAAACTGCTAATGGTTTTCTCCTTTTTACTCTGTTTTCACATGGCATGATTTTCTTTGCGTCTATAGATTCTCCTTGGCATGGGCTTTTCCTTTTAATGTTGCATGCTCTTTTTAGCTGCTTGTGTGGGATGGATTTTTAAATGCACCAACTTCCATGGCATTAAATGCTTGTTATAATTGTGTAGATCTTTTCCTTAAAACATTTTCCCTCTTTGCAATGATTGCAGTTTTCCTTTTTTATGCAATCCTTTTTTTCATGGTGTGGGGATTCCTTTAAACTTGGCAACTTTCTTTTTTTAGTCATTGTATTCTCATAGCTTTTTTGACCATGCTTTTTCTCATCCTCTTTAATGTGTGGCTTACTCTATGTACCTTGGGATTTGTTCAATGCCTCCAATCTGCCTTCAAATGTCATGGGTGTGGGATGTCTTTTGTTACCTGTTGCTCTTCAAATGCTCCCCCTCTGTGATGCACGAGTTTTTTATGAGCTATAGTGGGAGACCCCTTTGAATTGTCCTATCTTCTCCTTTATCGTGTGAGGGGCTTCTTTTTGCACAGGTAGGGAACTTTGGATTCATTTGTAGTTAATCACTAAGTTAATTTAAAGACCTTTAGCTTTAAATTTTTCATCTTCCTCCTCTTCTTTCTTGCGTGCATGTTCAAGGTAATCATCTTGGTCCCATTTTCTTCAATATGTATTGTCAACTCCATTAGCTTTACTACTAGGTTGAGCCATGGTGAAACCAGTATGCACAAAGTTTATGTTGCCAAAGAAAACCCACCACTTCACACTTCATAATAAAGATAAAACTTTGTGATTAGGTAAACCTAATTGTCTCAGTAGAAGAAAGGATTGGTAACACCCAATAAACTCTAGTCTAACCAATTTTGAGGCAAATTTAGACAAAAGAATGTATATTTTTAACTCTTATTTTAAACGAAAAAGATGTGGGTACATAAGAACTTCCCTCCATTGGGATAAGTTAAAAGTAATAGCTTGCCAAGAAAACAAAATTCTCAAATGACTTGAAGGCATATTCTCTGATAGAGTCACAAGCTCCAACCTAATTCTAGTCAGATTCCTTCATAAGCATCTAAATGGATTCTACATTATCTGCATTCTCACATTGTTGCTTCCACAAGTCAAATAAATTTTTTATCCACACAAGCTAGATGGACACTTCCAATATCATATTATGAAGCTTGACCAAAATCCTTCCCACATTAGAATAATTTTTTTCGCAACCATCCTTTCTTGCAAATTCTCTCCAGACATTTACATCTTATGGACTTTCTACAACAACCTCAAGATTTACCAGTGTACTTGTATCATTCTAAATGTATGGAAAGTAAATGTCTTTAAGCATACATTTCAATCAATCCTAAGATATCCCATTAATTTGGAGCAGCCAGTCGGACCCCAAAATGGGTCTGGCTAAAAAAATTTGTTTTCAAACAGCTGAAAAGCCAAACTGATCCATTGAACCCCTCATACTGATTAGAAACTAATTTGACCACTAGTTTGTCCTTAGAAACTCATTTTATCACTTTATTGAAACTTTTCAACTTCGTGTCAGGAGGTCCTTTGACTGGCTTGACAAACTGACATAAACACCTGATCGAGCTCTAAAATTTGGCACACTAAATCTCTGTTCCTCACTCTTGTACCCTGTCAAATCTCATCTCATGATGAATTTGGGGTCAAAATATATTTTTTTTCAAAGTTGACCTCTCAGAATCACTTGCAGATAAACATTTCAAAAAGCAATAAAATGGGTTTGGATTCGGCTTCAAAAACTGGGCAAATGGACACTTGGGAAGAAGAAACTTGAGACATTGGTTCTCTGTCATGAGCAAAGTATGGATCTGTGATTTGGGCTCATGACAAATAACTAGGCACAAATGGGAAGCAGTCAAAGTGAGCTACTTGAATATTGCAAATTGAAACAATGGCAGGAAATCAATTTTTGCAAATGAAATTGACCTAGAAACATGTGCAAATGGATTCGTCATGACTTGCAAACTGACACACTTAAAGAATTTTTAGAGGAAAACACAATGGTACAATCCATTCAATCTAGGCAATCACGGATCTCATGTTATAATGTCACGAACAGGGGTTCCAATCAATCTGTATTTGCTGAAACCAGTGAAAGATAGAAATTGCATTTGGAATCGCTTTTGAAAACTGATCGAACAGATTTTTTATAAGTTGAAACTTGAAACACAAAAAGTCTCTAACCTCTACAATGCAATGCAAAAGGAAATTTATCATTTTGGTCAACTAGTCAAAAGTTATAGCTCGTCAAATAGGGCTTCCTAGAATTTAGAATTACTTGCAAAAGCATAAAAACAGTAACTGACCAACTTTGAGGGATTCAAAACCTAGTCAAATGGACTCAAAACAATTCAAAATCTGAAACATAGGCTCTTGTATATGGACACTAGATAATCCCTAAGTGTCCAATCACAAAAAAAATTTGTGTGCAAGATATTCAGATGCAAATAAGGCCTCCTGTCATTGTTTGACACTTTGGTGAAAAATGCAGATTTGACATTTGTTCACAATAGGACTTTGCCAAATGACTCAGAATGATAGTTTATCATCATGGAACATGTGGATAGGCTAAATGGAAGGTGTTAGAAACATTGAACACCTCAGAGGCCTCAAATGTACAGTTGGGTACACATGCATTTAAAAGAGTTTATGGGGCTTGATTTCTCAATGGTACTCAAAATTGACCATACAATTTTTAGTCCCAACAGGTCCCAAATTTTTAAAATGTGATTTTGAGCTATTTAATTGTGTCAAATTTTGACTTTGATCCCGAAAATGAGTTTAGGGAAGCCAAATTAGCCAAGGAGTGATTTTCACATCAATCGAAGCACTTTGAAAAATCAGTTCAAAACCTATATAAGGGCTCAAAAGGTCATTTTCAATTCATTTTTACATTTTGTCTTTTGTGAAGAAGAGAGCTCTGAGGAGAAAGATGGTGGTCCCCATGCATTTGCATCGATTCAAGTGTTCCAGGTGGCATATCCAGTTGGAAGAGTATGGACCTTCAATGAGTCATCATTTAACTATCTTGTCATTGAATTTTTATGCATTTTGATCATTTTTTGCATGTGCACATTTTTGCACATTTTAAAAAATTTCACCATCAAATTTCATGTAAGTACCAAAATCATACTTATTTGCTGGATGTTCTAGATTTCTTTGCATGGGAGATACCCATCTCTCACGTGAGAGACCCTAATTTTACTTGAATTTTCACTGAGTGTAGTGATGGATATCATGTGAAGATTTGATTTGTCATGTGAAAAAGTTTGATCTTACATGGAAAATGAATTCTCACACAAAAAATTTGTGTTGCTTGCAAAATTTTAGTTTGAAATTTTAATTTTTTGTTGTTGTTTTGCACTTACATTCATCATTTTCGTATTTCAGATACTAATCATATTCATGTTGCTTTCATTTGTGTAGGTTATGTTTCTAGATGTCACATTTAGATTGCATTATCCCCCCTTTGGAGCATTAATTAGACAATTGGATGTTGCAAACCTTGTGTATATTGATTCCCTTAGCCTATCACATCATTTCTAGATTCTTGCATTATTGGTGAATCATGGTTTACTGACTGCACTCGTAGAGTATTTCCAATTGGAGACAAAAGCATTCCACTTGTCATTGGGAGAGATGACCATCACCCTAGAGGACATCTACTAGATTCTACAGATACCCTTCCATGGCCCTTGAGTGATGTATGACACACAACCAAAGATAGGTATAATAACACTGAGGGCCATTTTCTAGGAGAACCTCATTGTGGGTCGGGCCATCACATGGGATGAGCTAGTGTACACATATGGTCCCACCCACAAATTGGCATTAGTCCTTGGGATCTTTAGTAGTTTCTTTCTAATGCTTGACAGAGGTTAGCACAGACTCAAGTGTAGATGGGATCAGATGCTGCAATAGATGCTAGATGAGCCAATATGTTATGGATGTGGTCAGTGCATGCTAGCATCATGAGAGGAAGAAAATGGCTATAGGGGTCTATGTTCTTTAGGTGTGGGCATGGGAGCACTTTCCCATAATGAGGCTAATATTCAAGGATATGAGACAGGACCATGATCCCTATATATGTAGATATTAGAGATGGGTGACTGAGATAGCTCTAGGTAAGACCAAGTAGTGGAAAGGTTAGTTGGATGACCTACAAGCACTAGTCTGGTGGCCCTAGAGAGAGACTGGGGTGTGGGATGATGCCCAGGTGGAGCTCAACCATATGTTTGGCTCCCGATCACTGATTGGTCATTAAGAGATTTCCCTTGAATCGTGTGTTGAAAAAGTATGGGAAACCATAGGATATTTCATAAGAGTACTACATATATACATAATTTTCCTTAGATGTAGAGTGAGGATGGTCAATCAGACTAGACTAGGGCAGATTGATGATCAATGCAAAATCTATTATTGTGACTCAATGGGATTACTTAGTAGCAGTAGCAGATGGGGGGATGACTCTAGCATACCAAGCATATTTTGTGAGTCATCCCTTCCTACATTTCATAGACCCAATCAGGATGGCGACATAGAGACAATGAGGACATAAGCCACAACAAAAACCACCACAATGACCACCATAGCAGCAATAGAGAACTAGATAGTGTACCTCATAGGTACAGATTCCTCCTTGATAAATGGGATATGATGTAGGTGTAAGTGGTAGTGGATCAAGACAGAGACATCCACAAGGTGAGATGGGTACCTTAGGCACCATTGGAGTAGATGTATAGAGGTAGGAAGTCAAGTAGGAGCAGCCAACTAAGTAGATCGATGTCGTAGTTGGTGATGAGGAAATGTCAAATTAGTTGGCTCCTAATCCACATTAAGATGACTTGAGGAGGACTAGAGAGAGACTATGAGTGACACAATGATAGCTATCGAAGATGTAGATATAGCTAATGGTGTAAGATATGCACCTAGGGGTCTAAGAGAAAGAGAACTAGATTCTCCACATAGAGATAGAGCAAATACAAGAGGAGACATGACTACAAAGTGCCTACACAACATACTACTATGCATGATACATCACAATACTACCTGAGGTTGTAGATCAAATGCCCTAATTTTCTAAGTATGTAAGAGCATCATATGGCATATGAGGGCCAACAAGGCCAAATGCCTCTCCTCCTCCTCCTCCATCTAGGGATGAGGGAGAAGGGAACAATTAGATATTCTTTCTTCTAATTTTTATTTTGGCTATGTATCGAGTGGTGTTCTAGCACCATTTTGTATCATTTTGAGATTGACAATGCTCAAGTAGAGTTTAGTTTTGCATCGATGTACACTTGACTCCGTGTGTGTGTGTGTGTGTGTGTGTGTGTGTGTGTGTGTGTGTGTGTGTGTGTGTGTGTGTGTGTGTGTGTGTGTGTGTGTGTGTATGAGATCATTTGATTTATGTATCATTTTCATGTGTCACCTTTTTCTTTTGTAGTTTGTCATACATGAGACACTTATGATATGATTATGAATGCAAATTTGATATGATGTATGAATGTAGTCTAGATGAGATGAATCATGAAATTATGTGTATGAAATGCAAATTGTGAATGAACTAACATCTCATGTAGTATTCCAAGTTTTTTGATAGTGGCAGGTATTCCATGAAGATCAAGACAATGAACCAAAGAACTGAACACTTGTCTATTCATGAAGAAACATGATACTTTGAAGAAACCAACAATACCTCATGTCAAAGACTACAAGTAAAGTAGTGATCAAACCATGTTCTTATGCAATGCAACCCTATGCTAGATGCAACCCTAGGTCTAGTTATGGAGCTAATCAAATTATCATCATTGAGTGTTTAGCTAACTCCAAAAATGTCATACAATTCCCACTAACATTACAATCATGGAAATATGAATATGACACATGTTCTAGTTTTATTGTGATTAAACATAACCATTCAAAGAAAAAAAAGTGAGAATGAATAGAACATTTTTCCCTTTTGATATAGAAAGAAAAAATAAGCATCATACCATAAACTCTAGGATGACTAGAATGTTTCTTGCATGCATAAGCACTAGACACACAAGAGATTCTTCTCATGCTAAGTAATCGGTAAAGATTTTGTCTACAATGATCCTTGCATTTGTAACCTGAGATAGAAGTGTGCTAAGTATTCTCATAGTGACTCATCCGTTCACTTAGCAAGATGAGTATCAATATTTACTATAGCAGAGAGAATTCATTCAAGAAAGCAAGGAAAAGAACCAACCTCAGTGAAGAGTCTATATAAAATGAGCTGAGGTACACATGACCATCCAACATGAGATAAAGGCTCTTATAATGGACACCCCTTTTATATGGATGCTTTAGATTGTTGGAACCAAACCATAAAACAAGAAGCAAAGAGAAGATCATGCCCTCATTCCTTACTTCTCTAGTTGAAAGAGATATCATCAAGTTTCTCTAAGGAACATGATAAAATGTAAGAAAAACAAACAAAGAAAATCTTGGGATAACAAGAACCATGTCGATGTTTTCATTTTAGTTTTTGTGTTACATGATTGATGTCAAGTGTCGATGTTCAAAACATATGTGAAAAAAATCTCTTTAGAATGGTGACAATAGTAGACAGACTTAGTTAGGACAACTTGTGACTGACGTCAAAGAGGAACCTTCATTGAGGATGACCTTAGTAGGAAACTAAGTGACAATAGATAGACATAATTAGGACAACTAGTGATTGAAGCTTAAGAGATTTCCTATGAGAGGAATCTCTAGAGTGAAACTAGTGATAGTAGGAAGACATAGTTAGAACAATTGGTGACTAATGTGAAAGAGATTTTCTTCGAGAGGAATCTCTAGAGTGACACTAGAAATAGTAGGAAAGCATAGTTAGAAAAATTAGTGATTGATGTGAAAGAGATTCTCTATGAGAGGAATCTCAATGTTGACACAAGTGACAGTAGGTGGACATAGTTAGAATAATTGGTGACTGATGCAAAAGATATTCCTATGATACTGGAGGGTGTTGCCCCCAAGTCTATGACAAGATTCAATCCATGGATGCATGAGAGAAAGTAGCAAATGAAAGTAGGAAAGAAACTATACAAGAGCCAAGAGTTTTGTTGCAAGATGTAGCATTTGAAACTAAAGGTGCCTGTTTACCAGGTTTTCACCTTCTTGGCAAAGATTCTTTTTTTGCTACCATGATGCTTGTTTGTTAGGTTTTCCTCAATGACACTTTTCTTTTTTTTCAATTTTTTTTGGTATTACCAAGCCACCTATTGCTAGGTTTTCACCAAGATAATTATTTTTCAAGACTTTTACGTATATACAAAGAGGTTTTGAAATCATGTTACCGGTAGAACTACTTCAAATGGAGAGTGTTGATGGGCTCCTTGAGCACCTCTCCCTTGGTTGTTGAAAGTTGGTAAGAACCAAAACCAAACACTACATTAATTATGTATGGACCAAGCTAGTTGGGTTCAAACTTCCCTTTGCATACCCATTGTTGTTTATTCTTAGGATTTTCTCTCACAACAAGATCACCCAGTTGGAAGTTATGTGGCTTAACTTTCTTATTGTAGCTTCTAGATATATGCTATTGATAACCTCGAAGATGATCGCATGCCACTTGTTCACATACATCTAACAATTCTAGCTCTTGAAGCCAAGATATTCTCTAGTCATCATCAGTAATGAAGCCCTTCATGGAGATTCTCAAAGTAGAAATCTCAACCTCAATTGGAAGCACAAAATCCACTCCATATACCAAAGTAAGGGCATTGTATCCATTGGAGTTCTAATACTTGTTTTGTACACCCATAAACTAGGATTAATCTAAAGGTGCTAGTCCCTCCTAGATTTTTTGATTGTACAATGTAAGGTCTTAAGTATCACCTTGTTATATGCTTCTACTTGACCATTACTATGGGGGTAATAAACAGGAGACCAATGTTGCATAATTCTAAACTTTTTGCACAACTCTTTAAGATCCTTATTTTAAAATTTTCCTCCATTGTTAGTAATGATGGAGGATGGTACACCATACTTTCATATGATGTAATTTATAATGAATAGAGCTAAAAAGAATCCATTTTCTACAAAGAGATGGACTAACTCTACCCAATTAGTGAAGTAGTTTGTAGCTATAATAATGAACTTGTGTCTATTTGGAGAAGATGGATGAATTTGATTCACAAGATCAAAGGCCCATTGTTGGAATGGCCATAGTATAATAGATAGAATTAGCTCTCTGCCTAGAGCATGAATTAGATTTCCATGGAGTTGGCATTATTTGTAGGACTTGGTATATTTGATTGCCTCTTGCTCCATATTTGGCCAATAGTAACTAGCTCTAATAAGTTTATGAGCTAGTGTTAAGTTGTTAGATTGAGATCCATAAATGCCCTTGTGTACATTGATTAATGCACATCTAGACTCATCGGGTTCTAGACACCTAAGGATTGTTCTATAGAGAACTCTCCTAAACAAGTCTTCAGAAAAAATAACATACCATGAAGCACTATGAATAAGATGGCATTTTTTGTTCTAGGTTTGATTGTACATAATTCTTAGGTCACATAGTTGATGACATGAAGAAATAGATATCTTTTTTATCCCTTTTATGAATATTTGTTTATAACATGTTGAACTTTGTCATCCTTTAAGTATAATATTTTTTACTTTTTGGTATAAAAGTTATGAACATATGGCATAAAAGTGATAATTAGAAGTATGTATCAAAAGGTTCATTTTGTTGATAAAAACCTTTCTTCATGAATGTTTGGCATTGGTAGATCTTCATGCAACCAAAGAGATTGCAAAGACTATTAATTGAATATTAATGTTTTTTCTTTATAAATTAATAAATATATATAAATATTTGTAGGAAGTCTTGTGTGCATTTCATGAGGACTGAAGGTATCCAAGTGAAGTCAGAATTAGTTAAAATAGCTCAAGAAAAGGTCTAGCATTGTGGAATCACAAGTACTAAAGGAGGTATATTATGGCACCATTATAGCCTGAAACTTAGTGGCATAGAAAGGGGACCTATTCCAATAGAATAATAAGGGACCTAATGAGGTGGTTGTACAAGAAAGCAAGTGAACAAGGAAATCAATTAGTCAACATGCATTCTTAATAAGTAACTATTGCACGGTACTTGAATTCCTAGAAATCATTAAAGTCATGTAGTAGAGTAGATCTAACATACACTACACTCTATATTCATGGGAACTTAAGGAGATACCTGATGTTTCTTATTTGTGATTGTAGGAATTTTTTATTTCCTTTCTTCCAATTAAGACCTTGTCTGTAATTAAAAGGTCAAGCAGTGAATGAGTGAATAGAGTTACACAAGAGTTATTAGATACTTTGTTCTTTTCAAGAAAGTATAACATTTCCTATTGAATAAATACATGAGTTTACTGAGTTTCTACACTTTAGTCTAAGTTAATATTTTCTTCACTCTTCCATCGGGGCCCATGAGGAAGGTGGAGTTTTCTTTAGCAATTAGGAGTTAGACTTAGTTTTCTAAGTTAAGTTTAGAACTATTATTCCTGGAGCCATTGTAAATAGAACTAGTCATTGTTCTTGCAGTAGTAGGTGCGTAGATGTATGCTTAAGTAATTATCTGAGTTTCCTTCTAGTCATAAGATAGTTGTCTTTCTTTTTGATAAAATAGATTTCCTTAATGGTTATTTTATTCAAGGTACTAGTGACTTTTAGTAGGGGCTAGAGAATATAGTTTGTAGACATCATCTCAATTTAATGCTCCCAAATTGATATTTAATGAAGACCAGCATAGTACTTCAGTAGTAAAGGATGTCCAATCCTTCAACTATAAAAGGTTTTGTATTAGCTCGACATTTTTGGCATCATTATCAGGGATGGTGTCAGTCTATTGTTCATTATAGAGTCACCTAGTTAGTTTCATTCTTTAGTATTTTACATACATAGGAGAAGAGACCACCTTGGAAGATTTCTTCCCAACTTCAATTAGGAAGATCCCTTTCATCGTGATCTTGAAGCAAATGAAAGAGAAGAAGAAGAAGAACTATTAAAGAACATGTTTGTAAAGAACTTGATCAAGTATAATCACCAGCCACATATGAAGAATCCTTTCATTTAAATGATTTTTTCGTTGAGCCAGAATATCAAGATAATTCATTAAATTTAGTCATTTACCAACCACCCCAACCAAGAAATCCACAAATGGAAATTTCTTAGCCTACCTTTCCCTTTCCAATTCTCACTCAGCAGGGTAATCAAAATCTGAAAAATATACCCTTAGCTTCCCTTATAAATTTCTATGACCTCATTATTGAAGACCCATAAACCTTTCTATTTGAGTTCAACATTCTTTGCCAAAGTTACGATTACACCAGAGATGCTCATAAATTGAAATTGTCTCCATCAACTCTAAATGAAGCTTCCTTAAGATGGTTTGTGAGTCTAGGTACTAATGCTATGGTAGATTGGCCAACTATGAGTAACTTTTTCCTTACTAAATATAAGGAATATTGTAGAGGAAATGACTTAAAAGGGGATGATACTTTTAAAATTTCATAGAAGGAGGATGAAACCTTGGAGGACTATGTTGCATGATTCATGTTCAACCTACAACATAATACACAACATAAGCTAAATGAGGTGTCTCAAAAGCATCTCTTTTTAAAATGAGTACATGATAGGAGTATGGAGGCCTTAGATGTAATAGTTCAAGGTGACATTACATAGAAGACATGGGCTAAAATCTAGAAAATTTTCTTGAACTATTCTAGAGCCACAATAAAAAAAGGATGAGGGTTGAGGGACTTACTCCAAAAGTCTCCTGGTGTAGGAGTATCCAAGACAGAGGTTTCAAACCTCTTATCAAATTTCAAGCAAGAGATCATTAATAATGTCACTACACAACTAGATGCCTGCAAGCACAAAGGAAGAAGGAGGATGCTGACATTATGTTAGTAGAATATAGCCCTCATTGTAGAGAAAAGAAAAGTAACTACTGGTGCAAGCCTATTGCTAGTCTGGAGTCATAGCACATGCCTACTAAATTCAAGGCAACTAATGAAGATAGAGAAGTCCTCTATGTTGCTCAATGAAAGCCTTGGGCTCCAAGATTAGGTATTCCCTAGGACCCACTTCATAATTATAGTGGTAATAGTAAATGGAAATAATAGAAACATGGTGGTTAGAATAATTATAGTAATTGGCAACAACATCAACAAGGTTGGTAGGAACCTCAACAAGGTTGGCACCAACCCCAAAACTGGTAGCAGTAGTAACATCAACAAGCCTTGATGTAGCCTCCTCAATAGCAAGCCTTAATGCCTCCTACCACCAATACAACCCCTCCAAAATAGCCTTATTTTCCTACATAGCCTATCCCTAATCCCAATAATACGAATCCTTCAACTCAATAGTAAAGCTATTCCATCACCTTAAATGACATTCATTTATGGTCTGGGACAACACTCACATCACCTCAACAACCCATTATAATAGAAGTTGATGATATATCTGCTGAGTTAGTTCAAGAGCTTGCAACCACTATCTCTCCTACAATAAACAAACCACCATTTCCTAGTAGGTTAATGGAGCAAGCTCCACTAGTTGAAAATCAAGCCACACTAGATTTGCTTGAACAACTCAAGCAAATGATAGTAAAAATCTTGTTGCTAGATGCAATAAAGGAAGTACTCATATATACAAAATCTATCAAAGAAGCCTATGCTAAAAATCTAGGTAGGAAAAAGAAGGACCCAAAGACTATCCATGTTCTTGGCCAACTTTCTTATCTTATGCTTGATAACCTTAAGATACCCAAGTATGCAAACCCTGGAAGTCCAGTAGTAATACTTTGCATTAAAGGAATACAAGTACAAAATGCCCTAGTAGACTTAGGATCATCCATCAATGTAATGACTGAGGAAGTCATGTCCAAACTACATATCATTGGTCTCTAAGAAATACCAACAATTTTGTCATTAACAAATAGTTTGGCCATCATTCCTGATGGTATGTTAGAAGAAGTCACTATTACACTTCATTAATGGGATTATCTAGTTGACTTTGTGGTACTCTCTGCCAAAACAAGTACTAGAGGATATCCTATCATTCTAGGGTGACTATGGTTAGCCATAGAAGATGCTTATATTGCATGTCGATTAGGGAAAATGACCATTTCAAATAAAATGAACACTAAAAAATTAACATTATATTCTCCTGCTTAGCCTTTACTATAGGATGATCAAGTTGTCTGGCCAAATTTAGGTGATTCTGATATGGACATAAATTCTATTAAAAAATTGATGATGATCTCAAGGGACTCATTTGTAAGCACTAAAGAGGAGTATGATGTCATTTCTTCTATCATATTGAATGAGTATAGAATGCAACTTGAGATATCTTCCAAAGAGGATTGTGTTTTAGAAAATATTCTGCCATTACCATGTGAACTCCACTAGTCTTAATATGCATAGCTTCTACACTCACTCCTACCACATGAAATAGACTCACCACCAATTGTTCAGATTTCAATGGCTGATAAAATAGTTAAATTAGCAATTGCCCTAGGAAGAGAACTAAATATAAGAAAATCCTTATCTTAGGCACAACATAATGATATCTTATAGTTGTTACAAAAACACCAAGATGGTTTTGCCTGGGATTATATAGATATGAAAGGTTTGGAACCAACACTCTATACTCATAGGATCTATATAAGTCCTAATTGAAAACTTGTAAGACATCCTCAGCATTGGATAAACCCAACATTACCAGATATTGTTAAAAATGAACTTCAAAACTTTCTCAACGCTAGCTTTATATATATTTTATTTTAGATAGTCAATGGGTTTCACCATTGGTTATCATTCCAAAAAGGAGGGAAAATGGTGAGTCTATATAGATTATAGAGAACTCAACTCAGCCACCAAGAAGGACCATTTCCAACTACCATTTGTAGATCAGGTTCTAGATAATCTTGTAAGAAAGAAGTACTTTTCCTTCTTGGATGGGATTAGTGGCTACAATAAAATATAGATAGCATTCATGTGTCCATGGGGAATGCTTTCTTATAAGGACAAGACCACATTCATGTGTCCATGGGGAATGCTTTCTTATTCCATCCTACCATTTGGTTTGTGCAATGCACCTGCACCTTTCTAAAGAGTTGTTATTAGTATTTATTTTGACATATCTGTAGACTGTTTGGAGGTATATATGGACAACTTCACTACATATGGGTAGACCTTTGAAGAAGCTAAAGGTAACTTCAAAAAGTTTTGTAAAGATGTAAAGACTACAACCTATCCTTAAATAGTGAAAAGTGTTTCATGATGATGTAGGAAGGTGTGGTGTTGGGACACTTTATTTCCCCCAAAGGAATTGAAGTAGATCCAACAAAGATAGAATTTATACGCACATTTTCTATACCAGCTAATTTGAAAGATGTTAGGAGTTTTCTAGGACATGCAAGGTACTATTAGCATTTTATCAAGGATTTCAGTCAAATTGTAGCCCCTCTATATAATTTGATTCAAAAAGATGTAGAGTTTGTATAGAATTCTGATTGTACAAAAGCTTTCATGCACCTTAAGGAAGTCCTCTCAATAGCACTAGTTCTTCGAGGACCAAATTGGGAACTACCTTTTCACATAAATACTAATGCCTCAAATCATGCCATAGGAGTAGTGCTCGGCCAAAAAATGGATTTAGTGGAACATGCAATTTACTATATCAGTAAAAATATTCAAGGAGCTGAGTATAATTACACTATAACTGAGAAAGAATTGCTCGCTATAATTTATGCTCTAAATAAATTTAAACATTATGCTATAGGCTATAAGATATTTCTACATATAGATCACTCCGCCACTAAATATCTGATAAATCAACTAGCAATCTTTAGATGTTTGGCTCAGTGGTTACTATTAATGCAAGAATTTGACATTACCCTTATTGATAAACTAGGTAAGGAAAATGTTGTAGCTGATTTCTTATCTCATCTTCAAATACTTAATGATCCTACAACCATACAAAATATCTTTCACAATGAGCATCTCTTTCTTTTGTTAGCACAAAACCCTTGGTATGCTGACATTGCCAACTACCTAACAATTGGTAAGACACCTTCACATTTCTCTGCAAAGGAAAGATGATTGTTGATAGAGAAGAGTTTCAACTTTTCATGGATCTCTAGGTTCATGTTTTATGCTGGACTAGATTAGGTGACACGTAGATGTCTTAGAGAGGATGATACTTATGATATTCATCACACTTGTCATGATGAGCCCTATGGTTGCAACTTTTCTTCCAAGAGAACCACATTAAATATTTTAAATACAAGCTATTACTAGCCCACACTTTACAAGGATGTAGCTCAATGTACTGAAAGATGTGACAAATACCAGAGAATGGGTCAACCAATAAAAATAGATGAAATTCCCCTATAGCCATAGATAGTGGTAGCACCATTTGATAAATGGGGGATTGGTTTTTTTGGCCCTATTGAGCCACCCTCAGAAGGGAAGAGTTGCATTCAGGTATGCATTGATTATGTCACTAAATGGGTAGAAGTGAAACCAATGAAGCACCCTCATGATAATAATGTTGCAAAGTTCCTATAAAAATGTATCTTTACAAGGTTTGACATTCCAAGAGAATTACAATTAGATCAAGGCCCTCAATTTAAATCTAATTTGATAGCTTCTCTCATGGAGGAAAACAAACTTTAGCATGCCAAATCCTCCCCATATCATCCACAGGATAATGGACAGGTTAGAGTGACAAATAGAGAGCTGGAAAACATACTCACTAAAATAGTTCCCTTACATAAAAAATATTGGGTGGCTCAACTTCCTGAAGCCTTATGGGCATATAGAACAACATGGAAATCTACTACTAGGTTTATGCCTTTTGAACTCCTATATGGGAATACAACTATCATGCTCATTGAATTTGAGCATAAGACACTACAGATAGCTTTGGAACTTGATATTACTCTTCCTATAGCACAATAGGATCAAATTTTACATCTCAATGAGTTGGATGAATGGTGGAATTCAACCCTTCACAATACATAACTAATTCAGAGTCAGCGAAAGTAGTGGCATGACAAATTTATCAATGATAGAGAGTTCTCTATTAGTGAATGGGCACTCATGTATGACTCCAAATATCAGCATCACCAAGGGAAATTTTAGACTAGATGGCTTGTTCCATATTAAATTGTAGCAATTTTTACCAATGGAGCAGTTCAACTATCAAAAATTGATTCAGTCAACTTCAAACTCTTGGTTAATGGGCATTGCCTGAAGATATATGACAAACTAGCAATCAAGAAAGAATTTCTTCAACAATTTAGCACAACAAAAACATTACTTACTCTAGCCACTCTATCTGAGTCTTCCACTCATAAATCTATAGCACCTTGAATTTATTTCAAGGTGTTCATACTAAAATTTCACATTTTATGTGAAATCCATTTCCTTTGCCATTTCACCCCATCTCATTTTCTTGTCTTTTCATTACTACTCCACTTCATTAATTTCTATACTATGATACTACTTGGAGCACCCTTCCTATTTCATATCGAGTTAGTTCAACTTGACCCCTCTACATTTATTTAATTTATTATTTATTTAGAAAATTATGTCATTTTGATTTTCAGAATTTGCAATCTCTAAGGTCTGGTGGGACCCAATCTGTAATTCGTTGGGGGGAGAGAAAATCAAAATCATAAGTTGATCCTAATTTGGCATGTATGATGTATGGGGGAAAGGTCACTTCAGCGATGAGCTGGCAATCCTTTGTACTTTTGTGGTATTCGAGAAATAATTAAAAGAAAAGTAGCCATTAAATTATGATTTCACACAAAGTACATAACCCATCATTAATATGGTGTATGTTTTCAGCATAATCTCCATCTTCATTATGTTGTGGTACTTAAAATGAAATCATATAGTACTAAAGGATATGATGTTTAGAAGTTCTTAAAATTATTTTTCATTCCCAATATCCATAGTTTAAACTAAAACCCCTATAGCTATTTCCGTTCAAAATTTTCAATAACCTAAACTCATCAGCTATATCATTCCTCAAAGGATAACATGGGTGGAGAACTTCAGTGGCATGAACCAGAAAATCATAGAGTCTTTCTGGCAAACCCAGCAACATGCAATTTATTTCAACGGTGGGGTTGGTTAGCTTATTGCCTAATCCTCAAGCAATTTGATGAAGAAATTGCATTGCAATTTCATAATACACTATAGGATGGGTATAAAAATGTAAAGGGTATTATGATAGAATTTATAGAATAGGTGGTGGTAGAGCTTATTGGTCTACCTATAGATAGGGAACAATGGACAAAAGACATGGATGCACAAGCCGCAAAGACACAATTCACAATGCATGGAGACCCTCTGCTGGAGGAAAACAAGAAGCAAGGTACACTATGGTTATCTCTTCCCCTTTAATTCATTCAACCTATTGAGTTTATCATAAGGTATTCTACCTGTGAAGGGTGGTATACCTATTTACACGTTGTTTATTTCAAGATTTTGAGTACTCTGTGGCATGATAACTGTCCTATAAATCTCCCTAGTTTCCTTTACAATATTGTTAAAAGGAAAGCTGCCCATGTGCAACAAGGTAAGGCCCAATCGGTGTCCCACCACTGCTTAATAGGAGCCATAATTGAAAGGGAACTGACTAGGCAACATCTAGGGACATGGGATGATTTTTTAAAACTCAAAATAGTGGGACCCCAAAGGGGTGGACCTAGAGGGCAAGGAATTGGGATGAGAGAGAAAATTGTTGTAGGAGTTAGAAGGGTAGTATATAAAATAGTTCAAGGAGCTTTAGCTTCTATGTCCACACCCAAGACTACAAAATAGAGAATTCCACCTTTAGAGGCTTCAACCTCTAAAAGTAGAAAATCACACACAGATACCATAGGGAAAGATTTGGAAGAAGCACCTCCAGTGCCACAAGAAACCATATCTCACCTTAATAGAGGAACATCTATTGATAATAAGGGTAAACAAACAACCTCTACCCTTGTAGTATGATGAGGTACCAGACTGTCAGGAGTAAGCCTAGATACTAAATTTTGTGTTCCATGTGTTGATTTAGAATCTCCAATGCATATGCTTGCACAATACCTAAAGCATGCATTCCATACTCTTGAACATGAAAATGTTCCTAAGAAAGCTTCTCCAAAGCCAAATTGCCCTAATTTTAGCTTTATTAATATTGATAGTGACATTGACTCTTTGGAGCAAATGATATCTGGTTTTGAATAGCAAGCACAAGAAGTTGAAAATTTTCCACTAGAAGAGTACCCATCATTTGCACAAGAAACAATTCAAGAAATTTTTGAGACATTTCAAACCAATAGGGTTATGGTGCCCTATCCTACAGTCACTGTGCCTTTAGAAAAAGATTACTACCCTATTGCTCATCACCACTCTAAAGATGATAGCTCTATTTCTCATCACCACTCTAAAGATGACATCCCTATTGCTCATCACCACACACTACTGGACATTTCTACTCCATTAACAATCAGTCTTAGTTTGTACCAACAGTTGCAATGGGAAAAATCAAACTAGAACCTTGAGAGAAAATAATTACTTAGAACTATAAAAGAATAGGCATAAAATATTGAAGAAAAAGATAGTGAAATCATAGTCTTGTAGTAACATGTAACAAAGGTGACAGATTTCATTCTAGAGCTTATGAACTACAGATCACCATCCCAAGTTTATACACTATTCTTAAAGGAAAAAATGATTAATTTTCAATTTTCTTGAATTTCCCAGGGGTTAAATCCTTCTTTTCACACTCGCCATGATTTTTATGTAGTATTAAAATAAGTCTAAATGTCTCTATAGAATCTCCACTATGAGCTATATGTCCATAACCTCGTTGTTCTAGATAATAGGGATTAGAATCCATTGTTGTATGTGGGGGATGCATAGTTCAGAGTGATCATGTCATGGATGTAGAATGAGATCAGTTGAGAGAATCAAGCCATGCCTTATAAGGAAAAAGAAATGTTGGCACCACTATACATTTTTCTTGAGGCACGAGATACTCACAGAGTGTTCTTTGATTGGCTCTCTATTACTAATAATGCAAGTGGTGCTGTTAAGACTTACCCCATCTAAGAACTGGCATTTCTAGATTGGGAATAACATTATTCCAAAATTGCTCCCAATGCCATAAGGGCTTCTACTCAAAGATAGGTTTCATTTTCACAAGATCTGAAAACAAGGGAATTATAGTCTCCTCAAAATTTGGAGATGGCTATTAGCAAGATTCCTAGGTATATGATGCTAGGTAGAAGTCAAAAGAATTATTGGGTTCCTCTTCATTTCCAACCACCAATAATCTTGCATCCTATGCTCAGAAAACATGATCCTTTTATTATAATATGTCCATTGAAGATCAGAAATGGGAAAGGTTAAAATAGAATTACAGATACTTTAACTTCAAGGCTAATGAATCAAGTGAAAAAATTGCCACTGATCTTAGACTGCAGATGAGAATCAAACCTTTATAAATGCTAAAGGGACTAGCATCAGGTTGGTTGGGGCAAAAAATGATGAAATTCATGAAGAAATAGATGTCTTTTTTATCCTTTCTATGAACATTTGTTTATAACATGCTAAACTTTGTCATCCTTTAAGTATAATATTCTATACTTTTTGATGTATAAGTTATGAACATATGGCATAAAAGTGATAATCAAAATTATGTCTCAAAAGGTTGATTTTGTTGATAGAAACCTTTCTTCATGAATGTTTGGCATGGGTAGATCTTCTTGCAACCAAAGAGATTGCAAAGACTATTAATTGAATATTAATGCTTTTTTCTTTATAAATTAATAAATATAAATAAATGTTTGTAGGAAGTCTTGTGTGCATTGAATGATAACCTCAAGTATCCAAATCAAGTTAGAATTAGTTAAAATAGCTCAAGCAAAGGTCTAGCATTATGGAATTGTAAGTGCTAAAGGACGTGCATTATGGCACCATTATAGCTGGAAACTTAGCAGCATAAAAAGGGGACCTGTTCCAATAGAATAATAAGGGACCTGATGAGGTGGTTGTATGAGAAAGAAAGTCAACAGGGTGATCAATTAGTCAACATGTATTCTTAATATGGAATTTTTGCATGGTACCTGAATTCCTAGAAATCATTAAAGTCATGTAGTAGAGTAGATCTAGCATCCACTACATTATATATTCATGAGAACTTAAGGAGATACCTAATTTTTCTTATCATGTTTCATGTTTTCACAAATATTGAGCTATAATGAACTGTCCTTTATGAGGAAGTTCATGATTGTAGGAATTTTTTATTTCATTTCTTTAAATAAGACATTGTCTGTAATTAAAAGGTCAAGTAGTGAATGAGTGAATAGAGTTATGCAAGACTTATCATATATTATGTTGTTTTCCAAGCAAGAATAATATTGCCTATTGAATGAATACATGAGTTTATTGAGTTTCTACACTTCAGTCCAAGTTAATCTTTTCTTCACTCTTCCATGGGGCCCATGTAGAAGGTGGAGTTTCCTTTAGCATTTATGAGTTAGACTCAATTTTCTAAGTTAAGTTTAGAACTGTTGTTCTTGCAGCCACTAGAAATTGAACCAGTCATTGTTCTTGTAGCAGTAGGTGCATATATGTATGGTTAAATAATTATCTAAATTTCCCTACCAGTAATAAGATAGTTGTCTTTATTCTAGATAAAATAGATTTCCTTAATGGTTATTTTATTCAAGGTAGTAGTGACTTTTAGTAGAGGCTAGCGCATATACTTTGTAGTCATCATCTCAAGTTTACACTCTTGGATTGATATTTAATGAAGAACATCATAGTACTTTGGTAGTAAAGGATGTCCAATCCTTCAAATAAAAAGGTGTTATATTGGCTTGACAATAGGTAAGAGTTTATATCATGGTAGCGGGATGAGTCATGTCCTATAGTAGAACATATCATAATGAATTTAAGGGAATTATAGGCAAGGTGGAGAAATGTTTCTACTAGGAACTAATGTCAAAAATTATTCTCTGGTATCTTTAACATGGAAGCAAGAGTAGCCATTCCATCAACCACTTTGGTGTCTGCCGGAGGAATTTTCTAAAAAGTGACATGAGAATTTTTCTTCTTCAAATCATCAACCATGCATTTATAAGGTATCAATTTCTCATCCTTCATCTGATACACATCATTAACCTAGTTAATTAAAAGTTGTGAATCACCAAAGATATTCAATTCATCAACTCTCCATTTGACTAAAACCTTCATGTTGTTAATTAGATCTTCATATTCTACAATATTTTTAGTAAAAGGAAACAAAATCTTGTATTCCTTAGGAAATTAATACTTCTATAAGAGCCCAACATTGGATCCCTATTGTGTGGAAGTTTGGTGTGTTAGTATTAGAAATGATTCATCAAGAAAGTCAAAGTTTAGTAGAAGGAGACTTTGCATTGGTGCTTCTACTAATTAATCAGAAATCGTCTATCCTTTGATAGAATTTCTCTTAACATACTGAATATTAAACTTTCTTAGTATCATGACCCACTTGGCTAAATTTCCTATTAGAGATGGCTTGCCAAGTAAGTACTTCAGTGGATGAATTTTAGCAACCAGTCACATAGTGTGAGGGACCATGTAGTGTCTCAACTTTTGAGAAGCAAAGATGACTACCAAGCAAGCTTTCTCAATGATGTTATAATTTATTTCATAAGAAATCAACATGCAACTAAGATAGTAGATATCTTGTTCCTTGTTATCATTGCCTTCTCAAGCTAGCAAGAGACCTAGAGATTACAATGTTGCTGAGATGTACAAAATGAGAGGCATCCAGATCAATGGATTAGCAAGGTATTGATTTATCTATGTTAGACTCTAATTAAAATCTTTGCTCTTGTTATATTTCACACCTTTATGTAGAGTCTTAGCAAAAGGTTGTGACCTATCCATCAGAGATGAGATTAATCTATGAATGGATTGAAGTTTTACTTTCTTGCCCCTCATTTGATTGATATTATAGGGTGGAGGCATGTCCATGATTTCTTGAACTTTCTTTGGATCTACCTCAATTTCTTTTGCAGAGACAATGTAACGAAGTAGTTTTCTAGAAGTTACACCAAATGCATATTTGTTGGGGTTGAGTCTTAGACTAAACTTCTCCATACGATCATGGATGGGTCCCAAATCTTGAAGATGTGTGTCATGTTTTGTACTCTTAACCAAGGTGACATCAACATAGTCCGCCATCATCTTATGCATCATATCATGGAAGATTATAGTAACTACCTTTTGATACGTGGCACTAGCATTTTTTAGACCGAATGATATCACATTCCAATAGAAGGTTCCTCATACATAGGTGAAAGCAGTCTTTTCCTAATCTTCTAGTGCAATTTTAATTTGATTATAACCATAAAATTCATCCATGAGTGAGTACATTTCATATCCTTTTTTCATATCCACTATCATATCAATGTTGGGGAGTGGAAAATCATCCTTCGGACATTCTAAATTCAAATATCAGAAATCTATAAAAACTTGGATAGACTTGTCATGTTTGGAGAATGGAACAATGTTTGATATCCATTTAGCATACTCAATAGCATGGATGAAACCAATTTTTAAAAGCTTTTCCAATTCAACTTTAACTAGTAATACAACATGAGGATGCATTTTCCTGAGCTTCTATTTTATCAATTTAACTCTTTGTGCAATAGATAAATGATGCATTATGATATCAGGATCCAAAATTGGCATGTATGAGTAGTTCCATGCAAAATTAATCTTTTTCTCTTGGAAGAATCTAATAAATTCCTCTTTCTCTTCTATAGATAAAGACTGTGTAATATTTATCATATGAGGCTCTTCCTCTATTCCCAATTTGATTGGTTGTGTCGGTTCTATCAATATTGATGATTTTTCCAAAAAATGACTAGGAAATGCATCAAATATCTCATCCTTAGGCACCTCAAAGAGGTTTTCAACTTTGGATACATCTTTTATTTTTACTATTTTAGGTTCTAATACTACCATAATGTGGTTTCACCATTAGACTTTGTATTTCTTTTCTTTATTTATTGTGAGACTAAGATATTTGATGTTAGCTTCATTTGTGTTGCCACTGTTTGCTAGTGGAAGATGTTATAGGTTCAAAAACATTTAAGTAGCAAGAAATAGCATAGAGATTATAGAATGTAGGGACTTGAATAGATGCATTCAAATTCTTGTCTATGAGCTCAGGATAGGTGAGTGAAAGAGATGTGGTGGGTTTGATGGTGTTTAGAGTATAATCATCAAATGCTTGGACAAGTAAATTGAGACCTAGAGAGGCTTCATCCACAAGTGTGTTTAAATGCCTTTGAGTTCTAATTACATTAATTGAAGACTCAATGACACTAGTTGGATAATACTCATCTGACCTAACTCTAGACGATTCACCTACTTCGAGCTAATTTTCATAAAAATGAACTTGATCAATATCTATGTTTGTAGTTACTTCTAAGAGAGAGTTGAATTCATACTTTCAAGAGTCTATGCTACATGGAGATGAACTATAGAATTCCAAAATAGTAATAGGGAAAAATTCTCCTTCATCATCTAGATTTTTACAAACTCTCTCAATGGTTATATTATGACTTTACTCTCCTTGTTCCTTAGTAGTGTTGTCGGAAAAATCACGATCAACATCCATAGTGTTGACATGTGGTACAAAGTTATTTGGTTCTGCAAATCATTTAGCAAGATCAACAAGAATTGGTTAAGGATAAGCATCCTCATAATCAACGTCATTCTCATGATCATTTGACTTAACTTGTGACTCATATTTAGATGAACCCTCATATTCTAGTATAAATTTGTTAATCTCTAGATGGAAGGGAATTGTCTTGAAACCTAGACCAGATGTATCTCAAGACCTTCTATCTATTACTTTTACAAGATCAATTAGGTCATTATTGTTATGTCCAATTGGACCATTCCATTTTTAGCTAAAGCATTTCATGATTTTAAGACCTAGACCATACTTTTCAAGAGTAACCTCACGAGACTATTCTGTGAGATCAAATGGAGTTTCCTCTTTCTATATCCATGCAACTATAGCTCTATTTTCATCTTCCTCCTCTAGAGGTATAGTAGCATTAACAAAGGTACCATTGTAATTATTTTGAGGTGACAACACAAAAGGTCTCTTCACTTTAGATGGTCTCCCATAATGATGGGAAGACTCAGGAAGAGATGTCAAAGACAATACTAGCTCAATGTGATATTCACCCATCCTAGTTTCTTTCAATTTGAGTGACTTCTCAATTTTTTTTAGCTTATCATCATGATGATTTTTAGATTTCCTATTAGTAGGTACAAATATTTCAACATATTTCAACATGTTATAGGTGTAATTAGTATTTGTAGTTATGGTGACTTTGAAGCTATGAAATGGAAACTTGATGCATTGATGGTAAGTTGAAGGCACAAGTTGCATTTCATGTATCCGTGGTCTCCCTAGTAGGATGTTTTATGCTAATGGAATGTCAAGGACATAAAAAGTGATATTCCTTTCTATAGGACCAACTCAAAGAGGCAACACAACAAGATCTAAGGATTTATGCTCGACTTTATCAAATGCCTTGATGGTTATCTTGTGATGAGTATCAATGAACTCTTCAGAATAGCCCAATTTTTTTAGTAGATTAGAAGATCATATATTTAAACCAGCTACATTTTCAATGAGTACATGATGGACACACTTCAAATGTATCATGACCTCAATCTGTAGCAGTTGGTTATGTGGATGACTCGGTGAATTGTCAAGCTCCTTAGAGAAGGACAGATAGTGATGTGAGATCAAATGACCTACCATAGATTGGAAAGCCTCAGTCAAGGCTTTGTCAAGAATCTTCCTATGAGCAGGTGAGATTTTGAGCAATTCAAAGATCATTATTTGAGCACTTGTCTATTGCAATTGAATGAGGGTACTATAGATAGTAGCCACTGAAGATGTTACAATTTTTTTACCTTTTCTAGATGGACTAGCAAGAGGTTTGTCTTTGTGTTGTTCTTACTTAGGAGAAGAGGGTACAAGGCCTTGAGTACTATCTTGGAATGAGAACATGTAACAACATTGGCACAAGATTGTGATGGTTCTTTTCCAAATGTAGTAGATGTAGCACCCCTTAAGACAAATGGTGTCTTAGGTTTAGTGTTGTCTTGTTTTCCCTTGATTGTGATGATGTCATAATATCAAAATCCATAGGTTTAACCATGCTGATCACATCATCATCATTAGAGCATGTATAGTTGACATTGTTATGAGCTATCTATTTATATTTTTCTCCCTTCTCATAGTATGGAAATTGCTCCTTGAAAGCCTTTTGATATGTATTATTTTTGTGTCCCTCTATAACGATTTCAACATCATCAATTAGGTCTTGAACTTTGTGATGTGGGCTGATGCAATTGCTAGTTAGGTGATCCTTTTTTTTATGGTATTCACAAAACATAGTCTCATTCCACCATGGAGGTCATGGTTGTAGATCATAAGGATGAGAATTATCCAATGGAGAAATGATCTTGTTTTGAAGAAAGGTCTTATAGACCACATCCAGAGTTTCACCAAGGGGTGTAAATTCTCATTTTTGGCATGTAACCCATTATGAGTTTTTCATTTTGTTTCCAAATGTCTTTTTTTCAGGAAGAGATTTGTCAACATTTTTAGATGCTTTGATATTGTTTGTAAGATTGAAAGTCACTTTAGCAGGTTTAGGAGTAACATTATCAATAACTCCATCATGTACTACCTCTTGATTCTTGTTCACATACTTGGATTTATCCTTACTAGAGGTTAATCCTTGTTTGGTGTCCTTTTGAAGGGTTATTTCAGCTTTTCCGACCATGAATTCCTCTATTCAAATAGCTTGTGTGACCATATCTTCAAAGGTGCATGGACCATGAAGTTAAACTTTATACCCAAAGTCAGGTTAAAGATTATCCATGAAGATGTGAAGTTTTTTCATTTCAGGAATCTTTTGTGAATACTTGGTATATAGTTGTCACCACCTCTGAAGAAATGTGATGAAAGGTTCCCCAACTTTCTATTTGAGGTTACACAAGTCACATATGTTAACTAGATGTTGCATGTTGTGTGAGTATCATTGAAAAAATAGGTTGGCAATCTCATCAAACCTTTTGATACCAATAGGAAACTATGAAAACCATTCCATGGTCTAACCACCTAGACTTCATGGGAATAGATGTATGAGATATGTCTAGTTGTACATGAATTCCATAGACAAAACACTAAATTCCCACAAATGATCTTTGGAATCGGAGGTTCCAAATTATTTATCATACTTGGGTAACTTAAATCCTCTTGGAAAAGGAGGCATGTATAGACTCTTGTCAAAAGGAAATGGACAAAGAATGTCTAAGGTGTATGTTTTCATTGGTTTATCCTTATCATGAATCATTTGAGCCAACTATTCTTCAATGATCTTCAGTTGATTTTGCAACTTGGAAGTTTCATTTTCCTCTTCATGTGTGATGATTGTCTCAACATTAAAATGATGAGGTGGTTTTTCTCCCTATTGAGCTAGTTTGAGAAAGTATTTCTCTTTCTCTTCATTAAGCAAGATCTCCATCACTTTTTGGAAGTGTTTATCCTTAAGATATTTGTCAATGTATTTAGGAACTATTTCTTCAGTTTTCTCATTCTCATCAGTGTAGTTGTAAGGTTTTTTTTGTCTTTTATTTCTTTGGTGATCTTGTCCTCTACTATGTTCTCTATTTCCTTGGTCTTGATTAGCCATTCTAGAAATGTGGTAAGTTTTAGTGTATGTTTGTTGAAAATATGTTTTGAATGAAAATTTAGTTATATGGTTTGGAGGTTTAGGTATTTTTCTTGTTTTAGGATTCTCTTGATACAAGGGAATCCTAGTTTTTTGTAAGTTTATGGAAAATGTTCTTTGAACCCGAGGTGGACTAATAGGTGAAAGAGATCATGAGGACTCTTCACTAGATTCAGACTATGCATAATTTGGGAAAAAGCCTCTACCATAATTCCAACATCTAGCTTGACCACACCATGCTCTATAGAGAGTGAACAAGTTCCCACTCCTCATGGAAATAGTCATAAACAAAGACTTAAAATAAACTCTAAATAGGATTCATGCTAGAACTTTGTCTCAAAGAGAGATAAGTGTATTGCATACCTACATATGAGTCATCTTAGAAATGGCTAGAATGGCCAAGATTTATGACTATTGTGACACCATATATGATGAACAAAAGAGAACAAAATAATAAAATCAAGCAAGGGAGAATACTTCATGTGTAGATCACAAGTTGTTGACTAAGAAGTTAGTGTTTAACACTATTATAGGTAGAGAATCAATCAAATGTTGCAGACATAGATTAGAATTGGAGAGTAGATAACTCTAACATAGCAATTTGATAGTTTCTATGAAAAGATCTCATGCAAAGGTTCACAAAAAACCATGTGAGAAAGTATAAAAAACTAGGCACAATTTTATAACAACAATTTTGGGTGAATTTTCTCACATAAGAACTTGAATGAAGTCACACAAAGAAATGATAGTTTGACCAAAACAGATAGGGTTTTGACTTGAAAAGATAGTATTTAGCAAAATTTCATGCAAAGATGTGTAGAAAAGGGTGAGAGGAATTGTAAAGAACCCCGTGAGGAAGTAAAAGTAGACAGTTTTCTCATGATAAATGGTGTAAAACTGGAAGTGAGAAAAGGACTAGACTAGCATGTTTTGAATGAACTTGAATATATTTTTAGAGATTTTGACAATTTATAAACAAAGGACTGACAGTGTTTACAAGTTTCAAGCAAATTTCAGCATAGTTTTCAAGTTTTGGACATCATTTTGGTTTACAAGTAAATGGTTGTTTCTAGACATGAGAAGCAAGCAATAGTCCCAAACTATCCAGCTAAGGACAAAGCAACTCAGGAGGATGGGGGAGTCTTGAAATTTTGTTTGTTTGAAAGATCTGGACAAGTTGAAAGAATAAAAAAGACATGTTTTATCTCTATAACCAAAATGGTAGAGGAAGCCAAACCTTTGTCTCATAACTTAGGTGCATGCGTTCACCTCACATAGTTGTGTCACCCCAGTAGAGGGTGCCCATGTTTTTGATGTATTCCAAGGACTCAATAACATATACAATTAATGAGCACCCTTGTGGTAGGGTTCAAGCATGTATTCCATCTTCCTGCTTCTAGGTGCATGCCAATGGTGAGGATCTATAGGAGAGATTCTCCCCCCTCCTTGCACAAAGATTATGCCTCCTTTCACAGGTGAACTAGGTAGTAAATTGTGGGAAATATAGGATAGACTAGGTTACTAAGAGGGGAGGGGTGAATTAGGAACCAATAAAACTTATTCTTATTTCACTAATTAATCCTTCATATATATTCTAATCTAATTGCATGCATGAATTGAAAGAATTAAAACATTTATAACACTTTGACATAAGATATGATGACCTAGAAACCTTCCAAATAGAAAGTAAAACTAGGATGGCAAAGATACTCACAAGATTTAGTACTATAGTATAAATTTGGTTGGTTAAGGCTTACAATTGATCACCTCTAATGATTTTCCCAATTATGAGCAATGAGGACTACTAGGTCCACCTTGTTAAAGGATTTACAAAACATACAATGAAGAATACACTTAGTAAAGAGACTTGCAGAGGACTATTAAGTCTACCTTGTGAAAGGATTTAACTGTTCCACCTATTAGGATGAACCAGTGGCTAATCTCTGATATATAACTTTCATTTCTTGGTTGAGATTCCTTTAAAGTGTAACGATCACCTTGTTGTGATAGATAAATATTTTCTGGTCCGTATACTTCTTGTAGCCTTCTCAATTCACACTTCTTCTTTTATTATATCTCACACGTATATTTTGTTTTGGATGTGATAAAATACAATTCATATATAACAATCCAAATTAAAATTCATCAAAGTTAGCTACGATACAAGTATCACCAAAATGCACAAAGTTAGCTCAATTGTTGGCACTCAGGTTCTAAAGACAAACTTGGTTAGGTTTTGATACTCGAAAACCATTTTCAACACTCAGTAATTTCATGCTCTCAAAAGATGTATAAGCTCAATTCATACTAATCACTTCAAAGTAGTCTAAACTTGGTCAGTACTGGTGACTTGGTGAATACTGCGAAAATCAACATATAAATTGAATCACTTGGTTGACACTACATGACTCGGTCAACACTAACACTACAAGCTTGGTATAAAATAAATCACTTATTTTACACTTCCTATCTTATTCAATACTTAATTTACATTATGAATACTACAAACTTGATAAATACTTGAGACCACGGTTGACATTGTGTAACTTGGTTAATACTATGAGGCTCAGTTTGTATTATTACTTATCAACTTGGTAGATACTACTCAATGTGAACTAAATATTGATTCTAGAACTTGGTAGAAATAGTAAAATTAGTTAGTACTTGGATTACTTAGTTAACACTAGAAACTACAAGATAAGCTCCGTAGTTGCTAACCATTTGACTAAGTGTCACTAATAAACAAACTTGCCTATAATGTCAACAATCTTCCCCTTTGACATTAATGGCAAAAACACTTATCAAAAAATTTAATCTTCAAAATTTCAAGTCAAAAGCATTCTTTTATCTCCATCATATGTCTTCAACTCGATAATGTACTGTATTTTTGAGATTTTTCAAAATTGCTTTTCTAAGAGATGTTTTCTGATCAACTGTACATGTATTTGTATAATATTATGCTTCTCCCCCATATATATATCACATATCATACTTTACTCACTATATACATATATCTCATATCTTTATTTTCTCCCTTTTATATCACATCTTGCCTGCTTTTTAACTTATCTCATTTTCTCCCCCTTTTTGACATAAATCCCAAAGGTGTATGCTACATGGTAATACCAAAATGTGAGAAGAAGTTGGAATGTACATTCAAAATCAATTCCATTTTCTTGTCCCAATTTTTTGATAAGACATTACTTATATGAAGTGCAATCTATAATTCTATTGATAACTCCATCATATAATCAGCTATGGAGAAGTTATAGTCAAGGATGAGAGATTTGGCAAGTGCAATGTGTTTTTGCAATGCATCCATGTTCTGAAGAATCATGCTTTGGATGTCTACAAGTGTGGCCCTGATCTTGGTTTCTTCCCTTAATAATTCTTCTTGTATACTAGTCAAAATTTTGATATTTGAGTAGTGAGAAAAACTATAGCTCGGATCAAGTGAAAACTGGTGTACACTTTCCTTCAAGTCTTCATCTATCTTAGATATTTTATCTTTGATTTCTTGAGTAAAGATAGATTTATCACATAGATTTCTAAATAATGAAGTTACATTATTTATAGAGGTTTCCAATGAGCTAAGAATAACATATTGTTCTACTTGATTTATTTTAATTTTCTACGCAACTTCCTCCAATACTCTATTCTCAAATTTCCTCTCTGCTCTTTATAGAAATGTGTCTTGTCCATTCAGATCTTCATTGAATTTTTGGACAACTTCTACTAACTGAACCATAATAGGTTGAGTACTATCAACCTCAGTACTTAGTGCATCTATAATTATGTTCTTCACATCTTCAAGAACTTGGTTTTCTCTTCTTTTCTCTTCTCTAAGCTTCTGTTGCTTAGCTTTGTTTTACAATAGTTCACCTACGATGTTCATTTGATCAGGATTTAGAGTAGAGATATCCCAATTTGGGATAATTATATCCTCATCAAGATCAATGTCTTCTTCTTTACCTTTGTCTTTACTTGAAACTTTAGTACTTAGCTAAGGATTTCTCTCAACTATCTTTGTGCTTACTATTTTCATACTTGGAATTGTAACAATAGTAGAAATAAAAGGGCTAGCAACAAAAGTAGATATTGCACTGATAGTAGAAATATCTTGTTGCTATGTAGCCAAATCTGATAATGGAGGAAGCACTAGCTATTCTGTAGATGAAGTGTTGATAATTTCAATCAATATGGTACTTAGCTAAACTAGTGTAGAGATTGGTTGGGGGCATGGTGTTGCAGTGGTTTCCATAACTAGCTTGGTAGAATATTTTTCTAAGCTTGATGGCATTAAATTTTTTCTTAGAGAGTGAGGAAATGAAGCCATAACTGCTACTACAATCTTCTTTGGGTTGGTTTACTCAATACTCTGATTCTCAAGGACATTCTAGTCTTTAGCTTCCTATTCTTTCTTCTCATCATCCATATTTACATCATCTATTTCTATATCTTCTTCATCATTATTTTCATTTTATTCATTCTCATCTTTATCATCTATGTCACCAACATGAACAACAAATTCACTCCATTGATGAAGTTTCTAGATATTCTTCCTTGTAGTTGTGGCTATCTTCACAACGAATTCTATGTCTTTGAGAAGAGTCATGCATGTGTTCATTTTGAGAGTGAACTTTTGTTCATTCTTCTTCATGGAATCTTTCACCTCTTTGCCACTAAGACTCAACATGAGCTGCCTCAAAGTCTATTCAAATATATCTTTTATAATGTTTTTAGCATTTTCCAATCTTGGCTTGATTCCTTGTATAAGCTCATTGGGAATTTGTTGTACAATTTCATTAGGAGAGTATTTTCATCTTCCTAGTTTATTCATAACAACATCCTCAATTTTCATTTTCTCATCTGCATTCTATGATTCATATTTGAGAAATCTAAAACATGCCATACCAATTGCTTGTTCTAATTTCCTCAACTTTTCTTGAAGTGTAGGAGGGGACCTTTTGAGAATAATTGTCCTTGGTATCTTCTTTACATAACATCAACTCCGTTTTGGTCTTAACTGACCTTCTTTTAAACACATCTGGGGATGATTTGGTATGTTTGGTTATGATAACCTTACCTTTCTTTCTTATTGGCTCTTCTTCCTTAGACTTTGTTTCTTCTACTTCATCCTCTTCCATATCATCTCATTTTCCTTCTATCAATACGAGAGTAGAAATTTCTTGCCTAAGTTTTTCTATCCTCTTCTTTCCTTTACTAACTACTTGAGGAAGGTTAATTTTAAGTTCTTTTCTAGCTTTGGCTTCATCAAAAGTACCAAAATAATTGGTCTTGGGATCCACGGGTTCATTCAATAGTGCCTCAATGATATCCTCAATGTCATCAATGTTAACCTCATAGCTTAGAGGCTTAACCCACACCACTCTAGGTTTGACTACTTGAACATACACTTTGTCATAGTCTACCATGAAACAAACATCATTCTTGTCATCTTCTACAAGTTTCATTGGAATTCTATATCTTCTATTCATCATTTCCTTGAATGAATCAAAGTAATTATCCATGATAATGACAAAGTTCTCACCCATCTCTACTATATATTCATTAATCTGTTATAGTACTAGTACATCTTTTCTCCACACTAATGTACATTTTTAAGGGAAAAACTTTTGCACAAAGAAGAATAAACATTTTAGGAGTGAACCAAACTTACATGGATTATTAATTGAAGTTCTAATGCTCTCCACATTCTTGTTGAATTGATTTAGCATTAGCTCAGCAAGGTTGAAGGACATGTTGTTCTTCACCACCTTGAGAGCCAGATCAACTGCCTCACATGACACATTGTTGAGATGAATGGGGCTATAGATCTTATGAGCTATCACATGAATTCCAAATTTGAGCTCCATATTAGTCACACCGTTGATCTTCACACTATAGAGCTTATGATCTATCACATGAATTCCAAATTTGAGCTCCATATTAGTCACACTATTGATCTTCACACCTCTTCCATCTCACTTGGAAAGAGTTTTTCTTTCTAGTTCTACCTAACTTAGGGTTTTGGTAGACTTTTCTTTGTTCAACATTGGGAGCCAAGTGATTTGATGAATCATTTTCTTTGTTATTTGAATAGGATGCTCTAGAGTTATTTTACCATTGTGCACATGACTAAGAATAAACCTTATCCATTTTATCTGAAAGTCTTAGGGCATATATGGAATGTGTGTTAAACCCTTGGTCTCCAAATCTTGATGTTCAAGTTCCAATGCACCATTCACAAATAACTTTTTCAAAGTCTCATCCATCTCTAGGGTTCCAATATCTTGTATCAAACAACTAAAATGTGATCGAATATCATTAACAAGTAATACCTTTGGTGGAATCTGTGACTGAGCTCTAGTTGGATTAAACACTTCTATAATTTCCAGACTCAACTTGAAATGTGGTGCCTTCCAATTGACTCCTCAAACCAACATCTCAGATCCTTTCTTGTTTTTATTGTTGGAAGATGCCATGCCTAGTAGGGTTTATGAAAACGTGAAAATTTTCACCAAAAAACACACAGATCACTTGGAAGCATAGAATTTCCCTTTGCAAATAGCTCTTTGAAAATTCATAGTGATAAAGGAATTTGATTTCCTTCCTTTTAATAAATTTTCATTATTCAATCACTATAAATGCTTAGTACGATCACTCATTTGATGATATATTGTCTTCACTTAGTTCAATCTTAATGCTTGGTAGAGACATTCATAGTTTGGTGTCCATATAGTATTTTAGTGTATCCCAACCTTGCTTGGTAGGGTCTTGCAACTTGACCTAGCTCGGTAAGGTCTAGATTTTCCTTAGTTACAAAATTTTCTCCAATATGCCCAAATCCACCATAGTAGTGGCATCTACACCATGTGTTGTAATTCCATCAAAATATAGCTTTTACAATTTGTTCTTTTGGGTTCAATATCTTCATTTTTCA
Organism: Cupressus sempervirens; assembly: GCA_028749045.1. Classification (NCBI taxonomy): domain Eukaryota; kingdom Viridiplantae; phylum Streptophyta; class Pinopsida; order Cupressales; family Cupressaceae; genus Cupressus; species Cupressus sempervirens. The sequence goes on from CM053786.1 coordinate 9,113,774, forward strand.
TTCAGAAGATTTGTGTCCATGCTTCTTGCATTTGTGATATTTATCTTCAAATTTAGGTTTCTCTTTGCATTCACTTTCTTTATGACCATGTTTATTGCAATTTTAGCACTTTCCATTGAATTTTGATTTACCATTAGTCCACGATTTGTTTGATGTATGACCTAACTTACCATATTGATTGCAAGTAGGCCTTTGATTCTTTTTAGCTCCTTGCTTGGATGATTCACCTTCTTCTGTGTATCCTATTCCTACTTTACCTTTCTATCTGTATTGACTTTTCTCATTCAACTAATTCATGTCTACTTGAGATTTTATCATCCTCTCATTGGTTTTCATTTTAATGTTTAGATCATTTGCAATCTTTCATTCTTTGATCTTAGATTCATGATTTATTCATTTGTATTAGTAAGTTGATCAATGAAGTTTTCTTATTGAAGGAATAGATGTTGAATTTTGTTACAGTTCTTTCCTTTTATCTCTTCTTTGGCTTTGTCTTTTTCTTCCATTACTTCACATAATCTTACTCACTAAATTTCTTTTTCTATTATCATTTTTCTAACTTCTTCTTGAAGATTGCAATTCCTTTCCAATCGATCTTTGATTGCCTCATCAATTTCATCTAAGTTTCCTTTTGGATAGATATCTTCAATTCTTTCTTTAATCTAGAGATTGTCATTCATTTTTACTAAAAGATATTTTCTTCTTTTTATTGATTGAGAGAGTTGCTCATTTGCTTTCCTTAGTTTCCCAATAGCCAATTCCAAATCCATCTTTACTTTGTCAATAGCCCCGTCTAGCCTATAAACCTCCATTGCCTCTGATCTTTTCTCAAGTTGTCAAAATTCTCTGAGAACCACAATGCTCTAATAAAAATTGATGGAAATATAGGATAGGATAGGTTACTAAGAGGGGAGGGGTGAACTAGGAACCAATAAAATATATTCTTATTTTACCAATTAATCCTTCATATATATTCTTATATAATTTCATGCATAAAAAAATGAAAGCATTAAAATAGTTATAACACTTTGACACAAGATATGGTGACCCATAAATCTTCCAAATAGAAAGTAAAACTAAGGTGGAGATGATACCCGAAAGCTTTAGTACTGCAATATAAAGTTGGTCAATTAAGGCTTATAATTGATCACTTCTGATGATCTTCCCTATTAGGAGCAATAAGGACTACTAGGTCCACCTTTTTAAAGGATTTACAAAACATACAATGAAGTATGCACTTGATAAAGAGATTTGTAAAAGACTATTAAGTCTACCTTGTGAAAGGATTTAACCATTCCACCTATTAGGATGAACTAGTGGCTGATCTTTGATCTAAAAATTTGATTTTTTGGTTGAAATTCCTTTGAAGTGTAATGATCACCTTGTTGTTATAGATAAATCTTTTCTACTCCTTATACTTCTTGTAGCCTTCTCAATTTTCACTTTTGATCTTATGATATCTCACACATATATATCTTCTTTTGGATGTGATACAATACATTTCATATATACCAATCCAAATTATTATTCATCAAAGTTGGCTACAATATAAGTATCACGAAAATATAGAAACTTAGCTCAACTACTAGCACGTGGGTTCTGAAGACAAACTCGATGATGTTCTGATACTCAAAAACCATTTTCAACACTCAACATCATCATGCTCTTGGTAGATGTAGAAGCTTGGTTCATACTAATCACTTCCAAGTAGTCTAAACTTGATCAACACTTGTGACTTTGTGAATACTACAAAACTTGACATATAAATTGAATCACTTGGTTGACACTACATGACTCGGTCATCACTAACACTGCAAGCTTAGTATAAATTGAATCACTTGGTTGACACTTCCTAGCTTGGTCAACACTGGATTCACATTATTGATACAAGGAACTCAAAAAATACTGGAGACCATGGTTGACACTATGCAACTTAGTTAATACTATGAGTCTTAGTTTGCACTATTACTTATCAACTTAGTAGATACTGCTTTGTGTGAACTGAATACTAATTATGGAACTCGATAGCAATTGTAGAACTTGGTAGTACCTAGATTACTCAGTTAACACTATAAACTACAAGATAACCTTGGTAGCTACTAACCATTTGACCAAGTGTGAGTCACTAATAAAGAAACTTGATCATAATATCAACACAACTATCTAAGCTTTTTACTTGGATTCCGTTCACATTAATTCTTGATGGTTTCATGAACAAAGTTAAGGTGATCAACCTACACCAACATCTAAAAGTGCACATACTTGACTAGCAAGACTATGGGCAGAACCACCTAGTGTACTAGATAGAGCCTCCTCTTGATATGTGATATCAAGAACCAAGAGGAAGAAATTAACATGGATTTGGAGTATTTAACTCCAAAAAGTTTCTTTATTATAGTGAGTTTGAATCACCAGTGAAAGGTGTGTGCTCACTTGGGTCATTCCCAGATGTTGGATCACTCAGCCAGATCCTCTAAAGGTTGACTCAGACTGGTGGTTTGGATATAATGGTCCAAGTTTTTTATTTTCTTCAAGGGGAAAGAGTATACTCCTCTACCTCATCAACTTACCCAAACACGCAGAACATGTTCATCACCGAGTTATCTTATCAATCCCAACTTGTCTTTTCTCAAGATTTTGATTTCTTGAAAGGAAGTCATCATCCCTTCATAAAAAAGACTCATATAGAAGAATCACTTTCTTTCCTCCCTCGAGTACCATCTTGCAAAGCCATCTAGGTTTTCTATTTATTCTTGGACATCACTTCCAAGTAGCAAAAAACATACTCACCTATTCCTTTTTCTAGAGACTTATGAAGTTGACAAGCCCTATTAAACAATGTGTTATAAAGTAGTAAAAAGATGCAATGTTTTAGTGGGTTTAAATTCATTCTTTGACATAATTATCTTCAACTAAATTTCCTACAATGAAATCATCAGTACTATTTAAGAGTTTGTAATAGGGTGTCTTTGACAAGTGATCTGCAAACCACTGTTAAGCTATTGAAAATCAGAAACTGAAAAAAAAATGCTTGAGAAACAAATGTTAGTTAAATCAACATGACAAATATAGAATGTAAAAAATTTCATTTTATTTTTTTGATCCTAAATTTTGTGCGAAGTTATGTAGATCCCACATGAGAAAATGATGTGTACCATGTGAGAAAGTACACAATTATACACTTTTTCATGCAAGGAAGTGCAAAATAGGGAGAAAATTCTTAGTACAGACAAAAGTGATAGAACATAAAAAAATTGTATGGACAAAAGTGACAAAACATAAAAAAATTGTAGAATAAAGAACAGATGAGGCCAAAAACTTGATTTCTCAGCCTCATGGTGGGTGCCATAAATGTGAGTGAGAAATGTGGGCCTTTGTGATTCACACACACTTCAACATGATCATTATCTAAAGAGTCATCCTAGAATGAACATGGTATTGTTAATTTGATATAACCAACAGGTCAATCTATTGCCTCCTAACTAGAATTTTTTTGCTAATTTCTCTTAGATTGAGAAGCTAGAAACTAGGCATCTAGAATGAAGGATTTTTTAGAGCTAAATGATGTGCAAGATCAATCTAAATGAGATGCAAATTAATCTAAGAAAAACTAAAGAATAATTAATCTAAATAAGTGCATATTTAAACTAAAATAACATTAATACGCATGACTTAACAAAATGAGTAATTATTTCAGCATAAGTTTGATATAATTCATTTGCAACCTCTGAAATGAGGAATTGAAAGCTTCCTAAATAGAATTCTAGAATCGATCAATGGTCTAGATCAATTGAGATGGGTAGTCAAGATTAGAAATGAGATTCAGTTAGAACAAAAATTTACTTGTGCAAATGAAGTTAATTGATTCATATTTAATTTAATAAAATTGAATATGACCTCACAAATGTATAAAATCAATTAATTGAATAATTAAAATGAGGATATATTTTATTAAATCAAATACATTTAATTCCTTAATGTGTATTTTAGCCAAAGGGGTAAATTTAATTTAATTAAAGTGCTAGAAATCATAATTAAATTAAATATTAATTAATAGGTTTACCATTGCTAATTTGATTAGACTTAGAATTAAATAGAGTGTTTAATTAATGAAGATTAGGTATTTTTTGCATTTGACACTTAGGTCTAGTAGCAATTATCAAAATCAAGATTTCCTAGTAAAATAGTACTTAAGATTGATGAAATAGATCAAAATTGGTTTAGCATGGCAATGTGTCAATTTTTGGGTATTATAGAACCCACCACTTCTCTTTAACTCACTTATCTCGAGCTAATAGACTAGAGCTCAAAAACTACATCTAGCAAATTCTCCACATTCCAGAATGACTATGCTCTTGATTTTTGTCTACACATTGTAGAAACAATAATTTCTTCCACTAGTGAATGCAATGCCAATATGACTAAAGATGACATCAAATATCTCATTCATACAATCAAAATAAAAAAGAATAGGCATTCTAATGGTGGAAACCATATTGTGGTAGTCTCAAAGCCTAAAATAGTAAAAATAAAAGATGCATCTAAAGGTGAACATCTCTCTTAGGCACATAAGGTTGGGATGTTTGATGTACTTCCAAGTCACTTTCAGGAGTGCTAACCGGTGTTAATAGAACCAACATAACTAATTAATCTTGGTATTGAGGAACATCTACATATCATAGATCTTGCACAATCATTAACTACCGAAGAAAAAGAAGAATTCATTTATTTCTTCTTGAAAAAGAAGATCAACTTTGCATCGACATATTCAAATATGCCAAGTTTAAATTTTGGTCTTATTATGCACCATTTGTCCATCGCACTAGGTGTGAAGCCTGTTTTAAACATAAACTTAGAATGATGCGTCCTCATGTGACACTTCTTGTTAAAGATGAACTGGACAAACTATTGAAGTATAGTTTCATTCACACTATTGATTATGTTGAATGGATATCAAATATAGTTCTAGTGTCAAAACATGATAAATCTATTAGAGTCAACACTGATGTTTGGGATCTCAAAAAAGCATGCCCTGAAGACAATTTTCCACTACTTAATATTGATATGATAGTGGACATGATAGTAGGGTATGAAATATACTCAATAATAGATGGTTTCTCTACCTATAATAAAATCAAAATTGTGCTAGAAAACTAGGAGAAGACTACATTCATTTTTGCATGGGTAACCTTTTGTTGGAATATTGTGCCATTTAGCCTAGACAATTATGGTGCAACATATCAACATGTAGTCACAAAACTATTCTATGATATGATGCATAGAACAATGTAAGACTAGTTTGATGATTGTTTAGCCAAAATTATGTAGATAAGCACTCATCTACATGACTTGGGATCTATCTTAGATTGTATGGAAAATTTTAGTCTTTGACTAAATCCTAAGAAGTGTTCCTTTGGTTTCACATCAAGGAAACTAATATCGTATATTATTTCTATAAAATGTATAAAATTTGATTCCAAAAAGGTTCAAGCTATAATTTAGATGCTTCCTCCTCAAAACATCAGCCAAATTAGAGGTCTATAGGGAAGAATTCAGTCTATTTGCTAGTTCATATCACAATTAGCAGATAAATCCCAACCGTTCAATAAAACTTTGCATAAGGGTGTAAAATACAACTGGTACATGATTGCAATATCTTGCTAATTTTTCAATATTGACTCATATTAATGGGAAACTACTCATTTTGTGCATCTCTACAATAGACTCATCTCTAGGTATCTTACTAGCTAAAGAAGATAACAACAATAAGGAGTGAGCTCTTTATTACCTTAGTTTAACATTAAACTCATATGAGATGAATTACAACATCATCAAGAAGGCTTATCTAGCAGCTATTTTCACTTTTCAAAAGTTGAGACACTACATGCTTGCTCCCACTACAAGACTAACTTTGAAGATTGATAAATTAAAGTATTTTCTCAAGAAATCTACTCTAAAACGAAGGTTGGAAAAATAAGTTATGCTCCTGAGTGAATTTACATTGAGTAAATGGAATGGAAATCCATCAAGGGATAGTGATCACTGATGAATTAACAAAAACACTATTGCAAAATCACCAACCACTAAATGTTGAATTTCTTGATGAGTCTATTCTACTGCTAATACACAAAATATGGGTTATGTTCTTTGATGGATCATTTAAACAAAAAGGATCTAGTGTTGGATTTCTAATCATCACCCCATAGAAATATTATCTACCCAAGGTTTACATGATTCATTTTCCTTGTACAAATAATGTTGCTGAATATGAAGCCTTAATCAATGTGATGAAGATCATCATTGAATCAAGGGTAGAAGAGTTGAACATATTTGGAGGTTCACAACTAGAAATCAACTAGGTTAATGATATCTATCAAAAAAAATATGAAAAATTGATTCCTTATAAGAGAATGGTTGAGAATCTAAAAATTACTTTGTACATGCTACTTTCCATTGAATTCCATGAGCAAATAATAAAGGGGCTGAGGTAATGGCCACTCTAGCTTCTATGTTACAAATGCCAAAAAATGACTTTCAACAATAGTTCCCAGTAGAGACATTATCCTACCTTACTTATAACTCACTTGAATCCCAAGTGATATTTCTTGTTATAAGATGTGATTCATCTTGACTACCACCACATATTCTCCTACTTACATCACCATATTGTTCTAGATACTCTAATTGCAAATAAGAAACATCACCTTATTTGAAATGCTTCATGGTATGTCACCATAGCTAATGAATTATTTAGGAGAGGTTTGATAGTACACTCCTTAGATTTTTATAACCTAAAGAGTCAAAATGCACTTTACTTGAGGTGCATGAAGGTATTTACGGATCGCACTCAAATGATTTCACACTAGCTCAAAAACTTATTATAGATGGTTACTTGGTGCTGGAGCACCTAGTCCAAATTTTAGTCCATGTTTTCATTTTTGTTAAAGATTTGGCTTATACTAACTCTAGCCAAGTTAGGGGTGTGAGTAGGGTAGGAGCTATTAAGGAGGTATTTTGGGTGTGCTTCTGAATTTTATTTGGGTCAAAAGGCTTAGGTCTAGGACATTTGAAATTTGATTAGTGTCAAAGGGAATAGGTCTAGGACATTGGAAGTGTGGGAAATATGTGTCTTGAACCCACTTGGTATTATTTGGTGTCATTTAAAGATCTTATATGGATAAGGACTCATAGGATGTCATGGGGGAGTTAGGAAGTGAAAAGATGTAAAAGTTGTCAAGTTGGGCAATGATTGCAAAAAGTTGTCAAATTAGCACAGGCCCAAAAATAGGCATATGGATGACTTGGGGAAAAAATCATGTTTTGAAATAATTTTTGGATAAATATAGATAGGTTAGGAGGTTCTAGAATGAAGGAGAGAAAAGTTTCTCATACAAAACAAAAATTATCAAAGTTGTGCACTTTCGAAAAAGTTGCTTGACAACTTTTGGGCAAAAAGTTGCAAAGTGCAAGAATGAACTTGGTGGTTATTCCAACCACCTCCAACCTCCTTGTAAACCTATTTAACAATCATTCAACTTCAACCCAATGGTTAGGAATTGTAATAAGCCAAAGTGAGCAAGTGAATGAATGATTTTCTATATTTGCATTACCTATATAGACAAATTGATTGAACAGACCAATCTAGTATTGGATTTGTGTTGTTTATGCTTGTATAGTACTTTTATCTCTAAGTTTTTATATTGTAAGATTCCATCTATTTGTTTTTTGAAAATATTTTCTAATTAGGTAGTGTGGTCTTCCACATTTAGGTTTTTGGGTAAAAATGGCTCTTTAGATGAATTCTTGCCATGAGTTCTTCATGGTTTCAAGGGACATGGTAATAGAGACCATGTACATAATGTATACTATCTTTGTGGCTCTAAGAAGCATGGCAATCAATTTTAAGGTGATGCCCTAGGTAAGTCTATGCACTTGTTTAGAAAATCATAGATCAAGAAGATTTTTTTTGGGATTTAAAAGTGTTTGGATACTTCAAACCAATTGTTTCAAGTGGAAGAGGAATGAGTAAGGAAATATATACTAAGGGAAAAATTTCTACGATGATTTTTGGAGGGTAAAATAATATACCCTATTTAGACCAATCAACATTGTCTTGAAACCCTTAAAAGTAGGCTAAAACATTTCTTTTGGGTGTACAAAAACTTTAGGGATTTAAGACCCAATAAATATATAATTTTTCCAAAAAGGGTATCTAAATGTCTAGTTTTTTCACCACATCCTCTACAACAATTTAAAGATAAAGTCCAAAAGCTCAGTTTGGAGGGCTAATCCTAGTAAACCTATTTTGAGAAATTTTACTTATAGGAAACAAAATTCATTTCAACTTGCAAGATTGGTGTCCAAAAAGTCAAGGGGAGTTAAAGACCATTGATGAAAGTCATCACTCTACATGATTGGATATTTTTGTCAAGAAACCATAGAAGCAAGGACATCAATGCAGCATGAAGAAGAATTTGTGTAATGGAAAAACCCTATCCATTGGTGTAACTAGGTTGGAGAGTGGTTGGGGGATAGGGTGAAGGTCCTCTAATGAATAGGGAAGCAAAGAATCCTAATGGGCTAGTATCAAGCTTGAGTAAATCCTTGAAAAAGGTAAGGATTTTGAGGTAGCTAGACCAAGTGTTACATCATAATGGTATTAGAAAGAAGCTTGGGAATTTGTGGGTAGATGTTTCAACCTACAAAATTAGTTGGAGAATCTAATATGTTGAATAATGCAAAATTAGCTGAGGAGATGGGTGAGCAGAAGGAGAGGAACAAGATCCTTAAGGAAGCTCTAGAAGAAATGATGACCAAGTTGGAAGAAGTTGTTGAGGCAACTAAGAAGAGGGAGCAAGAAGGTGAAGCTAGTAGTAGGGGTAAAGAGAAGGTTGATGGAGAAGACCCTATCCCTAAACCTGACCCTACTATCAATTAAGAACCATTCCTAAAATCCATTAAATCCCTACATGGTAAATCCCTAGAAAGAGCTCTTTTATTCAATGAGAAAATGGAACCTAATTTGGTGATAGAATGGGTGGAAGGAATGGAGAATTGCTTTGAATGTAAAGGTGTAAGTGAAGCAAAAAAGGTCAAAGTATCCAAGTCTAGGCTAAGGGGATCAACCCTAACATGGTGGAAGTACCTCCAAGAAGAGAGGGAAAAAGTGGGAAAGAAACCCATTGCAAATTGGAATGCTATCATATCCAAAATGAAAGAGTGGTACCTACTAGAGGACTATGAGGTTCAACTTCATAAAAAAAGACAAAGTTTTCTATAGAAAGACATGGATATAACAACCTATGGTAAGGAATTCCAAAATTTGTGGTTGATATGAAGAGTGTAAGAAGATGAATCCATCAAGGTGGTTAGGTATCTAGATGGTTTTAAGTAAAGTATTCAAGAAGAGATTAGTGTCCATAAAAAATAGGGGGTTTTTAGTGGAGTATTCAAGAAAAGATTAATTTATGGACTATTGTTTATGCTTCCAACTTTCTTTGAAAGTTAAGGAAATGAACAAGAAGAGGGAATTCTCAAACTATTAGGATTAAACCTTAGACATAAATAACAATTACATGCAAATATGAACAATATCAAAAAATAATAGATTACACAGAAAAGAACACAAGACACCAAGATTTAGCATTGTTCACACAATCCCTAGGCTATGTCCACGAAACAACAAGTCCAATATTATTATGATCCAGTGATTACAATCTAATTACAATCTGTAATCCTTTATAACTCAATACCACCACAAGAACCAATTTTTGCATCACTCACAATGAAATAATCCCTAACCCTAAGTTGTTTTATCCAAGTATTTTTATGCCACTTTAGGGTTACAACTTGTCAACCATATGTTGGCCACAACATCAGCCACAATGTTAACTATAGGCAAAAAATTTATGAAGTATGTATAGTACTTCCCTAATTAGTCACCAAAAACTAAAAAACTCCCACTTGGAGACTAATCCTGTAGCAATACCGCTACCACATGGGCCTCCCACTAGATCAAACCACCCTAGACTCTACTGATCTTTTAGTCATGTTTAGTTTAGAAGACCAACTGAAGCTAAAGAGGAATTTTGCTTCTCCCATGTCATGACCTTGGTAAAAAAATTTGCTAGATTGTCATCTGTATGTATCTTATCTAGCTTTAACCATCCATCTTCCAAAACTAACCAAATGAAATCATACCACAACTGAATGTGTTTTGTCTTTGAATGCAGTGTTGAATTCTTAGCAAGATGAATGGCACTTTGGCTATATATAAACAAATAATGATCCCTCTGAGGGTTTCCTAATTCTTCCTAGAAGAATTGAATCCATATCATCTCCTTGGTTGCCTCTATAGTAGAAACATACTCTACTTCTTTAGTGGGTAAAGAATTAACCTTCTATAATCTAGAAACCTAGCTTACCACTGCCCCACCAATAGTAAATACATAGCCTGTAGTACTCTGCCTGGTATCAATATCCCCTACCAAATATAAGTCAACATATCCCTATAAATCAGTAATAGATCCCCCAAAATGTAAACACTTACTGGATGTTCCTCTCAAATATCTAAGAATCCATTTTACTACATTCCAATGCTCAAGTCTTGGATGACTCATATACCTACTATCAACTCCCACTACATGGGAAAAATTTGGCCTTATACATACCATAGAATACATTGAGCTTCCTATAATTGAAGTATAGGTTACCTTGGACATCTTATCCTCCTCTTCTTGTGTGTTTGGACACATCTCCTTAGTCAACTTCAAATGACTAGGTAAAGTTGTGCTGACAACTTTAACATTCTCCAGAGAGAAACATTGCAACAACTTCTCAACATAATTAGTCAAAGAGAGAATCAATTTCTTATTCTTCCTATCTCTACAAATCTTCATACCAAGGATCTGATTTGCTTCCCCCAAATCCTACATATCAAATGAATGTGCTAATTGGCATTTCAGCCCCTTAATGTGATCCATTTTAGACCCAACTACAAGCATATCATCAACATAGAGACATAAAATAATGTATTTGTCATCATCCAACCTCTTAAAATAAATAAAATGATTTGAATAACACCTACTATATTTATGGTCATGCATAAAACTGTCAAATTTTAGATACCATTGCTGAGGTGCTTGCTTCAAGCCATATAAAATTTTCTTCAATCTACACACTAAGTTCTCCTTACCTTTGACCTCAAATCCCTATGGCTAGGCTATATAGATCTCTTCATGAAAATAATCATGAAAGAAGGTTGTTTTAACATCAAGCTACTCTAAATACAAATCTTTAGTACCCACAACACTTAAAACAATATGGATAGAAGTCATTTTAACAATAGTAGAGAATATCTCATCAAAATCAATGCCCTTTTTTTGTGCAAATCCTTTTACAACTAACCTAACTTTAAATTGTTCCTTACCTCCATCCTCTTCTTTTAACCTATAAACCTATTTATTTTGTAAAGCCCTTTTACTAGCAGGCAACTTGCATAAATCCCATGTCTTATTTTTCAGCAAAGAGTTCATTTCATCTTTCATGGAAAATGCCCACAAAATATTAGTATCCACCTACACAAATTCATCATAACATTCAATTTCACCAACATTAGTAAGTAAAATAGAATACAAGGAAGGAGAAAATATTTCTAGAGGTCTACTTGGCCTTGTTGACCATCTAACATTCATGGAGTTATGTGGTATTTGTTGTTGTGATTGTTGCACATTATGAGGAATTGATGGAACATCATCTTTTGAAGTATCAACCAACACTACATAATCATATTCTTTCCTCTCATGTTGCTACAAAAGATCTTTGTACTACATTTTGTCATGGAATATGACATCCCCGCTTCTTACAATTTTATGATTTTAACAATCCCAAATCCTATAACCAAACTCATTAATGTCATATTCAACAAATAAAAATTTATTTGACTTAGCTTCCAGCTTGGTTCTATTTTCAGAATCTATATGAGAAAAAGTTGCACAACCAAAGATCTTTAGAAAAGAATAACACACCTTCTTACCAGTTCATGCTTCCTCTAGAATACCACAACCCAAAGGAGTAGAGTGACCTCTATTAATCAAATCTATAATGGTATTAATAGCCTCCACCCACATGTGTAAGAGCAACCCAAAATGCAACCTCATGCTCCTTGCTCACTCCATTATAGTCATGTTCATGTGTTCAACCACTCCATTTTCCTATGGAATCCTTGGAATAGTTTTCTATCTATGAATACCATTAGTGGAGCAATAATCTTCAAATTCATGACTACAATACTCACCACCATTATTAGGGCTAAGACATTTTAATTTCTTACCAGTCTCATTTTCAACCAAGCTTTTCCATTTCTTAAAAGTTTGAAATACATCAAATTTCTATCTAAGGAAATAAATCCATAATTTTCTAGTTGCACCATCAATAAATGTAACATGATAATGAGAGCAACCAAGGGAAGATAACTAAGCCAATCTCCATACATCTATATGCACAAGCTCTAATTTCTCCCATTTATTTCCCTTCCTAGTCTTCACAAAACTCACTCTATTTTGTTTTCCATACAAACAAATTTCACAAAAATTCATATTAACACATTTTAGACATGGTAAAAACTTTATTTGAATGAAGTACTTTCATACCTTTCTCACTCATGTGCCCAAGTTTGTTCTGCCATAGCATTGTATCCGAATCTACAACAACTATTGTTCCCCTTACTCAACTGCAACAACTATGCCTAAACATTCATGTTTCTCTTAAACAATTAAAGTAGAAGGAACAATATGACCTGTACAAAGATATAAGGTGCCTAATTTCACACCTTTTGCTACTACAAGGGAACCTTTTGAAACTTTCCAATATTTATCATTAAAAGTAACTACACAACCCTCATCACCGAGTTGCCCTGCTGAAACTAAATTTCTACTTAGCCTTGGAACATGTCTTACCTCATGTAGTAGTATATGATTCCCATTTTACAACTTAATCTTAACTTTTCCCTTTCCAAAAATCTCATAGGGTTGATTATCCCCTAAATAAACAATCCCAAAATCCCCTATGATATAATCAATGAAATAACCTTTATGAGGTGTAGCATGAAATGAAGTACTAGAATCTAAAACCCATGAATCATCAACACTTTCTAAAGACAGAAGCAAAGCATCCTCTTTAGATTTGTTACTTACCACATTTGCCTCCTTGTCTCCATCATGCTTTTCTCCTTCATTTTTCTTTTAAGCCCAGCTATCTTTCTTTTTATGCCCTAGTTTCCCATAGTACAAGTAGTTGTTAGGTCCTCTTGATTGAGACCTCCTCCCTTTTGAATTATCTCTTGATTTCCCACAATTTTTAGAATTATTTCATCTTTTAGTTGTTCTACCTCTACTTTTTGTGTTCAAAGCACTTCCTAATGTAGATCCACCTGAGGATTTCCTATGAGTTTCCTCACTCAAAATAACACTGATCACATCATCATATTTTAGGGTACTAGATCTAGGAACAAAATTACTCACAACCATTACCAAGTTATTCTAGCTTTCAGGAAAAGGACCCAAAATCAAGAGAGCCCTAATTTCTTCATACAAGTTGATACCACAGAAGATAACTAACTAGTAATAGTATTAAACTCATTTAAATGATCCACAATATATCCATCTTCTACCATTTTCATATTAAATAAATGCTTCATGAGAAATACCTTGTTTGAAGCGGAGGGCTTTTTGTATAGTTTCGCTAGCATTTGCATCAACTCTTCTGTCATCTTCACTATTGTAATGTTAAATGTCACTGATGGTGCCAAGCATAATCAAATACTTCCAAGTGCCTTTTTGTCTAAAATCTCCTACACCTCATCTGATATAGTTCCCTATTTTTTGGATTTTCCTCCCAATGGCTTCCATAAGTCCTTCTGATAAAGATAGTCTTACATTTGCATCTTCCATAACTAAAATTTATTCCAATTAAACTTGTCAACCCTCAACTTACCCTCCTCTACCATCACTCCCACTCAATCGTGAGACTCCCACTAAATTGTGACACTTTCCTACAGAGGATAACTAAAAAACCAACCTTGCTCTGATACCACTTGTTAGGATTAAACCTTAGATAGAAAGAACAATTACATGCAAATATAAACAATATCAAAAAATAATAGATCACACAAAAAAGAACATAAGACACCAATATTTAACATGGTTCACCCAATCTCTAGGCTATGTCCACCAAACATCAAGTTTGATATTATCACGATCTAGTGATTACAACCTGATTATAATCTGTAATCCCTTATAGCTCAATACCACTGCAAGAACCAATTTTTGCATTGCTCACAATGAAACAATCACTAACCCTAAGCCCTTTTGTACAAGTATTTTTATGTCACTTTAGGGTTACACCATGTTGGCCATATGTCAGCCACAATGTTGGCTATAGCCAAAAAAATTATGAAGTATGTATAATACTTCCTTGATCAGTCACCACAAACTAACACAAACTTTAGAGGAAGAGGTATGGGTAGAGATGGAAGAGGTAGAGGCTATGCCAAAAGAGGATTAGACTATAGGTCACAGGGAGAAAGAAAAGAAGCTAAAAAACAAGAGGGAAGTGGAGGTAGAGGAGGTTTCAACATGAGTAGAGGCTTTACCATAGGTTGGAGAGGAAGGATCATAAATCAATAGGCTCTTACTTTGAAAATATGAAATTTTATCATTGCCATCAGCTAGGAAATCATGTCTATAGGTACCCTAAAAAAGGCTCAGCTTCCTAAGGAGATACAAAAAGATTCAATTATGTATAAAAGAACACTACTAGTAGCAACGAGTACTCTCAAGTACCCCTACAATTAGAGGAAGGTGAGAATATGATGATCAGAATAATATTGATTAAAGAACTAGTCAAGGAAGAACCAAGTCAAAGGAGAGCACCTTCTAGGATCAAATGTAAGATCATGGAAAAGGTATGTAAATTTATCATTGATTTAGGTTCAATTGATAATATAATTAGTGAAGAGGAAGTCAACAACTTGAAGTTAAAGAGGATCCCTCACAAAAATCCATATAAGATCACATGGATCAATAAGGGTCAGCATATACTAGTTGGAGAACAAGCATGGGTCAAGTTTAGTATAGGAAGGTATAAGGATAGAGTATTATGTGACATTCTTCCCATGGATGCATGCCGCCTTCTACTTGGAAGGACTTGGAAATTTAATAACCAAGCTATAAATGATGGAACTAAGAATTTCTATTCATTGAATAAGGATGGAGTAACTTTCAAGAAGAGGGAGAGTTGAAGGCATCATGACAAAGTGTTCTTATGGTTGATGAGAATGATTTCTTGCAAACTCTAGAGGAAGGAGATGGAGTTTGTTTTGCACTAGTTTTAAAACCAAAAGATGGAAATGTTGACAAGAACATAGAAATACCAAATGAAGTCCAAGAGTTATTTAAGGAATACAAGGCCATTGTTAAGGATGGGAAACATGCCACCTTGCCTCCAAAAATACTTGTTAGCCACCAAATAGAATTCATCCTAGGAGCTACCCTACCAAATAAAGCTTCTTATATGATGACTCCTCAAAAAAATGAGGAAATTGTGAAACAAATCCAAGAATGTCTAAACCAAGGCCTAATTTGGAAGAGAATTAGTCCATGTGCAGTCACTACTATTTTAGCAACCAAAAAGGGGGGAACTTGGAGGCTCTATATGGGTTCTAGAGAAACAAATAGAATCATCATTAGGTATAGGTTTCCAATGCCTAGAATTGAGGACCTAATGGATTATCTAGGGGAAGACAAGTAATTCACCAAGATAGACTTGAAAAGTGGTTATCATCAAATTAGGATAAATGAAGGTGATGAATGGAAGATAGATTTCAAGACTAATGAAGGTTTGTATGAATGGATTGTGATGCCTTTTGGCTTATCCAATGCTCCATCCACATTATGAGGCTAACAAACGAGGTTTTGGCATATTAAATTAGTAAGTTTTTGGTTGTCTATTTAGATGACATCATAATTTTTAGCAAAACTAAAGAGGAAGATATTATGTATCTAAAGATTATTTTTAAGAAGTTTCTTGATGAGAAACTAACAATCAATTTGGAGAAGGGTGAAATTATGAAACAGGAGTTAGTATATCTAGGCTTTTTTGTATCTCAAGGTAACCTCAAAATGGACAAAGATAAGGTAGATACCATCTTAAGTTGGTCTACTCCCAAGACTACATCATATTTAAGGAGTTTCCATGGACTAGCTAAATACTATAGGAAGTTTATCAAACATTTCAGTGGAATATGTGCTCCTATGTTGGACACAATCAAGGGAGGAATGAAGACTAAGTTTATTTGGATACCTCAAGTAGATCAAGGTTTTGAAACTCTTAAGAATAAGATAGCAGAGTTTCCTACCCTAGTACTTCTTAGTTTTGATAAACTATTTCAACTGGAATGTGATGCTAGCAATGTAGCCATTGGAGTTGTCCTAAGCCAAGAAGGGATACTAGTAGCCTTTCATAGTGAGAAACTCAATGACACTTAGAGAAAGTACTCCTCTTATGACCTAGAGTTATATGTTCTTGTCTAGGATCTAAGGAAATGGAGGCACTATTTTCTACAACAAGAATTTATTATGTATTCAGACAATCAAGCCCTCGGCTTCCTAAATTCTTAAGACAAACTAAGCAGTGAGAATATGAAGCGAGTGGAATATTTGTAGGCCTACACTTTTACAATCAAGCATAAGAAGGGGGTTTAGAATAAATTAGTTGACACTTTGAGTACACGAATCTTCATAGTCAAAGAAATTAAACTCCAACAAATAGGTATAGATATTTTTAAATATCTTTATGTTGATGATGGAGACTTTTCTCACATTTACAAGGTATTAAAGGACTTAAAAAATAATTTTAATGGTGATTTTTCTAATTATACATTGTAGAATGACCAATTTTTTAAAGCTAGACAAATTTGTGTTCCTAGAGGGTTGATGAGGGACAATTTGATCTTAAAGAAGCATAATGGGGCACTTAGTGGCAATTTTGGAGTCAACAAGACTCAAGAGTTAGTCACTAGCTTCTATTTTTGGCCTAGAATGAGTAGGGACATTAAGAAGTATGTTGAAAGTTTCATAGTGTTCCAAAAATACAAGGGGACATCCTCAAATGTTGGTGTTTACCAACCACCCCAAATCTATAGCAGGCCATGGGAATGCATAAGCATGGACATTGTAGTTGGTTTACCCAAAAAAAGGTAGGGATATGATAGTATCTATGTTATTGTTGATAGGTTTAGTAAGATTACTCAATTTGTGCCTTGCAAGACTATCCATGATTCTTTTCACATTGCTAATATGTTTTTAAAAGAGATAGTTAGGATTCATGGGCTACCAATGAGTATTGTTTTAGATAAGGACACCAAATTCATGAGCCATTTTTGGAAAACTATATGGAGAAGACTTGGAACTAACTTTTCTTTTGGATCTTCGTACCATTCATAGACTGGTGGTCAAACAAAGATCACAAATATGAGTCTTAGAAACCTCTTAAGGTGTCTTACAAAGGAGTATAGGCAGAGTTGTGATCAACGCATTGGGAAAGCCGAATATGCCTATAATGATACAATGAATAGGTCCATAGGTAAGAGTACCTTTGAAGTGGTATATGGATTGCATCTAAGAGTTTTTTCAAGTTCAAAACCATGACATATGGAAGCCCAAGTAGCAGTTATGCTGAAGATTTTTCCCAATTAATGAAAGAGGTCCTTGAAAATGTAAGGAAGATATTGACTTAAACTACTGAGAGAGTGAAAAAAAATGTGGATGCCTCAAAATGGAATTTACAATTTGAAATTAGAGATCTTGTGATGGAAAAAATGGACACGACAAAAGATCCAAATGAAAAGGCTAGGACCTTATAGGATACTTGCCAAGTATGGGGAAAATGCATATAAGATTGAACTACCTACACACCTAGGATTATCACCAATTTTTAATGATGTAGATTTTATTTCTTATAAAGGCCCTGACCCACATGCTGATCACAATGTCTAGGAGGTCCTATAGGACATTGAAAGCCTTCATCTTAGTCCTCCTCCACCTCTACAAGAATTCAGAATTCAAAAGGTTGCATGTCACTGATCCAAACCTCCACATTCCAAGGATGGCTTTTTTTTTTTTTGGCTTGGGGAAGTATGGTGCAAGAGGACCTAGTCCAAGTTTTTTGTTTTTTTATAATATTGGGCTTGTACTAACTCTAACCAAGTCAATAATTTGAGTAGGGTAGGAGCTATTAAGTATTTTGGGTGTATTTATGAGTTTTGATTTGGGTCTAAGGGCATAGGTCTAAGACATTGGAAATTTGATTTGGGTCAAAGGAAATAGGTCAAGGACCTTGGAATGTGTGGGAAAGATGTGTCTTGAATGGACTTGGTCACCTATGGTTTGATTTCATGCTCTTATATGGACAAGGACTCATAAGATGTCATGGGGGAATTAGGAAGTGAAAAGATGTAAAAGTTCTCAAGTTGGGCAACAATTGAAAAAAGTTTTCAAACTAGCACAATGGCCCAAAAAAATGCATATGGGTTCCTTGAAGAAAAAATAATGTTTTGACATCATTTTTTTCTAAATCCAGATAGGTGAGGAAGTTTTAACATGAAGGAGAGAAGAGTTTCTCATAGAAACCAAAAATTATCAAAGTTCTACAACCTTTTAAAAAGCTGCAAAGTGCAAGAATGAAATTGGTAGTTATGAAAAACACATAAAATGTCCTTGGAAAATTATTTAATCATCATTAAACTTGAGCCCAAGGGTTGGTAATTGTAATAAGCCAAATTGGGCAAGTGAATGCACGTTTATGTACACAACTTCATGCATTTGCATTACCTATACAAATAAATGGATTGAACAGACCAATTTGGTATTGGATTTGTGTTTTGTATGCTTGTACAATAATTTTATCTTTAATTTTTTTAGGTTGTAAGTTTCCATCTATTTTGGTTTTGAAATCCTTTTCTAATTAGGCAGTTTGTTGTTCTAGTTTTGGGTTTTTGAGCAAAAATGGCTATCCCATGAATGTCTATCATGATTTCTTCATGGTTTCAAGGGACATAGTAGTAGAGCCCATGTACATAATGTATACTAGTTTTGGGGCCCTTAGAAGCATGTAAATTAATTTTAAGGTGATTCCCTAGGAAAGTCTATGCACTTGGTTAGGAAATCATAGATCAAGAAGAGACATTTTGGAGTTTGAAAGTGATTGGATACTTTAGATGACTTGGTGCAAGAAGAGGAGGAATGAGTAAGGAAAAATCCTATGAAAGAAAAAATTTCTAGGATGAGTTTTGGAGGGTGAAATAACATACCCTATTTAGACCAGTAAACATTGTCTTGAAACCATTAAAAGTAGGCTAAAAATTTTCTTTTGGATGTATGGATACTTTAGGGATCTAAGACCCCCAAAATATTTATATTTTCCCAAAAGGCTATCTAAATGTCTTGTGTTTTTGGAAACTCCTTTGGAGAAAATTAGAGATAAATTCCAAAAGCTTAGTTTGGAGGGCTAACCCTAGTAGCCCTATTTTGAGCAATTTTGACTTATAGGCAAGGAACTTGGTTTCAACTTGCAAGATCAGTTTCCAAAAGGCCAAGGGGAGTCAAGCCATCAATTAAATTCATCACTCTACATGAGTGGGGGTTTTGGTCAAAAAACCATAGGAGCAAGGACAACAATGTGGTATGAAGAAGTATTTTTGTAATGGAATAACCCTAACCATTGGTGTTGTTGGTGTTTTAAAACGTTACACTTCAAATTATCTTGATGATAATATAATACATCTAGGGGTAGCTACTTCCAATCTGCAACATATCCTTTCAGACACTATACCAACTATAAGGCTAGACCCTTCTTCTATTTTAGGCTCTGCAAATCCTAGGTGGGTGTACCTTAGATTAATTCATTTGGTACTAGTGCTAAAAAATTCACTTGAATCTAATGAAGCCGATTAAACCTTTAATCTTATAAAAATTATGCAATCAACATAGACATGAAATAGCTTGGATCATGACATATGAACTAGATAAGCTAAGTGAGGGCAACACTTTTCAAATCTTCAACATAAAGGGAAAAGGATTTTGACTAAAGATTGATTTTAGCAAAACCATGATATGAACAACATAACACTTTGATCCTAAAGTTGAATAGTTTTTTTGGTTTTTTCCAACTATTAAGCAATAAAGTACTTAATATCAAGACCATAAAGAGCACAATAACCTAAGGATCAACTAATTCCCATAAACAACTACTTGTTCTTCAAATGTAGACCCAACTTCAACAAAATCAAGACAAAATTTTTGCTCTTTAGGCTCTGCAGAACCAAGGTGGGTATACCTATGGGATTGAAGATTTTCAATCTAATACTACATACACTCTTTACTTATTTCATGAAAATTCACAACAATACACATCCCTTAAAGCAGATTTGGTCACAATTCTTCTTAGGATTACAAATACCTCTAGGCAATAATAGCTAATTAAGGTTCAAAAATTAGATGCAAACAAGTGTTGACCAGCTTTGACATTCTTCAAATAGTGAAGAAAAATTGATTTTGATTTTAATCTTGATGCTTATCCATGATCTCTCCATCTTTAGACTAAATTAATAGATCAATGCCTCATCAACTGGGATTTGGAGTATATTCAATTTCTAGATCTACTTGATTGCATTACAATCAATACTATTAGCAATTTTGACTAAAACTCATTCTTATAGACATCCTTTGTACTACCACAGAAATCCTATCAATTTCACTAAGAATTTACTTAATTCATTGAAATACAACTTAAATCAATTGCATTCAATTGAACAAGCTTTTCTCATACAAAATCAAAACAACTAGGTAGTAATAATGGAGACAAGTATAGCTAGAATAGATATGTGGACAGTTCATATTTTTATTAATTTCCTTTGAAAATTTGTATACAATTGAAAATAAAACTTAGAATGACTCTAGAAAAGATACTAAAATCATATAACATCAATGTATTCTTAGATATTGGCAGAGAAAATACATCAAAAAGTTTGCATCAATAAACTTGACTAACCACAACTCAGTAATACTAAAATTTGTAAATGATTCTAACCCTTTTCTCTAGCCCTAGGATCTCACTTATATAGTGTGAGATGCAACAAGCTCAGGCTTAGAGAACTAACAACTATCCTTTAGACAAACGATATTTACATTTATTGCTATCACAAAAAACAAAAATCTATGCAACATTAAAACTTCATATCAAAATATTTTTAGTGGGCCCATTTTCAGTTACATTTTCAAATACTACAAATTCCATGATTAGCTTTTTTATCATTTTGATTCCTCGAAATATGTTTCCATGAGGTTGGCCAATGATGTATCTAGCTCTATTCTATGTATCTTCCCTTTAACATGAGGCTTTCCACTTTCATCATCTTGAACTATTAAGGTAACAATTATTTCTAAGTCCTTGGCTGCCACATCATCAGTTTGGTCCCTAGGATTAGCAATTGTGATTTGTTGTCTTGTTTCCATGGCTAAGGGTGATTGTTTTTTTTTTTCTTCTTCTAGTAAGGTGTCATTTCTTTGATCCTCTTCCTAGACCACACCCTCTTCTTCTGTCTACATCTATTTTGAAGACATAAGGTCTTCCCTCCATTTGTAAAAACTAGTATCTTTAGGCCAATCAAAATCAAGGATTTCATGCTGCTTTTTGATTAAAAGGCCTCCTAATTTGTGTATTTCAATGAGTTCTTTCCTAATGGCATTATAAAATAGTTGTACATTGACATATTTTTCATTAGTCATTACCCATAGCACATGTCCCTTTTCATTAACAACTTCATTCATTCTATGGCATAATAAATCATCTATCTCTTTCCCCCACTCTTTTTTTCCATTTATTTCATCAATATTTTTGAGTGCACTAAAGAACAGATCAAAATTTTCTCCCATATATTTAGAAAAATCAATTATTATTCTCTTTTGAATAGAAACTCTCTTCTCCTCAAATTTAGTTAGATTACTAGTTATGTCAAAAATTTTCTCTATTTGCTCACAAGATAGCTAAATAATGGAGATACAGATGAGGGTGATGTCATTACTTCTTCCACTCCATTTTTCAACAATGGGCTATAGGGTATCTTCATCTCTTTTGATCTCATCCCACATATCTAGGATCCCCATCAATAGGTCATGAAATGTTGGACAGACAATCTTTTCTACTAAGTATAAGATCCTTTTTTTGAGTTTTTCTTCATATTGTTTATTTAGTTCAATTTGTAATTTATATAGCTTGTTCTTTTCTTCTTCAAACCCTACAATATAAAACTCTGGCCTTTGTAGAGTATTAGGAAATTCAATAATGGTGGTAGACTTGAATGGTTCAATTGGAGGGTGAGGATACCCAATCCTTGGTCTATTGGATTCTCCTACTTTTCTCTTTCTGAGTTGTTTATCCATCTAGGATATTTTATTTTCCAACAGTTGTATCCTTTTTCCTCTTTCCTCATATGCCTTAAGTATTTCTTCAAACTTTGCATTGAGCTCTAGGAATTTACTCTTTTCTTTCTGAGCTACCACACTCCCAAAATATAGCATTTCTTGAGCCATTTTAGTGACCTCTCCACTGTCAACTTCATCAACTCTGTACACTGTGAGTGTACCTATATGCTTAGCACTTGAAATCTCTTGAATTCTAGTCTTATTTCTCTTTTCAATGGACCAGATCACCAAAGCTTGGTGATCATTACTAAATTTCAGCCCTCTATGTGCTTGTAATATTTATTCCTCAGTTTTATACTACACATCTTTCTCCTTTCTAATGGAATAAAAAATCATAACATTAGCTATGTCACATTTTGGTAGAGCCAAAAATCATGATTTGTCTCCTAGCCTCAATTTTTAGATGGAAAAGTCCTCCAAAAATTTAGCTTTTACCTCTTCCTCAATTTCAAAGTCCAATTTCTTTGGTTGCTCTATTTTTATTTTTGTGCACTTAGCCTCAAAATTGCCTATGTTTCTTTTCCACAAAAAATGTGCAAAGGCCCTAGATTTAACAAAATTTTCATTAGCTATAAAATTTTGGGATGATTGTGCAATGATGGGATCTATCTCCTTACCTTTTTAATCAGCAATAGTGAGGTCAAAGGATGGCATAGGAAGCTTCTTAGGTAATCCCCTTTCAATATCAACAATGATAACAACTATGTCTCCCTCCCCTCCAATTTTCCTCAATTGCTCTCTCAGAGATGCCTCATCATCAATTCTGAGTAGAGTCTAGGATGGTGAGTACTCTCCTACCTAAGAGAATTAACCTTGCTTTAGCCTCTATTTCTTAGGAGCACTGGCATCAAATGGGCTTTTTGATCTTGGCCTTTTGTAACGGGGGATGTTTTGTACATTCTGAGCTACCACATATCCAACCCTCCTTTGTAGTGTATACCAGCCTAGAGTCACAATGACTATGCTATTTATTTTCTTCTCCACCTTAGCAGCCCTATCTAGATATGCATTAGCTAGAATATCTTTCTTCTCATTTAGATTTTGCATTATTCTAGGAAAATTGTTCATCATCATAGTCATTTTAGCTCCCCAATGCTTCTTGTCTACTAATGGATTATATGCAAGCTCAAAAGCATTAATAAAGTCAAGGACTTTCCTAAAAACTATCCATTTTTCCTTTCTAACTTCCTATTATTGTAATGAAAATGTATTCCTAACTATGTCCTCAAGAAAGTATACAGCTTGTGTGAGGGCCTTGGCCTTACTTTTTTCCCTAAGAAGGTCATAAAATCCTTCTAGATCAATGTAGAAAGCATGTGATTGGGCCAATTAATACTTACCCAAAAATGTGCTCAGATTTCTCCATCCTTTCTTAACAAAAACAAAATCATATATAACAGTGACAATAGGGAAGAATGTACCTTTACCTTTTCCCAACAAATCCCTTTCCTCAATTGATCCAATCTTCCATAGTAACTCTACATTTCCTATCTTTAAGGGCACATGGAAGGGTAGAACATGGGGTTTTCTCAAAAATCCATAAACTCTAAACACACTAGAAATTGGGTATGGGATGATATCTCCCCAATTATGACTAACTAATAGCCCATTGGCCTTATCCTTTGGTCTTATCAATTCAAACAAAGGCTATGGAATTCTAGGACTATCTCCTTTCAAAAGTAATCTGAGGCTTGAATCAAAATACCTATCAAATCAACATAACTAGCATCTGTGACCTCCCATGTCATGTCAACACTCCACAATTGAACTAGAAGTTTCTCTCCATCCCTCTCTAATTCAAAGTTCATTACCTTGGAGAAGAGAGTAACTCCTTTATAAAGACATATCTAAATTAATACAGAATACTAGCAGAAAAGCCTATTTACCTTAGATTAAACTATCCCAATTAGACAATTATGAATCTCCTTAGCTAAGTAGGTGGCAAAATCAATAATTGAACTCATTCCAAATTGTAGGGTCTAAGCTATGATGAGGATAATAGAGCCTTGAATATAATCTTTCTCATCCATTCCAAATATTTTGTAGAGATAAAAATATAAGGCCTGTGCCCTAGGATTAAAATATTTCTTCATCAAGGGTTCTAGGGTACTTGGTGTAACTAAAGGAAATGATCCAATCTTGACAAAATGGTGTTGCAACAGTTCTCCCCTCAAGTATATCCTCTATGCATCATACCTACCTTGGAATTCTTCCATGTCAATTTTTTCATGGATGGCATGGTTGGAGTTTATCTTGAGCACTTCTCTTATAAATTTGGGAGAAACCCTAAAAAGATTATCCCTAACATGATTTTTTACAATTATTGTACTAGGGTTGTATTTCTTAGCCATGTTAGCTAGCAATTCACTGTCAAAGAAAACTCTAGGGATAATTAGCTTACCTATATCAAATTTTCAAACATTGCTCATAGGAGTATTTAAATTTCATTTTGCAAACCATTTTTTGAACAATTCCAAACCCCCCACTAAAACTTTTGCATCTCTTAAATAATTGGCCTTGTCATAAAAACCCTCACCAACCACCAACCTAGGGTTTTTGGGAATGAATTCTCTACCTTTTTTTATTTCATTGACAAAGGAAGGCATTTTCTCAAGAAAATCATCATGAACAACTCTTTTTAAGTAATCTACCTTACTAGAAATTTTTTTACGAGGAGGCATTTTTCCAATCTACCTGAGCACAATTAAAATTGTTCAATTCTTAGAGGTTTTCAAACTACTTACCCATTCATCCCTACTAATTTTTTTAGTGAATGTCTCTACAAATTGCTGAAAACCCTTGAAAAATTGGATGCCCTAGCGCTAGAAATATTTGCACTCTAATAATTCTATGATTTTGTGGTTTAATAATGGAAATTTTTCAAGTTATACTATTGCATTAAGGTCACACGAAGTGGTACTAAATAGAGTTAATTCTTTCTCAGTCACAAATTTGTGCCATATTATAAAATTTTAATTTTAATTATTGATCCTAAAGTATCAAACAGTCATACTTACAAATAGAAAAGTTGTTTTAAAACTTTGAAAACCTTGCTAGCCGTCAAGCATTCGCTTCCCCACTTTAGCTAAATCCCTTGCATCTTCATGATGCATTGAAGTGCTAATCATCAATCTTCCAAAGATCGACGATCATGAAAAATAACTATATTTTGTAAATAAAGCTTTATAAAATGTTGCCCATTGGTACACTCATCTCCAACTTGGTACCTACATGTCACATTTCACCAATTACTATGCTCTAATTAATTAAAACTTTCAAGCCTAGCATGACTCAGAAACTCCTTTAAAAACTAGTCCCACTATGCCACATGGCACATAGGTTCTTCCCCACTTTTCTTAAAGTTCGGTCATTTTGGCAAAGTAGGTAAGCATTATCTGTTGATCTATGTAAAATTAATGGTGTTATGAAATCATACCCTTTTGAGACCCAGTCAGCTAGGTCAGCCAATAAAATGCTTCCTTTGTGCACCCATGTATATGACAACTGCCAACAACATAGAGTACATCACAATCTTTAAAGACTATGGCTATGCCATCAACACATGGCATGCATCAAGTAAGTGCTTGCCTGATTCACTTAAAAACCATGCATCTTCATGAAATGGTGAACTGCACACCATTGATCTTCCTAAGATCAATGACTAAATGATGTAAAATCAAAAGGGAGCCCACTAACTTTTTCCAACCAATGACATTGCCAAAAAATCAAGCGTGCTCTAAAATTTTTGACAATGATACAAACTACATTATTACCTTTTAGAACATCTAGGTCCATAATGTCACCATGCCACATGTTCTATTGGCACTTGCCTGCATTACTTAAATGGTGAGAATTTTCATATAGCCATAAAGAGCTCTCTTTTGATCTTCCAAAGATCAATGGCCAAATGAAATTTCAATAAGAAGCAACCTCAACACTTGGTTTAACCAATAATATTGCAAGAAAAAGAAATGTGCACTGACATGTACTGACAATTCTAAAAAAGGTCTGATGAAGTACTACCAAGCCTTATTCTTTGTGATGCATTGAGAACCCATTGTCAGCAATGGCTACATGTCATCAAGGTGCTTGCCTACTTTAATAAAAAATCATGCCACTTCCCATCATGGGCATGCACTTGCCATCGATATTGGAGAGATCAATGATCATAAAAAATGAACTATCACGGTTAAAAAGCTTGATAAAACATTTAAGAAATATAACTACAGTTAAGGCAAGCTTAATAATTAGAAAAGATTTATTTCACAAAAAATAAAATAGTAATCTTTTGCAAAAAAGAAGACTTAGGATAAGCTTGTCTTGCACAATTTTGTTTGAAATATTATTTTCAACCATTTTTAAGGGTTAGGGGAAAATAAACAAGGGTTTAGGGAATTCAAAAAATTTCACCAAAGGTCTTGACCTTATTTCTCAAGATTTTAGAACATAACACTAGGGTTTTTCACTAATGGATGTAACAAAATATAAATGGTGAAAAAATAGGCCAACAAGTTCCTTATCTATTGGGAAATTCCACAAATCCCTAACATACATCCCTTGAAATCATTAAGACATTTCATGTATCAAGACTTCCTAATCTATCCATTCACCTTGTGAATTAGGCATCTACATCTTTCTAAATCTCATTACTCAACCTATCGCTTCATGAATTATGCAACCCTATAATGATAGACTAAGCATTTACATGACTCCTTGAATCACAAGCAAACAATATTAACACATACAACCTAGAAAAAATTGTAACCGAGTATTATGCTCTTTGTTTACAAAACACAAATGATCACAAACAACATGAACAATAGACAAGATTCAAATAGGAGATTAACTTGTTTCTACACTTTATATATTTCCTTGAAAAAAATACAATAAGATGTATGAAATTGAAGCATAAAAATACCTAATAGATCAGAACTATCTATATCCTTATTAATTTTTTTTTAATACATTAGAGAAATGTTGAGAAAATGGTGTGGAATCACAACTCTAGATCCAACCTTGTGGTATCATAGACAAACTAGAACCAACATGGTATCATAGTAATGAAAACTATCAAAAATTGAAACCCTTACAATGAGAGAAAAAGACAAAGATATTGGAAATGAAGAAGAAGCCAAATCTAATTTGGAAGTCACCTGTGCCCACTTGAATCTTCATTCCTTGTTGCAAAACATCTCTCTTCTCCCTACAACTAAAATTAGATGGGAATATCATCATTATTGCATAACAAACTTAAAATATCTCCTCCTAATGATAAAAAACCCTATCTTTGAAAAAAACATAACATATCCACCTAAAATGCGAATAAAACCTTCATTAAACTGACTTGGAGTAGAGAAAATTTGTCCCTAACTACATCCCTACCACATCTGGTGTTCACCTAGTTCAGCATCTTGCTAAAAATCAAATCTAAACTATTATATCTGAATGTGGTAGAAAAATGAGTACCTAGTACAAAACCCCAAATAAATCAAAAAAATGGCTTCCTATGTAGAGGAAAACCTCAAAATTGGAAAGGTCATTGTCTCTTGGTTCCAACGGTATATGATAATTCTATGTTGGCGCATCAAAGATACCCATGACATCCATTTGAAAATCAGGCCCTTGTTATTAACTTGTAGGTCTGCACTTCATTTTCCAAAATTTAAAATTATCCTAAAGTCAAAACTTTGGAATATTAAAAATTAAAATTAAAACATGCATGTACGTGAAACCAAAAGAAAATAATAATAAAATATTATCTTCTAACTTTAGAAATTTCCCTCCAATCCTACATTTTGGGTTAAACTACTTTCACTAGGCTTCACATGTGTCAACTTGTGATTGGTCAAACCTCTGTATCATCACCTACCATCAGGTGCCATGCGACACCCTTTGATTGGCTTTCAAAACATTGCTATATGTCATTATTTCATTGGCTCTCCAACTGCTCAGTCACTGCCATATCAAGACTTGTTGGGCATATGTCACGTGGCAGCTTGTTATTGGCTGCAAATCTATCTCACCACATCATAATCGACTTTGGCCCACTACCATTTGTCAAAAAGGTGCTTCACTACTTTCCTTATCTTTGTCTTCAAACTTTATGCCATGTGTTGTCATTTGGTTTGATTGGTAGGTCCAATCATCATTGTTGATACCATCATTTCGTTCTACATGTGTGTTCAAAATTTGTTTGTCTTCACACCAGTTGGCATAGTCATCCAAGCATGGGGCCCTCACCATGAGCTTGTAGCTTTCAAAAAGTCTGTGTCTTTTTAGACACTTAGATTCTAGTGCTTAGATATATAAAAAGTTGAAAACACTCCTGTATGGATAATGTGGGACAATTTTCTTACTACTCTTTTCGTAGTTCAAGGCTACTCTCCTGCACTGCTCACAAAATAATTTGTCCTTTTCCTTAGGAATTTGGTCAATTATTTAACAAAGGAGATCACCATTATTTACCAATGAAATCATTTCATCTCCTCTAGAATTCAATGGAAAACTCAAACGTCACATCTTTTATCCCAAAATCCCCTTTTTCCATATTATGAGTGAATGGAAAAAACCTCTAGTCTTGAACTTGTGCATCAATTTCTTTACACCTTGAATTCTACAACCTAAAGTAGGTAAACCAAGATGATTCTAGAGAGTGCTTGAAAGGATACAAGTAAAAGAAACCATACTTTTAGTAGAGGTGAACTCTTGCAAATCTGCTAAATCTTCACATTTAGCAATTTATTTTGTTCACAAGAAAGCACATTTTTCAAAATTATAAACTCAACCACAATCTATGATCAGCATTGTTGGACTTTTGATGCTTTCCTTTTAAAATATCGCAAGCCTCCTAGTTGCAACTATCATCAGTGATCCTCCATCACTAGCAAGGAGGCAAAAAAAAATAGGTGCCCTTTTAAAAGTTGGCACCTATCAGGTTTCCATATTTATTTTTATCCCTACATTACAGATGAATATGGAAAAATCGGTAGTTGAAACTTTGTATTGGCCAACAATGCAAGATATATTTTTTTTGGTGGGGAACATGGTGAGCCATGGAGGTCAAGTAAAAGGAAATATGCTCAACAATTTATAGAAAATCCACAGGGCCCTATCAACTTACACACTGATTAAGTAAAAAATTGACCTCCATACTTGAAAAATCCCTCCTCATAGCTTTAATCATGGTTCTATTTCATTGTAACATTGATTGTTCATGTTAAAATATACTCCTCAAGACCAGATATAGCACCTTCTATATACACAATTGATCAATGTAATTGCCTCCATGGAACCCTTATCAGATATAGTTCATTCTTGTCTTATTCCAATTAGTGCTAAAGTGTTCTCAATGTTTTATACATGATCTCAACTTTCTTCTTGTTGAGATAACGGGTGTTGCACACATTGCATAATATTGTTATATTGTATTATTTTATTTTATTATATAATGTTTCACCTAGATGGACATGCAACATGTAAAGATTTCCATGGGATATACTTGATGAGTTATATTGTAACATTTTGATAATATTTCATGTAATTATTTAATATTGGGGAAAAGAATTAAATTTCAAATATTAAATGTGGGGCCAATGGGTTAGGTAGCACACAGTTTTATCACATGGTTTATGTAATACCACTTGGTGGTTTTGTGGGACTTGCTACTATATAAGCAACCACAAGGGTAGTTGTTGCTATGAGAAGATAAAAGGAAAAGAGGGAAAGAGTTGAGTAGGATGAGGCTTGACAGGTTAGCCAAGGGAGCATTTGTGAAGGTTGGAAGCATGTCATGGGATGTGTAGATTCATGCTTGTTCACATGGATTACATAGTTGTGGCTATGGCATTGAAGGCTTCCATAATTATATTTCAATGATGTTTTTTTTGAATAATACATTGTGATGGATGCTTTTGGAGGCTTGGGTTTTCCTTTAATGAGGGTTTCCCAGCGTATATCTTGTGTCACATTTTTTTGGGTATGTTGTCTATTCTCTTGCATGTGGATTTCAATTGCATATTTATTTCAGATATATTATGGGTTATGTGGAAATAATTATATTCTTTGTTGCAAGTTTCTTTACAAGTGGTATTGGAGCCATGGCTATGTTGTTGTAACCATAGATTGAATCCATGGGAATGCATGAGAGGATAAAAGAGAGTGCAAGATATATGAGTTGTTATTGTAGATCTAAAGGCATTGGATTTTTTATTATGATGGGATGTTGGTAGATTTTGGGCATGTGAAATTGTTGGACAAAAAGGTTTTTTTCAGATGTTTCATTTAAATGAGAGTTTTAGGGGGAGCTTGCAGAAATGACCTCTTGGGTAAAAATAGACCTCTTGATTAGATTTGGGTTGCATAATATGCCCTAGTTTGGCCATGCTCAGAGGAAATGAAAGAGTTTTTTAGTTTCAGCTCGTGATGGCCGTCAAATTTTTTCTCACCAAAAAAAGTCACATTGAAAATTGTAAAATGACTTTCTTAGTAAAATGACCATAACTTTCTCTTAGGCTATCAGATTTTAGACTTCTTATAGGTGTAGGAAAGATAATTTAGAGAACTAAAAGTTGGTGTAGGATTGGTTCTATGATTTTGACATTTTTTTAGGTTTTGAGAGCCTATAAGTCAAATGTTTATTTTGAGCATAGATTAGGGCATAACTTGGGCATACAGAGTCAGATTTTTGACTTCATATAGTCAATGGAAAGCTCTTGGAGAGCTCTACAAATTGGTTCAAATTTGGTGATATATTAATCTAAATAGTTTATGATATATATTGACAACGATAGCATTATGAGTTTATGACATTATATGTTTGGAGATTTAAGATTTGATGTCATTGTATACTCAATTCATATATTAAATTGGTCTCATGATGATATGGTTATCAGTGTTTGGTTTGGATATGCATGATGACTTGTTGGGTCTACAAGTTGTGTAGTGTTGTAAGTGGTCTATACTTATAGGTTTCATTTATAGCTTGGTTATGGGTTGTCTTTTCCCATTGATATTTCATTATTGATGCATATTCAGATTGGTGGCTTGTATTTGGGTTTTCCATGCCCTAAGTCACATGATTTGTTAATTTTTCTTTCTTATAGAAGGGATGAGATGTTGTTACTAGGTAAAATCATGGTAGAGGATTGTGGTTGACTAGTTTATGCTGACAGGTTGGACATATTGATAGTTAGTTGCTCTATTCATGGATGTGATCATGGTGCCATAGATTTTGTTATGACATGATTGGATAGATAGGTACATTCTTGATGTTCATCGGCATAGATTCCTAATTTGGTTATGGTGGTATATCTTCTTGGTTGAGGATCATGGTTGTTTGGTTTCTTTTGAGGAGCTCCTAATGTACACTTTGAGTTTTTTGATGGTTTGATGCCTTGGTTGATTTTCATGGTTAAAGGATGGTTATTTATCATTATTTTGTCATGGCTAGCTTGGATACATAGTTTAGTG
Organism: Cupressus sempervirens; assembly: GCA_028749045.1. Taxonomy (NCBI): domain Eukaryota; kingdom Viridiplantae; phylum Streptophyta; class Pinopsida; order Cupressales; family Cupressaceae; genus Cupressus; species Cupressus sempervirens. Next base: position 9,145,780 of record CM053786.1, read on the forward strand.
GAAGCTTGTGATAGTGATGAGGTGACAGAGCATGATTAGTTCCTTGTTTGTTTGTATCTTCTTGGGCATGGAGATCTTGGTTTCACTTAGTACTGATACTTTGGTTGTCAGTGTAGGCCTAGAGGATCTTCATGTAGGAGATGGATTTTATGATGTCATGGTTGACTTCGTAACACAGTTGAGTGGGATTTTTTTGGCATTAATATATCTATTGAGTGTTTGTAGATGTTGGAGATTTGTCTTAGATCATGTTGTTGCAGAAGTGTCTTTGACATTTGTGTGGTGCACTTGTTATCTTCATAGTGTGTGAAGATGGTTAGATATTGAGGACTCATGGAGTTCTTGGTTATATTCATGGTGTTTGGAGATGGTTCTTCATGGTATGTGGAGATGATTTTCTTCATGGTATGCGGAGATGGTTGCATCTTGAGGACTCATAGGGTTCTTGGTAAAGGTGTTTTTTATGCTTTCATTTGACATGTTATCCTTGGTGTGAGGATGGTTTCATTTTTATGTCATGGTATACTCTTGATACACATTTGGAGTTCTAACACGTTATAGTATGTTCATATGGAGCATGCTATCTCTTTGGTTGAGATGGTTTAGATCATGTTGTCATGTTTATGTTCCTAAGGTCATGGTTTGAACTTTGACAATGATCTTGGTTTAGTTTCTTGGTATTGAGTACATTGATAATAAGCTAGATAGTTCATGATATTGCTATGTTGCATTTGGAGTTGGCATGGATTGATTGGTTATAGGTGCACATGGATACTTAGAGACGGTGGTGATGCTGATTTCTCTTGGATTAGAGAAGTGTTTGTTGGAAAGGTTGATAGTTTCAATGGGAAGTCTGAGGGGCATTCACAAAATATGGACTTGAGAGGAGATTGTTCTTAAAAGAGTCTTGGTTAGAGACTTGGATATCTTAATGAGCATTCTCATTCCCCACTCTCTTGGTCTACTCGGTGGTTTCGCTACTTGAGAGGCATAACCCATTGTTTCTCTCAGGTGCATTATGTTTATGCTTATCTTTCATAGATATGGATCTTGACCTATGGTACATGATTCAGTTCTTGAAGGTTCATTTGAGAGATGGTTTTAGCATTGGTTATCTCCATTTTCATATGTTGTTATGTTGGTTAAGTTTGGGAGATGGTTTTATATTGTGCATATTCCTTGGATTAGCAATGGTTTATGAGTTTGATCTTCTTGTGAGAAGCTTACATCTATGATTAGTTATATGGTGTGTTTTGGGTGTTGTTGAGGCTTCTTGGTTGGGGTTTTATGGAGGAGATCATACTTGCATAGTTTACATCTAGAGGTATGTGTAGGACATGATATAGGTTATGATTTGCATGGTTTCTCTTTGGTTTGGGTTATCTTCTTGGATGTTTAGTTTCTCTTACATTGAATTTGAGATTAGTCAGAGATTTTGATCACTAGTTCATGCTCATGTATGTCATGCGAGAGATGACATGGTTGTTCCTTTATCTCTTTCCTCTATTGGTTGTGGAGAACTTGGGAGAGTGTTGGAGACTTTTTATGATAGTTGTTCTTGTAGGTTATTGGTTTATGTGTTTTGGATATCCTTGAGACTACGTGGATTCACTTTTTTAAGATCTTGTGAGTGGATTGGTTATAGATTTGACATTATCTTTTGCAATGGGAGCTTCTTGGTATTGAGGCTTATAATTTCAAGTTATAGATTGGATATGTTGATGATGTGAGATTCACTTGGTATACCATTGGAAGTATGGATAGTTGGATGAGTTTGACACTTGTTGTGGAATATATTTCAGCTATGGATATTTTGACAACTATGGATACATGTGATTACCTTTGGATTAGGTTTTTTGTGCTTGTCATTTTAGTTGGTAAAGGATTTAATAATCTTCTAATGCGACAAGTTGGGTGGTTTTCCCTTTGGATGGCTTCTATGTATGTTCAATGGTAGTGGCATGACAGGAGGTCAGATCATTCATGTTTGAGATGCTGGATACTTTGATTTTGTTTCTGATACTAGGATGGAGCACATGGTGTACTTTGATCCATAATCATGGATGTGCTAGGAGGGATTGTTCCCTTGTTCACTTATGTGGCTATGGATTGACCCTATGCAATGTATAAAACAAGTGGTAGATTGTTGAGATAAAGGGTGTTGTACACATTGCATAATATAGTTATATTGTATTATTTTATTTTATTATGTAATGTTGCACCTGGATGGACATGAAACATGTAAAGATTCCCATGGGATATACTTGATGAGTTGTATTATAACATTTTGATAATGTTTTATGTAATTATTTAATATTGGGGAAAAGAATTAAATTTCCAATATTAAATGTGGGGTCAATGGGTTAGGTAGCACATGACTTTAGCACATGGTTTATGTAGTACCACTTGGTGGCTTTGTGGGATTTGCCACTATATAAGCAACCACGAGGGTAGTTGTTGGTGTAAGAAGATAAAAGGGAAAGAGGGAAAGAGTTGACCAAGACAAGGCTTGATAGGTTAGCCAAGGGAGCATCTGTGAAGGTTGGAAGCATGACATGGGATGTGTGGATTCATGCTTATTCACATGGATTTCTTGGTTGTGGCTATGGCTTTGAAGGATTCCATGGTTGTATTGCAATGGTGTTTTTGCTAAATAATACATGGTGATGGATGCTATTGGAGGCTAGGTTTTCCCTCAATTAGGGTTTTCTAGGGTATATCTTGGGTCACATTTTTGTGGGTATGTTGTCTATTCTCTTGCATGTAGATTTCAATTGCATATTTATTTCAAATCTATTATGGGTTATGTGGAAATAGTTATATTCTTTGTTTCAAGTTTCCTTACACTTCTTGAGAATGTCATTAACGATGCCAATGGGAAGGAATCAATTGTAACAACACCAACTAGAGTAGGGAAATTCCACTTTTTCTTGCACTCATCCTTTCATTTCAGGTAGTTAGGAGAGGGTTGTGTTGGAATGAAAGAATGGTTTACCAAATTTATACCTACCCCCCAATAGGCATGGAGGTGACCCAACTATAGAATGAAAGGTGGCAAGGTTCAACCCACCCACCCCCCTAAAGAAACAATAAGAATTTGGGTAACCATTATTGGGATGGGAGCTCTCTTTGAGCATTCAGAACCCAACCAATGGAACATAGGCACATCTATAGTTCTGTGGTGGTACATGAGAAAACGTTATAAGAATTTCAAAGATTCTATCATTAGAAAAAAATTGGGCACCCTTAATAATTTCTATAACCAATTATTGATTGGATCATGGGTGCACATTCCATCAGACCATTGATAAAAACTATGTAGCAGGGTTGGAGCAATATAGATCCAAAGATAATGCAAATGAATGTTTATATTCAAGTAATTTTCCAAGGGCAATCAAACTTTCTATCCACTTAAGACTTAAATTTCCAATAATAACATAGTTTAGAAAGCCAATATCTTTTGTGTTCATGAGAGTCTCGATGTATTCATCTATGAAATATTAATCTGGTACAATTATCAACGTTGCTTGAAATGGCCCTTCAATAATATAAGAATTATTTGTTGTTCGTCGTTTTAGTCCATATTCAACCTCAAATTTTAGTTTCTCATATCTACAATATTTAAAGCTAATGTATCAGCCATGATACTCACAACATGTTCAAAATGATCTTGTTTCTTGATAATTGGTGGAGATTAATCTTCTAAACACTTTGAATCTCCAATATCTTATCAATTTGGTGGAAATAGTCAAGCCCCAAAGTGGGTCTGGCTAAAAAAAAAAATCAATCTCAAAAAAATGATATTCCATATTGATCCGCCAAGCATATCATACTAACTAGATTCCAAATCAAACACTAATTGACTAGTCAAAACTCATTTTTAACCTTTCCTACAAACTACCAATCTTGTGTTAAAGGGTCCTCTGACTGGCCTTAAAAACTGACCAAAACACGTAATCTAATATCCTAATTCTTTATTTCACATTATTACACCCTACCAAATCTCTTTTAATGATGAAACCTAGGTCAAAAAATATTGACCATCAAAGTTGCCTTCTCAGAATTGCCTGCATCCAAACATGTCAAAAAATCATAAATTGCATTCAGTTTTGGCTTTGGAAATAGGTCAAACTAACACTTGGGAACATGAAAACTGGGACATTGGTTCACTATCATGAAAAGAGTATAAATCTATTATTTAGGATTATGAAAAATAATTGGGTGCATTCAACGGACAGTTAAAGTGAGGTACTCAGATTTACAGAACTAGGAACATTGGCAGAAAAATGATTTTCTAATATGTAATAGACATAGGAAAGTGTGTAGACGGATTCATCAAGACTTAAAAAGTGGCACACTTAAAGAATTTTTAGAGTATAACACAATGATACAATCCATTTGATCTCACCTATCATAGATTTAGAGTTGTGACATCCCAAACAGGGGTACCGATCAATCTGCATTTCTGACACCAACAAAACTTTATAAATTGCATTCAGAATTGCGTTTGAAAATTGATCAAATGGATTCTTCATAGGCTCAAATATGAAACATAAAAAGTGTATGTACTCTATAATGAAATGAAAAATTAATTTTATCATTTTGATCAATTGGGTCAAAGTTATAATTGGTCAACCAGGGCCTCCCAAAATTCTGAACAATTTACATTAGCATGACAACAGTAAAGAACCAACTTTGAGGGATTCAAAACCTACTCAAAAAATATTGAAATGAATTGAAATATAAAACATAGGTTATTTAATATGTGCATTAAACATTTCCAAAAGAGTGATTCATGAAACATAACTGGGTGGAAAATATTCAATTGCAAACAAGGCTATCTATTGATGTTTAACACTTAGGCAAAAATGCAAATTTGGACATTGCTCAAAATGGAACTTCACAAAATGACTCAGAATATAAATTTATCTTCAAAAGAAACATGAATATGCTGAATTCAAGGTTTTAGACACATTAAACACCTCTTAGGCCTCAAAAGGATAGCTTGGTACACATGCATTTAATGCGCTTATAAGACATTTTTTTTAGAATGGTACTCAAAATTAGGGTTTCAATTTTGAGTCCCAATAGGTGTAACTAGTTTGGAGAGTGCTTGGAGTATAGGCTTAAGATCCTATAGGTATTAGGGCATCAAGGAACCCTAATGGACTAGTATCAAGTTATTGACAAGTTTTTGTCTTCCCCATTAAAACTTAAAGTCATTGATATGAAAGTGAGTGTGTGGCGAGGTATGAAGTCTAAGTTTCCTTAGGGTCACTTAATTCTCATCTTTCCCAAAGTTCTCTACTTTATTTTTTTACCCTTCTTCCCCTTGCATTTCCTTTTACCTAGCATCTTAGTGTGTTTCCTATTTTTCTAGTGCGCACGAGGTCTAGGTGACTAGGCATGGTTGGGGTGTGTTCTGGCATCTTTCCAATGAGAAGTAAGTGATTCATGTTCCAGATTTTGCTATCTTGCCCCAACATTCCATGTCCCATAGATTCTGAGCTTTCAAGATAATTTTCCTCTTTAGAAAACTATGTCAAGTGTGAACCCTAAGGATGAAGTCATGACAATGATTAACAAGCTGAGAACATCATTATGTTATGTTGGAAAGGCCTATGAAGCTATGGATTGAAGACATAATGAATCTCATTCAAATTTGTGAATATAAGATCAAGTTCTATGAGGGAACATGGGTTAATGATTTTTCTATTGTGTACTAATGGAAGCGAAGTTGTTTTGTTTTACTTTTGATGTTTTATAAACTTGAGCTAAATCTCCATCCCAATGACCAAATAGTGTGAACATGATGTTGAAAAAACCATTTAAGGTCTCATACTTGGTAAGGCATGCTCGAGATCTAGCTTTGAGGCCATTTGGTTGAGTTGAAAGAATGAAGTGTTGTTTTTTGTACTCCGTTCTGGGAAATGTTACTCAAAAAGTGGTTTTTTGTCCTAAGGCAATGAAAAAGGCCACTTCTCTAGAGGCTTTAAAAATTGAAAGTCAAGTTACTCTAAAATGGGAATATCCTTTAGAGATGCTCAAAAGGTAATTCTAGAGAAGTTAGTGACAAAAATGCAAACACATTATGAAGGAGCTATAGTGTTGAAACTTAAAGACTAAAGTGCACAAGATAACATAGGATCACAACTTGTGTTGTGATCCCAAATAGAAGGAAAAAGTGTTTGTGGAAAAGCTATGTTTCTCTCTCTCTCTATCTCCCGCATATGTTAACATTATCAAATATATCTGCATTCTAGATTTAGAAACAAAGTAAGCCACTACTAGTAAGGCTAAGCCATTTATGTTGTTAAGTGATGTTGAGATAATGGGTGTTGCACACATTGCATAATATTTTCATATTGTATTATTTTATTTTGTTATGTCATATCGCACCTAGTTGGACATGTGACATATAAAGAGTACCATGGGATATACTTGATGAGTTGTATTGCAACATTGTGATAATATTTCATGTAATTATTTAATATTGAGGAAAAGAACTAAATTTATAATATTAAATGTAGGGTCAATGGGTTAGGTAGCACATGGTTTATGTAATACTACTATGTGGTTTTCTGGAACTTGCTACTATATAAGAAGCCACAAGGGTAGTTGTTGTGTGAGAAGATAAAAACTAAAAATGAAAGGAGTCAAGCAGTATAAGGCTTGATAGGTTAGGCAAGGGATCATTTGTGAAGGTTGGAAGCATGGCATGGGATGTGTAGATTCATGCTTGTTCACATTGATTTCTAGGTTGTGGCTATGACATTCAAGGGTTCCATGGTTGTATTGCAATGGTGTTTTTGCTGAATAATACATGGCGATGGATACTTTTGGTGGATGGGTTTTTTCCCTCTCAATGAGGGTTTCCTATGGTATATCTTGTGTCACAATTTTTTTGGGTATGTTGTCTATTCTCTTGTATGTGAATTTCATTTGCATGTTTATTTAAAATCTATCATGGGTTATGTAGAATTAAATACAAATCCTATCATTATAATCATTGGCCAAACTTAATTTCATTTGTGTGGTGCCAATATTCTAATTCCTATACCTATTTCATCAGAATTCTCTACAATTAGTTTCTTCAAGTATATTTAAACAACCATTTATCTAGAATTGTATCCTATGTAATCATAGAGAATGGCAATCAAATTTTTTGGTTGTGATAAGTTAATTGGCCTAGAAAGTGAGTTAAAATATCTTATAGTCACATCTTTGAAATTCTATGATTTGGGTGATCTTCATAGAAGACCTAATTCTCAAGCTATTCACACAATCACTCAAAAACTTAAGGAGAGTAGGTTGATTGAACTAGCTAGCTTTCCAATGGTAGTTCATACACCTGAGCTAGTAAAGGAAAGCATTGAGAGATACAACTTGAAAATAAACAAGAATTTGTTTCTTGAGCAGTCTATTCTCATGTCAACCAATAAGGCAATGATGTGGTCTGCATTTGATATTCCCATGATAGAGTAGTATTGTGATGTTGATTTCAAATCTTCTATGTCCATGTTCAACAAGAAGAAGACCCTTAGATGGGAATATATGAAAAGTACATGGTTCTAGACTTCTCACTCAAAGAAGAGAAAAATGTTAAAGACCTTGTTCAACACAAATTTGAAAAGAGAGATTATGGATTTCCTCACCCTCCTCCTTAGGATCAAAGGAAAAGTGGAGATTTTGGACCTCATTGAGCACCATTTCTTCTTAGTACAAGAAATATGTGTTAAGGATATGTAGATCAACTAGACAAATATTATCTATGATGAGATTTCCCTATGGTTGAATTCAGCCAAAGGATTCAAGAAGTTTTACATGTCCTCATATCTAATCTATGCCTTGGCAAATCAGCACTTGTGGTCTGACCTCCCTAGCATCCCAAACTATGATGAGTGCACCAAAGTATATGAATTTTACCCACATCTCCAGCTATAAGGAAGCTATGAGGAGTATGTAGCTATTAATGTTTCCTTCACAATGAGCCTATGTAGAGAATTGCAAGGATGACCTGAGAGGAGATTTTCACTAGAGGAAATTTTGGCCATAAGCCAATTCGGATGCTCATTCATCTAGTTTTTGAGATTCTCCTATTTACAAATTGAAGTTTACAATAGATTTCCTAAGAGGTTGCCAAGATATCTAGAAGATAAGGTGGTTCTAGTCGAACTATGTCAAAAGATCCTTAAAGTGAACACCATGTTTTCTAATGTGAAGAATATATCTAGGATTATATTCCCTATAGTGGTTGGCTTATATTCATGTGCTTTGAGGTTAGATGCTCAAAATTTGGTGAAGAGATTTTAGAGAAAAATTAAATGGCTAGACTAAGAGGTACTTAGGCCTCAATATGATCTAGTTAAATTTGTAGGGGATCATTTAATGTTGGGATATGCCTACATGAATATTTCAGATATTGAAGACTTATGTTCTAGATGTCTCAACAAGTGCCAAACTTGAGAGAGATTTTGGTCATAGCTAACCACTAACAAGATTAAATTATATAATGATTTTGTTGATGTTTGTGACCTTATAGATGATGGAGCCTCCATGCACCCCACATATTATGATAAGATCAAAGGCACCCCAATTTTGTCTACCCCACCCATAGATCTAGTAATTAACACTATGGAATTTCTTATGCAAGGGATAATCAATAAAATAGACAAATGGGTGGAGTAAAGTGGACCCCGATCAACTATAGGAAAAACCACCACATATACTACATCAACATCTATAGGGTCATTACATTCCATTAGCCAAGGTGGAGACTAGCCTCTATAGAAGAGTGTGCCACTTACTCCTACCTATGGAGTTGGCTCTCTCCTAAACATTGGGAAGGCTAGGGAGAAGTAGGATGACAAGGATAAGGGGAAAGAAAAAGAAAAATCAATGGCCAAGCCAACTTTCCCTATCCAAGTCATCAATTTGGATGGTGACACTAACACTATGGGTGGCTAGGAACATGATGTATCTCAAGAAGGGGATACTTTAGCCCTTTCAGTAACTAAGGTCATTTCCTCCCCTATTGCTTCTCAAAAGAAGCTAACTAAATTAATCCTAAGGAAGCTATTCGATTCTACTACATTGCAGTATCCTATTAATGTTCTCTCTAAAGAGTCATGGCTCAAAGATACTATCGATAGGAAGAAGAGGAGATATGAGGAAGTGGCTCCATTAAAGGACTTGATCACACAACTTGCCTCCTCTTGGCCATTCAAGAAGACAAAGAAGAAAAAGACAATTGTTACACTTGATAGGAATTTAACGACCGGTCATATAATAGTTGAGATTGTTGAGCCATAGAAAGAAGGAAGATTTCATGAGCTCTCAAAGTGTGATTTCCAAATAAGAATGGTAGATATTGGCATCCTAGTTCATGACTCCATGATGAACATGTGGAAGTCTACCAATGATAAAATTGAAGATAAGCTAGAAGAGATTAGAGAAGAGAAGGAAATATTAAAAGTCTTAAATAGAGAACTAGTGGAATACATAAGGTCTACACTTGGGATCACTTCATCAAGTCAATTTGAACTAAAGATAAAGGAGTAAAAAAATATACTCCTGAAGTTGCAACAAGAAAGACAAATTGGGCAAGTAGGCTAAGCATGGGTAGACCAGATGAAGGCTCAAGGTCCCCTATTAGTGGAAAACTTTGGAATCCTAGTATTTGATCTCATAAGCTCGGAGAAGCAGCATCAAATCATAAAAAAACCATATAGAAGGAAGTAGACAAGCTGACAGAGCAATTGGCCCTTCTATAAGAAGTAAGTTACATGAAGATAAATGTGGTCATTACTCATGGGATTATGAAGATGGGAAAGGAGTCATTTTTTCACTGGAAATAATCCTTGTAGTTTGTTATAGAAAGCTCCATGAGGTCTAAAAATGATCTCAAGGATGTACACAACCTAGTGCAAAAGGTCATTGAGAAGTTGTTTCAATATTTGAAGATATTGCACACAATGTCCTTTGTGTCCACTAATAGAAAGCTTGTGGACATTGCGAAAATGAAATCAAAGTTCTTGGCATTTTTGAATGAAGAAAATGACCAACTCAACTTCCAAGTTTCAAAGATCCAGGAGAAATAGAGAAATTTCAATCAAGGGTGGCCAAAATAGATGAATTAATAGAGATGCATGACTATTGGATGGTCTGAGCCAATGATATCATCATTATAGATGTCGAAGAGATGAAAAAAGTAATTGAGGCCATGAAATCTTATAGAGATAAATTAGTTACTCCTAAGAAGACATGATGTTTTGATGCTTTTCCAAACATCTATCATTCTTCCCCTTCTCTTTCTTTTTGTAACGATTCATGGAATTTTTTTAGTCTTTATAATGGATGATGATTCAAGCTTGTCCTATTTTTAATTGATTATATTTAGAGATTATTTGTGAAGCAATCACCAAATGTAACTAACCATTTTGAGAAAGCCTATAAATGTAACCTTTTATGAAGTTAATAAGATCGACAAAATTTACTTTGGGCAAACTCCTATAGCTAGGACTACTATGGGTTACTCTAAGTTCATTTTAAGCTTTATTGTTCATTTAGTTTTAGTATAGTCTATGGAATGAATGTGCTGATATTTAGAATTGAATGAATCTAAATGAGCTTCATTTTTTTTCCTTCATTTGATAGATTGCATGTCTTACTCTCTTCAACAAAAGTATCACATTTGTTCTCTATGTTGTATATTGTGGTATGTATGTGTTAGTATAGTTTATTCTGTAAGGAAGCTAAAAACTTGTGTGTGGAGTAGCTAAGAGATAGAAAATTCAAGTAATGTCAAAAAATTAGCTAACTACGTAATCTAGGAATTACTTATTTTTCCATCTTTTCCTTTCTTCCTATTCAAGGATAACTTTAAGAAAAATGTGTATAAAATCATGGAAAATCCAACATTATTTTAGGAGGAAAATATTAATTTGAATTGGTGATTTTTTTTCAAAATTGAAAAATAATAATTTATTCATGATATTTTTCTCGTCTTATGATAATTTTGTAAAATCATGGTGATTCTTTAATTATTTCATAAAATTGTGACCAAAAGTAAAAATATACAGAAACCATAAATTTGTATCATCAAAGAATAAATAACCCTATTTAATGACTATTAGATGATCCTAAATCAATAATCTAACTACCATTTTAGGCTAAAAAGTTAAAGTACAACAAGTTTCAGAGAAAGTTTCCAAAATAGCAACACTTATCGACAATATAATCTATTTCTGGCCAAAGATTAGAAGAATTAAATTTCCTTAGAATGTCTTCAGAATAGAGACACTTGTCAAATATATGTACTTTACCTATAACCTAACTTAAAGTTTTACCATAGGTTAGCAAATGTGAGCATTAATTAATACATGCCTTAAAAATTGTGGGAAAAAACTACTAATTTACCATTATTGGCAATTGGTCTGAGCATGCCATCTAGTTTTTGTAAATTGCGAGCTGATGTTGCCACCCAAAAAGTGCCAAAAAGTTTGCCAAATTTAGGGTCCCTAATGAGTGAGATTAGCCATTTTGAAAATATTTGCCACTAAAGTAAACCTTGTTCCTATTGTCATAGATAGTTATGCATGTTTCCATTCATTACATTTTAGGTCAAAATAGATTGCATATTGTGATTTAATCCCCCTTTCATTTTCCTAAGTTGTTTAAAGTGTTGAGTAGCTTAGTTTTTTCCTCTTCTACTCTTTGGTTAAGAGCATACCCCAAAAAAAACAAAAAATCATTGCATATCTTGCAATCAAAAGGGATTTGCACCTTTCAATTCAGGGGTCCTTGATAGATTACTACATTGACCCATTCTGTTGTTAACATCTTTGTCATCCATAGGCCATTGGGAAAGTTAAGAGTCAAGGTATCAACCTAAAAGATAAGGAAGACAAACTGTTAACCAATAGTTTTTGGTGACTCTATTAGGGAAGATACTCATACATCCTAAGTTTTCTTAAGTAAGTCTATTTGTGGATTTGTTAAGAAACTTAGATATTTTCTTTGTGGCACTTAAATATTTGATTCATGCATAACAACTTATAAGAATAAATGGTGTTGCCTCAAGAGGTAAAAATCCCAATAGTATAGCCTAACCTCAATTTCCAGGACAAAAAAGAGGATATCATAAATCATTTGAATACCCTTGCCTAGAAAAGAAGAAAGTCCCTTGACCAATATAAAAGATTAAGATTTTTCCTTGAAAGAGGGGAAGCCAAATTTGAATATTGGGAGGGAGTTTTACAGGAAAGAAGATTAAGAAAAGAATGCATGTTGTGAACCAAGAAAATTCACCTTGGATTCTACATACACCCACAGTGCTTGTGGTAAAGGGAAAGTTGACCCTTTTTTCAAATAATTGTAGAAATATAAGTTCCCTATATTAGAAGATCCTATATGAAGAGGGAGAACCTTCTCTTGAGATCCATTATATCAAGGTATCTGTGGTGCCCTTTTTCTACCACCTCACCCTATTTCCTAGATAGACAACCATTCATCTTTGCCTCCTATTTTTTGCATTCAAATCATATCATGATGCAATGCCCTCACTCTTCATGGACTATTTACCCATACTACTATCACCTTTTAGGCCATACCAATAATCCTCCCTATCTCAATGGTTATTCCCTAGGGTAATGTTATTGGCCCTTTACAACTTGTTTCCAACAATGACCTCCCTAGAGCTTCTCAAAATAACTATCCCAAATTCAATGGTGATGGGAAGGTCTCTATAGATGAGCACATAGTGGCTATCTTTTCCATATGTAGTGTCATTTTTCTTTAGCATGAGGATGTAGTAGTGAGAATGTTTGTGGAAACCTTGGTTGATAATGATACTAATTAGTTTTAACACCTTCTAGTAGAATGTATCATGACCTGGGATGACATGTGGACTTAATTTGAAGCACACTTTAAGAGTATAGAGGATGAGCATACTCTGTTGACTCAACTTGCCCAGATAAAGAAGGAACCCACAATTCCTATGAGAGACTTCAATGCAAAATTTAATAAATTGGTCAATAGAATTCCTACTGAACACAGACCTACTATTGACAACTAGAAGATGTTCTTCATTAGCTCCATGCCCCCTGACATAAGCTTTCAAATTAGATGTAAGCATGTGGCTAATTTTCTTACTTCTCAAACCTTGGCAATCAAGTTAGAGGATGATCTGATAGTAGCCAAGAAATGGAAAATAGAGATTTAGGGTGGAGCCTCTACAAGCTTTGCCCCTACTATAACCAACGATATTGAAGCAATGCTTTAGAAGCTCTCTAATAAAATGATTTCTATGAAGAGACAAATGGGAAAGTTTGTTTCTTCACTCCAACAACCATATCAAGATGTTCCCCAAAGGCCTCATGAAGGTGGACCATTAAAATTATCATCTTCTCAACAAAAGCTTTCTATTGAGGTACCTTCCAAGAAGAAAAATGTGTACATTTTTCATTTATGAGCTTATCATATGGTGATTCCTACCCAAAATTGAATAGATATAAGCATCTCACTACAAAAAATGAGATAAGCATCAAGTAGCCAAAAAGTGAAGATGATTCTTCGCTACATGGCAACTCTAGAACATTCTTTTTGGAGTATGAATTAGATTTCTAACAATTGGTATTAGAGTATAGTTATTTTGAAGAGGCTTAACAACTTGAGTAAGATCCCTATGAATATGGAACACTTGATGAAGAACTTTGAAGAAGCTCTTGAACAAATTGATCTCCTTACTAAAGAAAGAAATAAGTTGAAAGACAAATATGAAGACTCCAAAGTTTACATTGTTCAATTGAAGGAAAATATTGAACATCTCAAATCCAAGCCTAAATCTACTAAATTTGAAACTAGTGATGATGATTATTCAAAGTTGAAGAAAAAGTACAAGATCTTGAAGCATAAATTGAAGATTACAATTCTGAAATTAACTTTGAGAAATGATCCTAGCAAAGTTGAATATGATTTGAAGATTGAGAATGCATATTTAAGAGCAAGTCTGGCAAAGCAAACATCTAAATTTGAAACATTGAAAGAAGATCATGAAGAACTTCATAAGTACGATACTATTGTGAAATATGAATTAACTCAGTGCAAGTAGTAGCTTGAAAATATTTATTCTAGTAGATAAAATCTTGATGATTCAATGTCAATACAAAGACCTACTTATGATAAGACTGGTCTTGGTTATCTAATTAACATGTTTGTGAAGAAAAATGAGATTAGGTTAGATCCAAAAGAAAAAGATAAAACTGATGATAAGATTGAATCTAGTTAATCTTTTTATAAATCTAAAGAAATTGAAAAAAACAAGGAAGTTGAAATTTTGGATGAACCAAAGCAAGTGGAATATCCTAAGGAAACTAGGTATGAATTTAAAGGTAAGCTCTTTTTATGTAATGAAATAGGTCATATGAAAAGAGATTGTACAAATAAGTCATTTAATCATGTTAAGGGATTTTATTGTCATAATTGTAATGGTATGGGTCATAATGCAATTGATTGTAGAAAACCTAAGTACGATAATGATAGAAGGAATAATAGAATGTCTAGAAATACTAACCCTACAGATAGAAGAAGATCTAATGAAAGGACATTGAGAGAAGGAAGATCTTATGAAGATAGAAGATAGATCATGTGATATAAGTGTAACAACTTAGGACACATTGCTAAAAATTTTCATACACCTAATCATCAGCAAAATCATAGAAGCAGAGCACCAGTATGTCAGTTATGCAAGAAATTTGGAGACACAACAAAGTACTATAGAATGGATAGAAACTTCAGGAATAGAAGGAATGATGGAAAGAATGTTAGAAATGATAGAACGAACTATGAAAGGATCTCCAGAACCAATAGAGACAATGAGGAACAAAGAAACATTGTTAGTGAACTTCAAGAAGAATTTAATGAGGCATTTATAAAAGGAGTAGATATCTCAAAGGAAATTTTAGATGATGATGAGATAGGAAGATCAAAGTCAGTTCTTGAGTTTGATTCAATTAAGATGAATTAAGGTTGTTCACAGCATCAAAATTTGTGAACTTCATCCAGAAGATGAATTAAAGGTAGTGTAGTTGGGAAAAGGTGTATCAAGATAATTTTAGATGGTACCTAAGCTTGCTTGTAATTTGGAGCTCATCTAAGAAAGTTATGAAGGAATTCAGAGTTACTAGTATTATAAAAATATGCTAATTCTATAGAAGAAGATGAAAAGTATGTTTTTGTAGTTATTTTTGTGATGTGAAGTTCAGTAGAGTTTTTTCATGATGGAAAATATCTATGGAAAATCTTAGGTGGCATTTGAAGATCGGATATGGATAGATGATCTTGAGTAGTTATTTGATTATAGAATGTAATTGACAACTTTTTCATGTTTGCAAAGTATGCAATTAATGCAAGTTCAAGTTGATGGAATAAATGGAGTATATAATTGATTTTCACTTCATTGCAAATTCATCTAAAACAAAGAGTACTCATAAATGACTTGTCAGAGTGATTTCAAAGAAAACCCTATTTTTGGAAAGAGGTATTTTATCATTTTTTCCACAAAGTTGTTCGGTAAAAGTTCATAATTGATAGAAATCATGGATATTTTAGTAGTGCACAATGTTGGGAATGAGGATAGACCTAAGTTGAAGGTTGTTTCCATAAAACCTACTGAAGGAAATCGTAACTCAGTGTTGTCTATCACTTCAAACAACGTAGTATATCTTGAAGATGTAAGAAGTTATATTGGTAGTGAATTCATGAACAAAGATATGGAATTGGTTTTCAATCATGACATGACTATCAAGCCTAGATTTGAAAATTTAAGGGAACTAGACCTGTTCAAATACCACTTCTACTATGAGTTGGATAAAGGTGATATGCCACAGATCATATTTGAGTAGGATACATGATGGTAAACTATGGATGCAAGATAATGTAATTAACATTTTTGCCAACCTTATTCATGAGGTAACTAGTCTTAGTAAACAAGGTAGTGTACTTATAGGTGAGAAAATGGTGAAGAATAAAGTTGAGAGCTATATTAAAGTAGTGTATAATGGAAAGGCTATTGTGATTAGCACCATCAAGCAAGATGATTTAAGATTTTTGAGTAGAATTATTGCCTATTCTATTTGTGTAAGCTCAAAGATTGATGAACTATCATTTGGATTCATCTATGTAGCTTATAAGATATGTGTAGAGAAGGAACAAGTGAATCTTAGTGAAATTATGAGCATGCAACTCTCAAAAAACCTAGAAAAGATCAAGAGGACAAAGAATTGTGTGCTTAGATTTCAGTCATTAATCATTCACATATTCTTTCATGTACTTAAAAAATTTCCTTACTTATCGGTCACAAAGATAATGAGAAATGTAAAATGTAAAATGGATATGACAAATGTAAAATGGAGAAGATTACAAAAGTATGTAGAAGGCATCCTATAGAGAAGATATTGGATAGTAGTAGCATGATAATGAGAACATTTATGAATGAAATGAAATAGAGTTTCAGAATTACACCTACAATTGTGAACAAATTTAAGAAAGACATTTGTATTTTGGTTGATATAGATTGTACCTATATTCAAGTAGTGGAACCTTAAGAAAAATTTCTTGATCCCTTAAGTTATAAATTAAATGATGATGTAGTAGTTGGTTATATTGATTTATTATTGAATTTAGATAAAGACAAAGCAAAATATAGATTTGGTACTTATGATGAAGTCAGAAAGCTAGCTCATCAAGAAACTTTGGAGAAGGCATCACAAAAAAAGATAGAATCTATTATGAAGAAAGCACTATCAGATGCCGAAATGATAGAGAGTGAGTTTGACGCTATAAGAAAACTATGAAGCAAGGAATACTAAATATTCAACATTTGTCAATATATGTTGTAGAGACATCTTCAGAATAGAGTATTTTGTATCCAATAGTGCTAGATGTGAAACCAAGTGAACGAAAAATAAAATATGAAAGATTGGTGGAACTAGTAACCACTAAGACAGAGAGGGTAAAACAACAAGCCAGCTAACTAGGAAAAAGATAGAAAACATTGTTGACAATTGTTGAGTCCAATGATGAAGAGGAACAAGAACAAGAGATCAAACAAGTAGAGAAACTGACTCTATCAAAGCAATCAACAGGCAAAGCTCAGCAACCTTGGAAGCCGAAGATAGAGAAGATCAACATAGCTATTGCTAAGGAAGGTAACTTTATTTAGGTGGAAAAGTTTTATGATTTGTGTAATAGTTTTGAGACAAATTACTCTAATATATCTACTGTGAGATATATCATAGAAAATAATTTAAAATTGAAGGATCTTGAGAGAATAATTAACTAGAAAGTATATGAAAGACTCATTTAGAAGAAGGCTCCTAAAAGGGAAAAAGATCTAGAACTTCAGAAGTCTATGCTTTGAACTATTTGCAAGATCGATGAAGAAGAAGAGATTAAAAGATTGTTGAATAACCTCCCACCATATTTAATAAATAAAGTGAGACCATTTCTATTTATGGTTGGTGGAAAAGATAAACTAAGAAGTGAGACTACAATAACAATTAGGCAAATATTGATAGAGTCAAAGGCAATATCTCCTCTAGCATCTAGAACCTCAGAAGTGTCAATAAGTAGTAACACTATGCAAATTGGTCAAACCAATATTACCATGAACATTGATGATACTAATCCATTTGGAGGTTCTGAACCTAATGAATCCAACACCAAGAATATTGATGATAAACTAAGATAGATTAAAGAAGAGAAGAGGCTACTTGAAGAAGAGAAAAGGAAAATAGAGGAGGCAAAGCAAAAATTGCTTGAGGAAGAAAAGAAAAGAAAGGAAGAGGAAGAATGAGGAGAATAGAAGGAGATGAAATGAGAAATAAAATAGAGGAAGATGAGAAGAAAATATTGGAAGAGTAGAGAGAAAAGGAAAGAGAGTAAAGAGAAAAGAAAGAGGAAGAAGAGAGAAGAATGAAAGAGGCAACTAAGAAACAAAGGGAGGCTGGTACTAAATCATCTAGTTCATCTACTCCACACTCTCTTTCTAGTTTAGCTAATGATGATGATAATAAAATATATCTAATCTTATCCCTATCTAAGCTTATGCAAAAGAATAGAACTTTATTTTAAGCTACTGATAGACTACTTAGTACTTTGGTAGTACAACACACTAAATTAGATCTCGAATAGAGGGCACAAGTAGTGCTGAAATCATTTGATGAAGAGTTTACTAATTTGTTAAATTTTGTAGAAGCAAAGGTATAGATTTCCCATGATAATAACTTGTTTAGCGCAATCTATTAGAACATTAAGAATGATTTGGTTAATCTTGATAATTATATCAAGGAACTTTGGAAATGCCAATAGGATGGGAAAACTTTGTATATCAAGTGTACCTTATCACACAAGCTAAGCAAGAAAATCAATAGTTAGATAGAAGAAAAGATGAGTGAGCTAGAGCCTTTGTCTAGCCATATCCAACATCCATCTTGCAAAGTTGATGATTTTGAAGAACAAGTGGCTAGTATCCACAATGATATTAGGAAACTAGAACTTTAGAAGGAACAAATTTTGAAGAGGATATTAGATTTCAGAGAATCTATTTCTCTAAAAGTATCTTTTGTTAAGAAATAGTTGGAGGAATGTGTTAAGGCCAAGGACACATATTCTAAGTTTTTTTTATTTAGATCTTAATGTAGTTGAAATTGCATCATATGTTTTATGTACAATTCTTACCTCAGTTGAATCCACCAAGGAAACATGGACTAAAGGTATGCATAGTCTAAAGGAAAACTTTGATGATTGCGTGAAGATCTGAAATGTCCCTTTACTGATTTTATCTGATATTTAAAGCCTCAAATCAGATATTCAAAATCAAACAACCAATATTTCAAAGATCCACC
The DNA here is from genome assembly GCA_028749045.1 of Cupressus sempervirens. NCBI lineage: Eukaryota > Viridiplantae > Streptophyta > Pinopsida > Cupressales > Cupressaceae > Cupressus > Cupressus sempervirens. The sequence goes on from CM053786.1 coordinate 9,164,685, forward strand.
AATTTCTCAATAAACCCCAAATCGGGTATGCCCAAAATAGTGCCAAAAACTTCACAGCTTCACATATTATTAATAAATTTGAAAGTGGAAATTTCTATAGAAATTTCAGCAGAATAAAATCCTAAAAAATGACATTTTTAGATCTGTATAACATTTACACAACAGCTCCCAAACGAAGGATAAAAACAATGCTCATCGGGCTCCGGAAAACAACACAGAATAGCTCGAAAACACCACAAAACACCAATAATCTATCATAGAAGTATAATAAAAAATAAATAAATATATTCAGATCTATTTTAACATCTAAAAGTCTGAAATACAGTAGCAACCCAAACTGATATGAAATACTCAACTGGAAACACCAAACTCTTACAAAAACCACACCTGAAAACCCACAAATCTGCACTGTTCAGCACAAAGGCAAACTCTACATGAGCATGCACATGGAATGGCTTCAAAATCCCATCCCTATCCTTCTTGGAAACTTGCAAAATCTCATTCTTGGGTCTCCTTCTCCATAGGTTTGGCAGCCTCTGAAGAACAACAAAGCAATGCACAAAAATCAAGTTTTGGAATTTGCCCAAAATGCCTCCAAACTCCTTAAAAGAGGGCATAACCCTAAATCACGTCCAAGAGGGGTTAATAAAACATATTTTAATAATAATTTTCATTTATTAGTCCATTAGCTTCCAAAGATTATCCCCTTTTTTTGAAACTTCACATTTTTGGGCCTGCTTGCCTTAAAAAAGATTATTATTTTTAATTATTTGAAAAGGGGACATTACAAGTCCTCCCCTTCCAAATATTTCTTGTCCTCAAGAAATGGCTGAACAATAAACCAATCAATCCACCTGGATCCCAAATGTATTCATGAACTATACTATTGTCAATTAACACAGGCTCCTGCAATATCCTCTGCAATATAACCAAGAGGAATCCATGATCAAACTGACAATTACTGCTCAACCAAACTCCAAAGTCACAACTTCCATAGTCAAAAACCCATGATACACAAACTCTTAGAACATCAAAACCCAAGTAAAGTGGACAAATCAAACTACCAACATAGTAAATACCATCAACACATCCCACTGGCCTATACGGAATGTACAATCCAACTCTGCAACAATGGTGAACGCTCTTGAATGAAATTGTACCAAGTATGGAGAATCCACACACTGTACAACTCTTGTAGTCAACACAACTCTGTAGATCACTGACCACTATCTCATAACCATAACTCCCATGCACCCCTGATGGTGAAAAGACATCACAAGATAAATAGCAAGAAATGGAACCCAAACCAAATTTTTCTACCATCAACTCCTCAACACAAGGATCAAATGCTAACTGATGTACATACCCTACAATATAATTTTGATAAAAAAAACCAACCTCAATCAACAACTCACGATGAAAAAGTGATACAACCCACTGTGACTGATCACTAGCTAAGTCAGAAGATGTCATAGCCAAAGGAGTAGAATCAATAACAACACCCACTGAAGCATCACTCCAAAACTCCTGCTCTAAGTCATGTATTATCAAGCTATCAAATGTAGAACCTATCACCATGTCATGTCGATCACAACTCTCATCCTGAGGTATCAAACTATTACATAACTATGATAAGCACTAGGAACCAAAATACATCTCTGTATCATCATCTCATCAACATGGTCATCAAAGGTGAATTGATGAGCATACCTCATAGTGTAGTGCTGAGAGAATGCACCAATCTTAGTCAGTGGCTCAGACTGCAATCCAGATGTAACTAACTGTAATCGATCACTAACCAAGTTGGAACTAACTACTACCTCTGAAGACATTGCCAAGGGAGTAGTATTACTAGCAGAAATCATGCCAACTATTGGCTCACCAACATCACACATGGTCTTTGATAAAACATCTCTAATTTTTGTGCCATTAGTACTAGAGGTCACCACCATGTTAGGCATACCATAACACTCTACTATAGCACCCAGCTCAACTAAACCTGACTTTAGTGGGGATGAACCCGATATGCCAATATTAGTATCAAGGATGGATGCATCCCCACCTCCACTGTCTTTGACAACCATGGACATCCTCAAATCACTAGACACCGTAGCTTGTGATTGTAAAGAATCTGGTAAAGACTGTAGTTGCTCTAACTCCATGGTCACCTTAGCCAAATGAAACTATGACTCCTTGAAAGCTAACTGTGTACTCTCAAGAATCTCAGAAGTCACCTCAAGCTGCTAAGTAAGCTCACTCACCTCATCTTCCTTGACCAAAAATGAATCGTATGTTGTACTCCCCCACTCCATAAGATAATCTCTATCAGCTACCAACTGCATATAATCTTGTCTCAAAATCCAGAAAGCCTCCCATAACAAGTGGAACTCTATCAAGGAAAGATAATTGTCTCCCTGCTCATCACTAGTAGGAGAACCCCATCCATAAACTACTAACAATTGATGAACAACATCAAAATGTTGGCAAGCAATACCAATGTCTCGCTCACTAACTCTCAATTGGCTAGACACATGATGGCACTGGCTAGACTATATCCTACAAACCTCCTTTGATGCGCTATCTAAAGGAGTATCCTCAAGGTTACTGGTCTCTAGAGTATTACCATCCATATCATGTGAATCAACTCCAAAGCTCATATCAACATAGGGAGTATCAAAAACTGTAGCACTACTATCCAACTCCTCTATACCAAAAGAAGTCACCAAGGAAACTAAGTCTTCAAAACTGCCCATTGCATCCTCCTGGATGTCATCTATGCAAATATGATCCTAGGACTCATCTGTACACACTGCTAAATATGAAAGATTATCAACACATTCCAGCAAGTATGGTCGACTAGGTATATGAACAAAGCCCAACACTAGTGTATAAAAACTAATACCAACATCAGACAACCTGGTAGCACAAGAAAAGAGAACACCGTGCAATCTGCTAATCAAATCCATGATAGCACCCAAACAAACACTGCTACCAAAAAGTGTTAAAGATCTCCAGTCAACTGAATCCCAAATGCCAATATAACAATCTCGAGTCCATATCCATAAACTAGAATCTGCTGGTAACTCAAGAAAACTCCTCACATGAGTAATATGACCAATACCAACTAACTCCACATACCTATCACGATGAGATAATGAAGTCACAATACTATCTTTGTTCACTTTCAGCTGGCTGGAAAAATCATGTGAAGTACTACTAGCCTCAACCTCATGTGACGAAGCATCTCACTGTGCCTGGTACTCTTTCTCAGCAAAGTCATGAATGCTCAATGTCTGCTCATCTCTACAAGGAATCTCACCATCATGCACAACAACATCCTCATAATCATCATCTGAACCCACTACACTTTAGTCACTGCCTGTTGTAACTATACCATCCTAAATACCTATGACATCACCCTTTGACGACCTATATACAATTGTCTCAATTTGAGTATCAAGTTGACAATTACTATCAATCTGCATAATATCCTTTCTCACTACCTCCTGTGGCAGAGTAGAATCTGAGACCTCTGCTTGGCTATAAGCTAGTTTCTCAAATTGGTCATGCAAGTTCTTGGTAATTGTATCATCTGACCTGTGAGAAAATCTGCCAATAGAAATCTAGTCAACTTGTCCACCTTAGCTAGGTCGGACAACATGTCATTCATCATACGGTGGTGCTCAACCAAGTGTTCAGACATGTCATGGCTTATTTTCCTAAGTTTATCTTGAATGTCTAAATAACCATCCTTCTTACTATTCTAACTCTGGATATCAATTGTCCAAGATCGTGTCCTCTGAGACATTGTACTATACCTATCCATTCTGGATAAAGTAGAGTGTAACCCCAATAGGTTATAACTTCTTCAAACACCAAGAACTAACATGCAAATAATTAGCAGTAGCATACAACCATAGATTTTGACATGCAACTTATTAGAAGCAACATGCAACCACCAAATTCACCAAGAACTAACATGAAAATGATTAGAAGTAGCATGCAACCATAAATTTTGACATGTAGCTGATTAGAAGCAACATGCAACCATAAATTATGACATGCAAGATTTGGGTAGTTGTCAAAACTTACATGCAAACTTCTACAAACCCTCAAGTTGGCAAGATCATAGCTCTGATACCACTGAAATGTCCCTTTACTGATTTTATCTGATATTTCAAGCCTCTAATTAGATCTTTAAAATCAAACAACCAATATTTCAAAGATCCACCAATTTCTCAATAAACCCCAAGTCGGGTATGCGCAAAATAGTGCCAAAAACTTCACAACTTCACATATTATTAATAAATCTGAAAGTGGACATTTCCATAGAAATTTCAGTAGCATAACAGCCTACAAAATAGCTCGAAAACACCACAAAACACCAATAATCTATCACAGAAGTATAATCACAACCAAATAAATATATTCAGCTCTATTTTAACATCTAAAAGTCTGAAATACAGCAGCAACCCAAACTGATATGAAATACTCATCTGGAAATACCAAACTCTTACAAAAAACACACCCGAAAACCCACAAATCTGCACTATTCAGCACAAAGGCAAACTCTGCATGAGCATGCACATGGAATGGCTTCAAACTCCTATCCTTAGCCTTCCTAGAAACCTAAAAACTCCCATTCTTGGGTCTCCTTCTCCACAGGTTTGGCAGCCTCTAAAGAACAACAAAGCAATGTGCAAAAATCAAGTTCTGGAATCTGCCCAAAATGCCTCCAAACTCCTTAAAAGAGGGCATAACCCTAACTCATGTCCAAGAGGGGTTAATAAAACATATTTTAATAATAATTTTCATTTATTATTCCATTAGCTTCCAAAGATTATCCCCTTTTTTTGAAACTTCACTTTTTTGGGCCTGCCTGCCTTAGAAAAGATTATTATTTTTAATTATTTGAAAAGGGGACATGACAAGATCATATCAACATAAGGAAGGGAAACATTTTAGGGCAACCTTTTGATAGATTTCTGATATTTTGACCTTTGTCACTGATGTTAAAGAGGGACTAGTTGCAAAAAATTGTAATGTATATTGTAAGGGGGAGCTTATGTAATGTAAGGTGTTATTTATTTTTGTTGTGTTAAATTTTTGTCACTTAGCAAATTTTCCCTATTTTATTGCCATAAATGAAAAATGGGGAGATTATTGACAACTAGCTAATAGTGATATGTAATTATTGTCATTTATGTCAAGACATGATGTACATGCTCATAGGAAACCTCATATTTAAAGATAATTAGTGTTTGGTAATTAGAAAATTGTCTAAGTATGGAATTTGGTTTACATTAGTGTATTGTTTTATTTATAACTTCTTGTTGACATTGTATTATGACTAGTGAAGTTAGATAGAGATAGTATACATGTTGGTTATGACATGTATAACCTTGGAAGTTAGTACTGACTATATGGAACAAAGATAATCATGTTTGAAGTGAAACTAGATATTAAAATCAAAGAAAAGAATTATTTTGTTTACAAGATAATTACTTCTCCAATTAGGGATGAAATCCTTGATGTTTACTCTCAGTTGGAAAAGTGGATTGTGGTCTTAGTTAACCTAGCATAAATTTTTGTAAAGGCATGGTATTTAAGAAAAGGACATCTTGCGATGTAATTATGATTTTGATTGCAAGTGCTATCTTGTAATTGTGATTATATGTGAACTTTTGCAAAAGTTATATATGTGAAGTTTTATATGAGTTATTTTGTGATCAAGGATTGAGCTAAAAATAAGAGATCAGTTAAGGAAGAAGATACAATACTTATATTCTAGAAGTTTTATTACTTCTTTGGGCAGTGAGCTCTTGTTTTAATTGGAGGTGCATGTTTAGGTAGTTGGCTCATCTTGCATTTACTATACTAGAACTCCTAACAGGGTTGGAATCTCCTAACAAGGATTCAAAGTGTCCTAATAGGGACTCCTTAAACTAAATTTTCTCATTGACTCCTAACAAGGTCCATCCTCTAATAAGGAACTTATATATTAGTATATTATCCAGTGGGTATCATCCCCACTAGGGTTTTCCCTTGGTTGAGGTTTCCCTAGTTAACAAAATATGGTGTTATGAGTTATCTTTGTGCATTGTTACTGTTACTATTCAACATTACTTTATTGATTTGTTATGCATGGTTTAAAGTAAGAAATAATATCTAGTTGGAAACTAAAGTTCGTAGATTATTGATTTACCCCCCCCTCTCTATAATCCCCATTTCTAACATTGGAGCATCCACTCCCTCATCCTAGAGGAAAGGGTAGTTAAGGTTCAATCCAAGTGGTAAGCCTAAATCCTCATTTGACATAATATAATATTGTAAAGATGCTCATATCCAAGTGTCTCCTCTTGATTATCTCAAGACTCATCCCACTGAATTGCAAAAGATAGTAGATTATTATAAAAATGATGGTAATGCCAAAACTCAACCTAATGTCAATTCTGCCATTAGCAATGACTGACTTCAATTGGATAGTGGCCCACTAGCTAATAAAGAGCCTATTTTTCCTATGCTTGTCAAAGAGGAAGAAGCATCAATTTTGGGTACCTCCCCTATTCAAAATCCTAACCCATTCTATGTGTCCTTATACATAAATTACCATAAGCTTAGTAACTACATTATTGATTTTGGAACCTCTAATAATGCCATGCCATCTTTAGTTTTGCATTCCCTTGGCTTGATCCTTACCAAAAAATTTGGATGTTTCTATTCCATGGATGTAAAGAGGGTTTCTCTAATAGGTCAAGTAGTTGCTCATCTTGCAAAGAGAATGAAGCTAACCATCCTAGTAGCTGATATTCTAGCCAGCTATGATATGTTTTTGAGTAGAAGCTTCTATAGGGATATGATAGGGGACATCAAGATGGATTAGTCTCATACCATAATTCTCATGGGTAATAAGAAAATCAAGTTAGAACATAAGGACAAGGCCAAGTTCATGGTCTTGAAGTGTGATGACCCTACGGTATAGAACCTATATCAAGAAATGGAGTTCAAAAATTACATGGTGTTCTCTGACTTTAACTATTCTAAAGAGCAGCTTGAGCCTTCTAGTAACCTAAATATTTGGACCTTAGAGCTCAATGGTAGTTGCACTACTACTAGATCTAGAGTTGGCATATTACTTTTATCAAAAAATGGAGATGTAACTTAGCTTGCATACAAGTTACAATTCAAAAATACCAATAATACAATAGATTATGAAGCCTTGTTGTTAGGTATCACTACTACAAAGAAAAGAGGATTGAAAATCTTAAGAGCTCAAGGAGATATGAAGCTTATAGTAAAACAAGTTTGAGCTTAGTACACTGTAAAGAATGCTAGGAACAAGAATTATAGAAACAGGGTCTACGATGAGATTGAGGACTTGGAGGACTTCTCAATTCAAGTTGTTCCAAGAGAGAATAATGCAAGGGTAGACTTGTTAGCTAGATTATCCTCACTGCTACTGCCACATCTAGATTTCACAAATAATTAGTACACGGTTGAAGTTTTCTTCAAGCCAAACTTTCCTGACAATGTTGAGACATGGCAAGTGTTCAATGATGATTAGATCTAGTCTTTCCTAGAAGGATCCAAACCTTTTAGTGATCAATAATTTGAAGGAAGTGAAAATGCCTACAAAAATTTCTCCCCTAACAACAAGAAAGATTCAGTGCTTGGAGTTGAACAACTCAAAGGTAACAAGATCCCTTGACACCTTATTTCCCTTGAGAAACTATTTGATAGGCATGATGCATTTATTAGAAGGGAAGGGGGAAGGAAAGGTGGAACTTTAGGAGAGCATGAAGGAATGAAAATTAGCACCTAATATAAACCAAAGATGGTTAATATTGGTAGTAGTTTCCTAAAGGAAGAAAGAGCTAAACTAAAGGGATTTTTTATCAGAATACCAAGATATTTTTTCTTGGGGATATGAGGACCTAAGGCCCTTTAGAAATGGTGAATTCAAGAAAAAAATTCCTCTCAACCCTAAAGCCACTCTCTTTAGAAAAAAGTAGCATAATTATAACCCTATGGTCTCAGATGTCATTTTTAGGAAAGTTTACAAGATGCTGGAAGAAAGAATCATCTACCTCATACACCATTCAACATGGATAGCCGACTTTGTCCTTGTTTGAATAAAGAGTGAGGAAATTAGAATTTTTGTGGATTTCAAGAATTTGAACCAAGTATCTCTAAAGGACAAGTATGCCTTGCCCAATATGGATCATTTGCTATAGACAGTGACTGACTTTGAGATGATATCCATGTTAGATGGATTTTTGGGTTTCAACCAAATTGAAGTAAATTCGGAAGATCAATTCAAGACTACATTCACCACTCCTTGGAAAATGTTTGCATATAATAGAATTCCCTTTGGGCTCATTAATGTTGGTGCCACCTTTCAAAGGGCTATGAATTCATCCTTTCTTGATCTTAAAGATAAGATCATCGTCATTTACAAGGATGATTTGACAGTCTTCTCCAAGAAAAGAGAAAATCATCTAAGTGACTTGGAGAAAGTGTTGAAAAGATGTAGGGAACATGGGATTTCACTTAATCCCAAGGAATCACTCTTATGTGTTATAGAAGGAAAACTATTGGGTCACATCATCTCTTAGGAAGGCATTAGGATTTACCCAAAATGTGTTAGAGCCATCTAGTAGCTAAATTTTCCAGGAAGAAAATCTGGAGTCAAATCATTCTTTGGATAGGTGAACTTTTTGAGGCTATTTTTCCCTGATTTTTTTGAAATTACCAAATGCATAGTTGATATGATGAAAGGAATTCAAAGCTTCAAATGGAATGATTATAGAAGAAAGGACTTTGATCAAATTAAGGATGCCATAGCCAAAGCACCCATGTTGGTACTATTGGAACTCAAAATTGAAGCCCCAATTTTGAGTACCATTCTAAATTTTTGGTCTAATTGAGCCCCTATAAGAACTTTTAATGCATGTGTACCCAACCATCATTTTGAAGCCTATGAAGTGGTCTAATTGAGCCCCTATAAGAACTTTTAATGCATGTGTACCCAACCATCATTTTGAAGCCTATGAAGTGTTTTATGTTTCTAACACCTTTGATTCAGTATACACATGCATCCTATCAAGGTAAATTGTCATTCCAAGTCATTTTGTGAAGTTTTGTTTTGAGTTATGCTTCAACCAACTACCTACCTAGTTAATTAAAAAATTGTATGAGGCAACATGTGTTGAAATTGATGTTCAAGTGAAGATTATGGAGGTTGTATGCTGAGTGAGCTTAAATTTATTACATGTTAATGAGTTCAATCATTTGAGTGATTCTAATTTTGGAAGCAATTAATTAAAATTCATCATAGGAGTTTGATGTATAGGAAACAATAGGAAAGAATGTGACCATCCACATGTGAGAGCTACATTCAGGAATGAAATCATAGATTTGGGAGGCTAGTGGAGGGTAACCTTCTAATTTATGACACATGCGAGAAATGAGGTTCACTACTCCAATTGTGGTTGTTTCATTTGTAACGTTTGCTTTTGTTTTTTAAGAAAACTATGGAATGGAAGATTAAGTTAAAAATATTGGAATGACATGTGTGGGAGACCATAGAATAACAATTTTTCAACTTAGATTAATCTAACTTTGAAATCTCAAATATCAATTTTTTTCATGCACTTGTAAGTCAAAAGTATTTTTCTATAAGGGATTTGTGTTGGCGATAAAGGGTTAAATATGAAATTAACCCATCTACTAGGCATCTTAGTCAAAGGAGACATATTTACATATATCCCATAGTGAGGCTACATGAGCCCTCTTGGCACTTTTTATACCCAAGCCCACAATATGATTATGTCTTAAAGATGCATGCCCTCTGAGGCACAAGGAAGCATGCTCACATGGGCCCAACTAGTCAGAGACATAAAATAAATTTTGATGAGTTATGACCATGATTGAATGATGATGTAAGTAGTGAACTAGACCTAGAAACCAACGAAAAAATAACAACTAACAGCTAAGTGATGAACCAAAAGAAGACACGTGGCACTAGGTGTACTATTGGTGGTGTGACATGTGGTAGCTATCTCCAGGCTTGGCATGCTTCCTAAGGTGATGCCATAGTAGTTACGATATGTGGTGAGCTTAAATTCATTGTCCCATTATCACATTGATGTGCCAAATTGCTAACTAGGAATGTGAGAAAGTGACATAATGACATGTGGCAATGGGCAATGATGTGGCATCGAGCACATGCAATTCACAAAATTGTGATAGGTGGCAAGATTGACAGTTGTCACATTCTCACAATATAAAGATAAAAGGAAGATAACCAAAGAGAGAAAGTGACAAGGTGACACATGGTAGTGGGCCCATGTGGTAGTGTGATAGTTCCAACGAATCTGATAATGCCATGTGGTAGTGACATGGCAACGATCATGCATAAGGAGATCCAAAGGAAGGCTTCCATGTGGCAATGCATCAAGTTATAGGTGGTAGCTAGTGGATCAATCAAAGGGTACCATGTGGCACCTAGGTGGTGATGACTATTGAGGATGGAAAAATTAGGTTCTACCATGTGTCATAGGTGGTCAACTAGTTTTGACATAGATTCAAATCAAGGGAAAAAATACAAAGTCATAAAATCAATTTTTTTTAAGGGTTACTTTCCTCTTCACATGAAAAAAGGTCATTTAAATAAACATTGGTTTATAATATAAAATTTTGAGCTAAGGAAAAGATAAAGTTTTGCAAATAAAATGTAGACCTAGAGCCATTCAAGAACTTTGTCTTTAAATGAATATTGTAGGCATTTGTACTAAGCTATTATATGACTATCATACACCAATGGAAAGTTCTCAAAATGATCTCTCTAGATTTTTAGTTTATTGTTTCACTAGAAGAAATATATGTGAGATATTTGTGGTCCTTTTCTAAGGTGCTTATTTTTCAATTGTATACTAGTATGGCAATTCAGACTTGGTTTTTTGTGAAATGATGAATTGAGTGTGCACCAAAGTTAGTAGAGATGTAGTTGGTGACATATTTTCACCTCCAAGTTAGCTTAGTAAATGATTTATCATAATTTTGAATGAATACCCAATGCTTTTATCATAATGAAGTTTTCTCTTTAGGTAGAGGAGATATTTGAGTTTGTTAAAACTCAATGATGAGATTCCTTTCAATTTTTGGTTGTAGAGAGAGTAGATAGGCTTTTTAGTAGCATGAGATGAAGATTCAAGTGGACGTGTGTCACTTCTAGATCAGATATAGATTCTTATTCTTTCTCTATATCTTTTTCTTTTTCTCTCATTGTGAAGGTTGTTGATCATTGGTTTTTTGTCTAGATTATTGAGTAGAGCTCTAGCTATGATTCCAGCATTCATGCCCAACATTTTTTCTCTTATATGGAGAACATTTGATGGATTTTTATGTGCAATTCTAATCTATTGAGTTGTTTCTTAGTTAGCTACATGCATCTTGAATGTATTTTTTTGAAGAAATGAATGCAATTAACATTAAACTTCTTAGTTTCATTATGATTCTCATCTCCTATCTCTATTGTCTATAATATTTTGTGGTTTAGGAACAAAGAACTTAAACCCATTTACAACCCCTTAAAGTTGTATGTCTCAATATTTTTTTTTTCTTGGAACAAAGAGCCTAGTAAATGCTTGATATATTTGATAGGGTTATAGGTTACATGAGAAGGATATTTCATTAGTATGAGGGTTTTTATGAACACTGATGTCTGATTCACAAAGTGATAGGATAGATTTGATATCTTGATGTATGGGATATGTCATTAGTACCATGGATGTATATTTTTTATTTGTGGAATTTTTGAATAGATAAGGTAGTAATTAGCTATAGGATCAACATGTTCTTGCTATTACATATTTGGATATTTCTGATATCAAACTTAAATCAATTATCCATTTCTCTTTTTTTTTAAGAGTTGAAAGAATGCCCTCACTCAGTTTGTGGATTTCATAGCTTTTACAATTTTCTATTGCATATCTTTTTCATTACATGAGTATAGGAGAAATAATGATTTTATCTACTTTATCTAGATTTGGATATATGTTTTAGCAGCTGGTACCATATGAACAAATTTGAGGTTCACCCACCTAGGTCTTTTAGAGCTTGAAGAAGAAGTAGTTTAGCTTTGTAGTTAGCCCTGATGTCTAAATAGGTATATTGAACATGGGAATTAGCTACCCCTAGATGTATTTGTTCCTATCATTAGGTTATTAAAAAGTTATTTATTTAGAAGCCAACAAGTACATACTTATTACACCAAGAATTTCATACTATATTGCTATGCCTAAGGCCTTGCACTATCCACAATACTCATGCAAGAAAAAAGGAAGGTATCCAAGTGCCAATTTCTCTCATGAGTACTCCCTTAAAAGAGCATGAATTTAGATACTCTCAAATAGAAAAGCATACCTATGTAGTGGTAAGAGCACTCAAAATTTTTAGGTTAAATGTATTGTATTCTCATTTTGTTGTATTTGAACCAGATTCATCCATCAAAAGCATATTGACCCAGGAAGAGATAGGTTGCAACACTAGAGGTGAATGGCTGAAAAAATTCAAGAATAAAACATTGATCTTAGAATAACAAAGCTAGTTCATGGGAATGGTTTGTAAAAGATGATTGTAGAAAATAAAGACTTAAGCCAAGAAGATGATTCTTCAAGGGCACTAATGGTTAGTCTCCAAGACCCCTAGTTCTCAAACATTGCCTATTTTCTAACTTATGAAAATTTCCCTGCTATACTAACATACAAGTAGAAAAGAGACCTCAGAATTAAATCAGCTAAGTATGTCATATATGATGACCAACTATATAAGAGAGCAATAGATGGAACCTTCTTGAGATGTGTGGATAAGCCTCAATAAGATAGACTACTTCATAGTTTCCACAATGAGGCTTGGAGTGGCCATTTTTCATCAACAATTATAATATACAAGATTTTGAGGCAATGTTACCATTGGCTTAGCATGTTCAATGATGCTTATAAGTGGGTGGTCAAGTGTGACAAGTGTAAGATATTCTCCAATAAGCCTCAATTAGATTCTCTACCTCTAAAGTTAGTTGTGATTAAAGGCCTATTTCAGCAGTGGGGAATTGATTTCATTGGACCAATCAATCTACCCTCTTCTACTGGTCATTTGTATGTCATCACTACTATGGACTAGTTCACCAAATGGGTGGAAGCCAAGCCTACAAAAAAATCTACTTTGAGTTCATCTATGAGTTCATTAAAGAGATGATTTTTGTAAGGTTTTGAGTGCCAATGAAGCTTGTCATGGACAACACTTCTTACTTTTCTTCTACAAAGATTAGATAATTTTGCAATGATAACAATATACACCTTAGCCATTCATCAAACTATTTAACTCAAGGAAATGGTCAAGCAGAATCAAGCAATAAGAACTTAATCAATATCATGATGCGCTATAGGAAAACAAAGTGACACACAAGATGGCAATCAAGATTTCCCAATTTGAATGGGTATACAAAGTTGAGGCTAGCCTTCCACTCCCATTAGAGTTGTCCATCTATAAACTATAGGAAGTGATCAAGGATCCAATTTTCCAAGATGGATTGGAGAAGAAAATTATGTACCTAACTAGGCTAGAAGAAGAACTTGAAAGGATTATTGATCATATTACAAAACATTAGAAGTGCATGAAGACGTTCTTTGATAAAAAGAACCGACAAAGAAAGTTCATGGAAGGCAATTTGGTCCTATTGTGGGATAGGAGGCATGAATCCAAAGGTATGCATCACAATTGTGACTCCCTTTGGAAGGGTCCTTCCAATATTATAAAAGAAAAATAGAAAAATTATTTCATTATGGCTTCTAGAGAGATTCTACCATTTTCTTACAATAGCCAAGATCTAAAGTTGTATCATGTTCATAATTGAAAATCAAATAACCCCTATACTTAGTGTTAGTCTAGGTAGGTTTTCTTTGTGCCTTTCCTTGCTATGTTTTATAGCTTTTCTAGGTTAGTTTTCCTTTCCATTTCATGCTCAGTTTATTTTCCCATCATAGTTTTCCATTCTAGCTATGCAAAAATAGAGATTTTGGTTCCCTTCTCAAACATTTACAATGCCTAAGTCCTCATTCAAAGCCAATTGTTGCCAAGTTTTAGTCTTCCCCTTTAAAACTTAAATTCATTGGTATGAAAGTGAGTGTCTATCCAAGTATGAAGTCTAAGTATCTTTAGGGTCACTTAATTCTCATCTCTTTCTAAAGTTCTCTACTTTCTTTTTTTCCCTTTTTCCCCTTGCATTTTCTTTTACCCAACATCTAAGAAGGTTTTCTTTTTTTTTGGTGCGTGTGAGGTCTAGGTGATCTAGGCATGGTTCGAGTGTGTTATACCATCTTTCTAATGAGAATTAATTGATTTTTGTTTCACATTCTACTATATTTCCCCAACATTCCATGTCCCATGGATTATGATCTTTTGAACTAATTTTCTCCTTGAGAAAACTATATCGAGTGTAAATCTAAAGGATGAAGCTGTGATGGTGATTAACAAGATGAGAATATGATTATGTTATGTTGGAAAGGCCTATGAAGCTATGGATCAAAGATAGAATTAATATAATTTAAATTTGTTAAGATAAGATCAAGTGCTATGAGGGAACACAGGTCTGTGGTTTTTCTATTGCACACTCATGGAAGCAAAGTAGTTTTGTTCTTCTTCTGATGTTGTATAGAATTGAGCCAAATCTCAGTCTCAATAACCAAATAGTGTGAACATAATGTTGAAAGAACTATTTAAGGGATTGTACTTAGTAAGGCATGCTCGAGATCTATCTTTGAGGCCATCTAGTTGAGGTGAGAGAATGAAGTGTTGTTTTTTGTAATCCAGTTTGGGAAATGTTGCTAAGAAAGGGACATATCATCCCAAGGCAATGAAAAAGGCCACTTCTTTGGAGTCTTTGAAAATAAAAAAGTCAAGTTACTCTAAAATGAAAATATCCTTTGGAGATGCTCAAAAAACACTTTCGAAGAAGTTAGTGATGAAAATACAAATCCATTATGAAGGAGATGCGCTATTAAAAGCTTTAGGCTAAAAGTTAAAGAACAAAGTACCCAAGCTAACAAAGGCTCACTCCTTTTGTTGCAATACTAAATAGAAGGAAAAAGGGTTTGTGGAAAAGATAAGTTTCTCTCTCTCCCACATATATTAACATTATCAAGTATATCTTCACTCTAGAGTCAGAAGCAAAGTAATGCACTACCCATAAAGCTAAAGCATTTGTGTTGTTAAGTGATTCTTAGTCATATCACTTTAATTTAAAGTAAGAGAGCTTTTAAAAATTTATTATATTACATACAAATGAATGAAAAGTTTAAATAGCTATTAGTCATGGAATTAAATGTGTATACTATCATTATAATCATTGGCTAAACTTAATTTTGTGTGTGTGGCACCAACATTCTTATTCTTATACCTATTTCAACAAAATTGCCTACAATCGATTTCTTCAAGTATATTTAAATGACTATTTAATGAGAACTATAGGGTGAAAGCTCAAACCTATGTCACCCTTTTGTAAAAGAAAAGGCTAAAAAAAGTATAACTAGTCACCTTCAATGATATAAAACTACTATTATTATTTAGAATTTGAAAATTATGTAAACTAGTGAAATGTGTAGAAATTGATCAATTTTAGGAATATAATTGTTAACAATTATTTGGAAAAAGAATTGATATATTTTCATAATTTTAATAGAGATTTTTTTAGTTGCTTAAAAGTATTGAAAATTAGGAAATAACTAGTTCCCACCACAAAACTATGTGGAAATAAACTTATTTCCCTTTGATCTCAAACTATGTTATAGATAACATATATATCTAGAACATTCAAAAATAAAAATTGGCTTTAGACCTATATTTCTCTTTTATAATGATTGAAATCTCAACTCACCTAAAATCAATAGTTTTCACCTCCCACCACATTTTTCAAAACAAATATATTTTGACCAAAATAAAAATTATACATTCTAGAAGAGGATTCTCTCCTCTAGAATGTCATATAAGTTTCAAATTTTTTTGATATGATTCAATATTTTCTTCTTTCTCAAAATTGACATCTTTCCAAGTGTTAAAAAATGTGGTTGTAGATTGTTTTAACTATAATATACTATATCTAATTAAAGCACTATAAACTCTATATGATAATATTCTTGACTTTGAGCTCTATAAAATTGTGTTTATAAGTTATTAAAAAAAATCATAAAAAATAATAGGAGTTATTGAAATGTCATTTTTCTAAAATAATTATATTTCTTTAGTAATTAAATACAAACTAGTACAAAACATGCATTTTATAGATATTTCCAAATAGAAAAGTGTGAGACCATATATAACTAAGGTAGAATGAATTTATCTATAGATCATATATTTGAACAAAATTGATTTTTAGATAGAAATACTAAAATTTAGTCATTCCAATCAATTAGCCTGAAAGGTGAAACAACTTTGTACTTTAACCCTATATCATGTGCAATAATAGTGATTGAAATTCAAAGCTATTAGTTATGATAAGTTAATTGTCCTTGAGAGTAAGTTCAAAGAGCTTATAAACACATCTTTCAAATTCTACGATTTGGGTGATCTTCATAGAAGACTTAATTCTCAACCCATTCACCCAATCACTCAAAAACTTAAAGAGAGTGGGTTGGTTGAAGTATTTGGTTTTCCTTTGGCAATTCATGCACCTGACCTAATTAAGGAATGCATTCTGAGATACAAACTAGAAACAAAGTAGATTTTATTTCCTAGTCAATCTATTCTCATCTCAATCAACAAGGCATTTATGTAGTCCATACTTGACATTATCGTGAAGGAGCACTATTGTGTTGTTGATTTTTGATCTTCTGCATCCATGTTCAATGAGAAGAACACCCTCAAATGGGATGATATGTAAAGGACATGGTTCTAGACCATTTGCTCAAAGAAGATAAAAATATTGAAGACCCTATTTGCCACAAATTTGAAAAGAGTGATTGTGGATATCCTCATGCTCCTCAGACTAAAAGGGAAAGAGGAGATTTTTTAGTTCATTGAGCACCATTTTTTCCTAGTACAATAAATATATGTCGAGGATATTCAGATCAATTAGACACATACTATCTATGATCAAATCACTTTGTGGTTGTATTTGGCTAGAGAATTCAAGTTGTTTTACATGTCCTCATATCTAATCTATGCCCTGGCAACTCACCACTTGTGGCCCAACCTCCCTAGCATCCTAAACTAAAAAGAATCTAAGAGGATTATGTGGTTATTAATGATGCTTTCACAATGATTCTATGTTGATAATTGCAAGGATTCCCTACAAGAAGACTTTCACCAGAGGTAATTTTGGTCATAAGCTAATTTGGATGCTCATTCATCTAGCTTTTGAGCTTCTCTTATTTATGAATAGGATCTTATGATGGATTTCCTAATAGGATGATAAAATATCTAGAGAACAAGGTTGTTCTAGTCTAACTATAACAATAGATTTTTGAAGTGAACAACTTATGTTCTAATGTGAAGAAGATAGCCAAGATTCCATTCCCTATAGTAGTTGGCCCGTATTCATGTGCTTCTAGGTTAGATACTCAAAATTTGGTGAAGAGCATTGAGAGAAAAATTAAATTGCTAGACTATGAGGTACTCAGGCCTCAATATGATCTGGTTAACTTTGTAAGGGATCATTTAAAGCTGGGATATGACTACATGCATCTTCTAGATATTGAAGACTTTTGGTCTAGATGTCTCAATGAGTACCAAACTCAGGAAAGATATTGATTGCTGCAAACCATTAATGAGATTAAATTATATAACAATTATGTTGATGTTTCTGACCTTACAAATGATGGAACCTACATGCA
The DNA here is from genome assembly GCA_028749045.1 of Cupressus sempervirens. Lineage (NCBI taxonomy): Eukaryota > Viridiplantae > Streptophyta > Pinopsida > Cupressales > Cupressaceae > Cupressus > Cupressus sempervirens. The sequence continues at coordinate 9,182,573 of CM053786.1, forward strand.
CCTCACATATTATGAGAAGACCAAAGTGTTGGAAATATTCAAGATATAACAGTTTACTGAGAGGGGAGGGGTGAATCAGTAAACATAAAATCTTAAATCAATTCATATTAACCAGTAAAATATTTAATCATCTAATCTGCAGTATGTAAACATTCATAACACATAAGCATAGAGATTTTGGTGACCCAGAAACCTTCCAAAATAGAAAGTAAAACTGGGGTGGGGATGAAACCCACAAATCTTCTTTACTGCAGTAGGAAGTTAGCCGGTTAAGGCATACAATGATCACTTCTGGTGATCTGCCCTGTTAGGAGCATAAAGGATTGTTACATCCACCTTGTTAAAGGATTTGAAACATACTTCATAAGTATGCACTCTGTTAGGAGATTTGGAACAAAGACTGTTAAGTCTACCCTGTTAAAGGATTTATAAAAACTGATTCACCTGTTAGAACGAAATAGTGGATCTAAATACAACTGATTGCTGATAAGATCCGCTACGCTCTGATTGTCCTTGATATGACAGATAAAACTTTTCTGCTCCAATGCTGACTTTGCTGAAAACCTTCAAAATTCAGCTTACATGCTTTCGCACACATTCTTCATATACTTCGCATATATCACACACACTCTTTGAATGATACAATACATTACATATATATACCATCCAAGTTAAAATTACATGCAATGGTCGGCTGAATAAAAGTAGACAAAATTTAACTAAGTCGGCCAAATAGCAAAACAAACTCGATAGAACAAACTTCTTTGTTTACCGACTGAGCTCGGTTAACACTGAGTCCTATGTTAACCGACCGAACTTGGTTAACACTGCATCCGTCTTTACTCGGTTAATATTGAGTTCTTAATTAACCGACCGAACTCGGTTAATGCTGAGTTCTTAGTTAACCGACTGAACTCGGTTAACACTGAGTTCTTCTTTACTCGGTTAATACTGTGAGAAAAGTGTTGTCACTAATGGCAAATAACTTTATGCCAAAAATCTCCCCCTTTGGCATTAGTGACAAAAACAATTATGTATCAAAGTTTATGTACAGAAATTGACATACATTTCAAAAAGTTTCCAAAATTGTAGATCTTATTTGTCTCCCCCATACAATATGCACAGTATTTACAGATCAATACATATATCTTTGCACGGATAGCTCTGAAGTTCTGAAGTTCTGTCTCCCCCTTTTTGACAATAATGCCAAATAACATATATTTACACTGAGATTTCAAAATGAGAAAGAAATTCTGAATGTACCTTGAGAATAAGAGCCAAAGTCTTATCCCAATTTTCTTGCAAAATTTTGCTGGAGGAGAGTGCAATTTGAATTTCTGCAGAAAGTTCAATCATATGATCTGCAACTGAGAAATTGTTATCATGAATCAATGTTCTGGAGTGAGCAATATGCTTTTGCATTGAAGTCATGACAGGAAGAATCATATTCTGGATATCTATGAGAGTAGACCTGATTCTTGCTTCCTCTCTCAGCAATTCTGCCTGTTTCTCTGACAAAAATCTTATTTTATGATGATGGGATGAACTTGTACTGAGGTCAGATTGCAGCACTTGGGCACTGACCCTCATATCCTCATCAATTTTATTCAACTTCTCTTTTATATCCTTGGTATACTTAGTAACATCACAGAGTTTTCCAAAAAGTGAAGTTACATTATTAAAAGAATTCTCAAAATTATTCAAAATTGTAGACAATTCTACCTGATTTAATGCAATATGCTGAGCAATGTGCTCAAGCACCTTATTGTCAAATTTCTTCTCTGCCTTTTCAATCAACTTTTCTTGGCTGGAGGTATCCTCATTGAATTTGTTTACAGCCTCTTCCAACTGAATCAAAATGTGTTGAGTAGAATCTACTTCAACACCTATAGCCTCTATTATAATATTTTTAGCACTCTCAATGATGCTATATTCCAGATCTCTTTCATGCCGTAGCTGTTTCTGCCTAGCCTTCTGCTCTAATAGCTGACTGAGCATTCTCATTTCATCAACTGATGCTGTATCAAGATCTATTTTAGGAAGAATAATGTCCTTATCCAAATCAATTTCCTCATCCAGTGTCTTGCTGGAAAACATGTATCTTTTTGCTTTTCTAGCAAAGACTTCATCTTGACCCTTGTGAACTGAGACTATAGTTGATGAGGCAGGGCTGGCTGATAAGACTGGAATAGGACTATGTATAGGAAGACTAAGAGATGTGCAAATGGTATCAAAAATTGATGTTGCTGTATAGGATGGAGTGGAAGAGCTAATAGTTGCCAAAATTTGATTAAGAGAAGTCAAAATTGTAGTATCTGTAGATACACTTATTATACATTCTGCAGTAGAGGTTGATGTGTATGATGAACTTACTGCAGAGACTGATGGAGACTCGGTTAATGAAGGTGGCTGCAGCTCGGTTAATGAAGTGATTGGCACTTGCATAGATGGTACATGGAGCTGAGAGGACTTACCAGTAGAAGCTATTTCCATAGTTGATGTAACTGTTTTGGATGGAGAGTGTGGAGGAGATGCAATGGGTTCAGCTGCAATTTGTACTGGATCTTCTTCCACCCTTGCTTGTTCTTCTTTCTCCTCCATTTCTTTTTCAGCTTCTTCTTCCTCTAATTCTTTCTTAGCCTCTTCTTCCACTTCTAACATGATTGAATGAAGATCCTCTGGAATATCTTCAATATCATCATCATCTTCATCATCATCACTGTTGTCAATGTCATTGATTTCAACTGTATCATCACTGGATTTGTGTAGATGATAGATGTTTTTCCACATGTTTGTTGCATCATTTACCACATGCTCAATGTCTTTGAAAAGTATCAAACAGGTGTGGAATCTAATCATCATATTACCTTCGTGATCTTTCATTGATGCTTTCACTTCAGCATTAGTGAAACTCAGCAGGAGATTCTTCAGTGTCTGCTCATAGATGTCTTTTACAGTCTTGGTTGCAGCTTCCCATCTGATTTGCAACCTCTCCAATAGTTCTTTGGAGATCTGGGAGGCTATCTGGTCCGGTGAGTATTTACATTTACCCATCTTGTTCAGTACCAGTTCCTCAATTTGCATCTTTTCTTGTTCTGTTCTGGTTTCAAACTTCAATGCTTTGAAGTTTGTGAAGCTAGCACCTGCTTCTAATTGCTTCAATCTATCCTCAAATGTAGGTGGAGGCTTAACAAGCACAAGTTCTTTCTTTCCTTGTCTTGTTCTCCTGGAGAAGACTGCAGAGGCTTGCCTTTTAGGTTTGGTGATGATCACCTTGCCTTTCTTTTGTTGAGGCTCCTTTTCCTTGTCTGACTCGATTTCCTCTTCTTCTTCTTCATCTTCTCCTTTGCCTTCTGTTATCAGTTGGGTTATTCTTCTCTTTCCTTTGCTAATGGCCTGAGGGATTTTAATTTGGAGCTCAATTCTGGCCTTAGCTTGATCATATGTTCCAAAAATTGGTTGCCTTGGGTCTACTGGTTCATTCACCAGTGCTTCTATGATATCCCTGGCTTCGTCAATTTTTACCTCATAGGGAAGAGGTTTCACCCATGCTACTCGAGGCCTGGCTGCCTGAATGTATACCTTGTCGCAATCTACCATGAAGCATATGTCTTCCTTGTATTCTTCAACCAGTTTGGGTGGAATTCGGAACCTATGATTCATCTTTTCCTTAAATTCTTCAAAATAGTTATCCAAAATAATATCAAAATTTTCACCTAGTTCTGCAATGAACTCGTTTATCTGATAAAGAATTGGTATATCTTTTCTCCATACTACTGATCCCTTTGATGGAAAAGATTTCTGAATATAGAAGAATAAACAAATCAAAAGCGAACCGAATTTGCAGGGATTGTTCTTGGAGGTTCTAATGCTTTCCATATTCTTATTGAATTGGGATAAAAGTAATTCTGATAAATCAAATTCTAAATTCTTCTTCACTATTTTGTACGCCAGATCCACAGCTTCATAGGGTACACTGTTTGGACGGCTTGAACTATAGATTTTGTGAGCAATGACGTGAATGCCAAATCTCAATTTGACGTCAGCTACAGTATTCAACTTAAGTCCCCTACCATCCCATTCTGCTTGGGTCAGTTTCTGTGATTCCTCCCGACCTAGGGTTTTGGTAGCCTTGGCTTTGCTCAGCATGGGGAGTCCAGTAATTTTGTTAATCATTTTCTTTGTGATGAGCACTGGTTGCTCTAACCACAATTGGCCATTGTGAACTCGACTGAGTACATACCTAACCCATTTAACTTGAAATTTCCTTGGAAAGTGCGAAATGTGGGTTAACCCTTTTGTTTCAAGATGCTTATGTTCGGGTTTTAGGTTTCCATTTATGCTCATTTCACCTAGGGCATTATCAATTTCTAGGTTTCCAAGTTCTTGAATAGAGTATTTAAAATGAAATCTTATATCATTGACAAGAAGTACCTTTGAAGGAATTTGAGATTGGGCACCATTAGGGTCCAGTGATTCTGCAACAGCTGGTGCTAATTTGAAGTTTGGCGCCTTCCATTCCTCTCCTCTAACCAGCATTTCTGAGCCTTTCTTAATCTTAGAGCTTCCACTTCCGGATGCCATTGTTACTTGGTAGGTGTAGAAGAATTCTAAATTGATTCTTTCACTCTTTTGAAAAATTCGCTCGGAAATGTCTTAAGCTCGCTCTGAAATTGCAGAAAATACCTTAGCTCTTTGTTTGCAATAAAAATTTAGATCAAATTTTGCCCCTTTTGATAACAAATTTGTCATAAATGTTTTGGTACGATGGCAGAAGAAATGACAGGTTGTCATCCACTAGCTCGGTAGATATTATCGACTCGGCGATCGAAAGAAAATATTGAAGTACCGACCTTACTCGGTTAGGTCACGAACCGACCTTGCTCGGTTGATACAACATGGTTAATGAAACTTAGTTGTGACCGACCGAACTCGGCAAGGTCTTTTACCGACTCAACTCGGTAACTACTACTCGGTTAATGAAGCTTTGTTACATCCAACCAAACTTGATAAAGTATTGAACCGTCCTGGAGTCAGAGTGTATCTATAATACTAATTTGATCCATCTTCTTCCTTTGGAGCTGCATAGGATAAATCTTGGAAGATGCAGTTCTAATGTTTCTTATATGAATACTAATTGGAAATGGTAGAGTCACCCACTTCTTGAGTGACACTCCTATCTGACTTATCTTGTTCGGTAGATTTTGGAATCCATTGCTGCTTCATTTGCTTTCGAATGTTATCTGCTTTGATTTTCTTTTCATCTTCAATTCTTTTGATATTCATGCAATTTTTGGCTATATGACCGCGTTCTGTACATGTATAGCACCTTACAATTGTGTCCTTTTTTCTTAGATGATGTCTGGCACAATTCATGCCAGTATGTCCATACTCTCCACAATAGTGACATCTGCACCAGGTATTGTAGTCCCATCTGAATATGGCTTTGACAAGTTGTTCAGCTGGATTGAATGATTTGGATTTACACTGGAATGCCTTGTGACCATGCTTTTTGCATTTGTAACAATTGCCTTCAAATTTTGGTTTTTCTTTACACTCATTTGCCTTGTGACCATGCTGATTGCAGTTGAAGCACTTACCATTGAATTTTGCTTTCCCATTGCTCCAGCATTTGTTTGATGTATGACCTATTTTGCCACAATGATTACAAGTGGATCTTTTATTCCTTTGTTCACCTTTCTTGGAGGATTCACCAGCTTCCGTGTATCCAAGACCAGCTTTGCTTGTTTGTCTTTGAAGATTCTGCTCATTCAATTGATTTACGTCTACCTGAGATTTCATCATCCTTTCATTGACTTGCCTTTCAGAGATTAAGTCATTTTCCAAGCTTTCATTGATTTGTCTTTCTGTTCTCAAGTTATTCTGTAGACTTTCATTTTGTGCTCTGAGAATCTTGATTTCTTCATTTGTATTGGTGAGTTGGTCTATGAGATCTTCATACTGATGAGTTTGATTGCGGATTTCATGACTTCTATCTTCCAGTTATTCTTGTGCTTTGTTTCTTTGATCCAAAGCTTCACATAGCCTGATTGACTGTATTTCTTGTTCTCTCTTAAGCTTTCTTACCTCTTCTTGTAGAGATCCATTCTTTTCTAGAAGTTCTTTGATTGCTTGGTCAGCTTCTTCTGAATTGCTTGATGGTAACAGGTCTTCAATCTTCACTTCAACATACTGATGATCATTCATTTGTTTTGCAAGATCCTTTCTTCTTTTTAGGGATTGAGAAAGATGTTCCTTTGCTTCTTTAAGTTGAACCATGGCCATTTCAAGATATAACTTTTCATTTTCTATAACTTTCTCCAATCTGAATATCTCCATTGACTTTGATCTTTGCTCAAGCTGTCAAGCTGTGTCCTGAGAACCAAGTTAGCTCTGATACCAATTGTTGGAAATATTCAAGATATAACAGTTTACTGAGAGGGGAGGGGTGAATCAGTAAACATAAAATCTTAAATGAATTCATATTAAACAGTAAAATATTTAATCATCTAATCTGCAGTATGTAAACATTCATAACACATAAGCACAGAGATTTTGGTGACCCAGAAACCTTACAAAATAGAAAGTAAAACTAGGGTGGGGATGAAACCCACAAATCTTCTTTACTGCAGTAGGAAGTTAGCCAGTTAAGGCATACAATGATCACTTCTGGTGATCTGCCCTGTTAGGAGCATAAAGGATTGTTACATCCACCTTGTTAAAGGATTTGAAACATACTTCATAAGTATGCACTTTGTTAGGAGATTTGGAACAAAGACCGTTAAGTCTACCCTGTTAAAGGATTTATAAAAACTAATTCACCTGTTAGAATGAAATAGTGGATCTGAATACAACTGATTGCTGATAAGCTCTGCTACGCTCTAATTGTCCTTGATATGATAGATAAAACTTTTCTGCTCCAATGCTGACTTTGCTGAAAACCTTCAAAATTCAGCTTACATTCTTTCGCACACATTCTTCATATACTTCGCATATATCACACACACTCTTTGAATGATACAATACATTACATATATATACCATCCAAGTTAAAATTACATGCAATGGTCGGCTGAATAAAAGTAGACAAAATTTAACTGAGTCGGCCAAATAGCAAAACAAACTCGGTAGAACAAACTTCTTTGTTTACCGACTGAGCTCGGTTAACACTGAGTCCTATGTTAACCGACCGAACTTGGTTAACATTGCATCCGTCTTTACTTGGTTAATATTGAGTTCTTAATTAACCGACCGAACTCGGTTAATGCTGAGTTCTTAGTTAACCGATTGAACTCGGTTAACACTGAGTTCTTCTTTACTCGGTTAATACTGTGAGAAAAGTGTTGTCACTAATGGCAAATAACTTTATGCCAACACAAAGGCACCCTAGTTTTTTCTACCCCACCTGTAGATCCAATCATTGATACTATGGAGGTTCTTATGTAGGGAATAATCAAGAGAACATACAAATGGGTGGAGTGGACCCAAGAAAGGAAAAAGAGGAATGGAAGCATTGGTTATATAGTTAGAGTATCAATTGAGCCAACCAATCAACTATATAAAAAACCACCATAGCTACTAAATTGACATCTATAGGTCCATTATAGTCTATTGGCCAAGGTTGAGAACAATATCTAGAGAAAAATTTTCCATTCACTCCTACTGGCAAAGTTGGATCTCTTCCAAGCATTGGGAAGGCTAGGGAGAAGCAAGATGACAAGGATAAGGGGAAAGAACAAGAAAAATTAGTTGCCAAGCCATCTTCCCCTATCCAAGTCATCAATTTGGATGGTGACCCTAACCCCATGGATGGTCAAGAATAGGATGCATGTCAGCAAGGGGATACCTTAGGCCTTTCGGTAACTAAGGTTGATGCCTTCCCTATTACTTCTCAAAGCAAGAAAACTCCATTAATCCTAAGGAAGTTATTCGATCCTATTGTATTGTAGTCTACTAAAATATTTTTTCTATAGAGTCATGGTTTGAAGAGACCATTGATAGAAAGAAGGAGAGGTATGAGCAAGAAAAAGGTAATTTCTATGCTGACTACAAATTCAATGACTGGCCATATTCTAGTTGAGATTGTTGAGAAATAGAAAGAAGGTAGATTTCATGACCTATCAAATGATGATTTTCATATTAGAAGCATAGATCTTGGCATTCTAGTTCATGACTTCATGGTGAATGTATAGAAGTATACTAATGAGAAAATTGAAGATAAGCTAGAAGAGCTTAGAGAAGAGAAGGAAATATTGATAGCTTCAAATAGAGAATTATTGGAATACATAAGGTCCGCACTAGGGACCACTTCATCTAGTCAATTTGACCCAATGCAAAGGAGAATAAAAATCTACTCATAAAGCTACAACAAGAAAGGAAATTTAGGAAAGTAGGTTGAGCATGGGTAGATCAGATGAAGGCTCCAAGTCCCCTATTAGTAGAAAACTTGGGAAGCCTAGTATTGGATACTCACAAGCTTAGGGATGAAACTTCAAATCATCAAACAACCATATAGAAGGACACACTCAAGCTAATAGAGCAATTGGCACTTCTACAAGAACTAATTGACATGAAGACAAATGTGGCTATTATTCATAGGATTTTGAAGATGAGAAAGGAGTCACTATTTCATTGGAAACAATCCTTGGAGTATTTTATAGAAAGCTCCATGAGGTCTATAAATGAGCTCAAGGATGTACAAAACCTAGTGAAAAAGGTCATTGAGAAGTTTTTAAGATATGTGTAGATATTGCACATAGAGTCCTTTGTGTCCACTAATGGAAAGCTTGTGGATATTGAGAGAATAAAATCAAAGTTCTTGGCATTTTTTGATGAATTAGTTGACCCACTCAACTTCCAAGTGTTCAAGATCCAAGAAATCTCAATAGAGGATGCGGTCATAAGAAGAGAAATGAAGAAATTCTAATTAAGGGTGGCTAGAATAGATGAATTAAAAGAGATGCATGACTACTGGATGGTCGACACCAACAAAAAAATCATTCTAGATGTCGAAGAGTTGGACAAAGTAACTAAAACCATGAAAGGTTATAGAGCTAAATCAATTACTCCTAAGAAGACATGATGTTCTGATGCTTTTCTACGCATCTACCATTATTCCACTTATCTTTCATTTTGTATAAATTCATGGCATTTGGCCAGTCTTTTTAATGGACAATGTTTCAAGCTTGTCCTATTTTTAGTTGATTCTATTTAGATTTTTTCTGTGAAGCAATCATCCAATGTAGCTAGCCATTTTGAGAATACTTATAAATGTAATCTTTTATGAAGTTAATAAGATCAAAAAAATTTACTTTGGGAAAACCCCTATAGTTGGGACTATTTTATGTGACTTTGACTTCATTTTAAGCTTTGTTGTTCATTTACTTTTAGTATAGTGTGTGGAATGAATGTTCTAATGTTGAGAATTGAATGAATATGAGTGAACCTAGTTTTCTTTCCTTCATTCAATAGATTGTATATCTTACACTCTTCAACATAAGCATCTCATATGTTTTTTGTGATGTGTGTGTGTGTGTGCACGCGCGCACACGCGCATGCATGCATGCTCATGTGCAAGTACGTGTGCATGTGCGTGTGTAATTGTGTGTATGTGTGTGTGTGTGCATGTGTGCATGCATCCGTGCTCATGTGCAAGTACATGTGTGTGTGCATGTGCATTTGTGTGTATTTGTGTGTGTGTGTCTGTTTGTTTGTGTGCACGCGTGCATGTGCATTAGTATAGTTCATTCTATAAGGAAGCCAAAAATTGGTGTGTGGAGTAGTTGAGAGATAGACAATCTAGATATTCTCAAAACATCAGCCAACTATGTAATCTAAGAGTTACTTATTTTTCCATATCTTTCTTTCTTCCTAATGCCATAGATAGTTATGCATGTTTCCATTCATTACATTATAGGTTAGAATATATTGAAATATTGTGAGTTAATCCCTCTTTCAATTTCCTAAGTTGTTTAAAGTGTTACGTAGCTTAGTTTTTTCCTCTTCTGCTCTTTAGTTAAGAGCTTACACCCAAAACCCCAAAAAAAAAATCATTACATATCTTGCATTCAAAAGGGAGTTGTACCTTTCAATTCAAGGGTCATTGGTAGATTACTACATTGACCCATTCTTTTGTTAACATCTTTTTCCTTCATAGGCCATCAGGCAAGCTAAGAGTCAAGGTATAAACCAAAAAGATAAGGAAGACAAATTGTTAACCAACACAAGCCTAAGTGAATCCTTTAAAAAGTAAGGATTTGGAGGTAGCTAGACCTAGTGTTACATATTTTTTTGAAATGGAGAAAGAGGAAATCAAATATGCCAAGAATTACAAGAAATGTCAACTCCATGGAAATTTGATTCATGCTCCTTCTAGGGAGCTAATTTTGGTAATCACACTTTGGCCATTTCAGCAATGAGCCTTTGATTTTATAGGTCAGAATCATCCTTGTTCTTTGAATGGACACAAGTTCATCATCAGTGCTAGAGACTACTTCATGAAGTGGGTAGAGGTAGTATGTCTTGCTGAGGCTAATGGAAAATTGTAGCTATGTTCATTCTTAGTTACATCATCTATAGGTATGGTGTACTATCCTCCATTATTACTAACAATGGAGGACAATTCAAAAATAATGATCTCAAAGGGTTATCTCAAAGTTCAAAATTATGAAAAATTGGTCTTCCATCCACTACCCCCCATTTAACAGATAAGAGGAAGCATCCATTAAGTCTATTCTCAAAATCCTACATCACACAGTTGACAAATGTTGAAGGGATTGACACCTTCAAATCAATTTGACTTTATGGGCTTATAGGAAATGTATCAAAACTCCTATAGGAACAATTCCCTTTACTTTGGTATATGGAATGGATGATGTGCTTCCAATTGAGGTTGATATTTCTACTCTATGAGTCTCTTTGAAGGGTCTCATTTGTGATTATAATTATAGAATATATTGGCTACAAGAGATAGAACTATTGGATGAATGTCGGCAAGTGGTGTTCAATCATCTATGAGCTTACAAAAAGAGGATGTCCAAGAGGTACAATAAGAAAGTTAAACAACCAAATTTTCAAGTGTTTGACCTCATTCTAAGGGAGAAACCTAAGAATCAACAACATTAAGTATAGAAGGGAAAGTTTGAACCCAACTGGCTTGGTTTGTACATTGTCACTACAATGTTCAAATCAAGTTCTTATCAAGTTTTGACTACTCAAGGAGAATCACTCAAGGAGCCAATCAAAACCCTTCATCTAAAAAGGTTCTACAACTGATATGCTTTAAAACTCTTTGTACATATCCAAATGTCCTTAAAAAGTCTAAACTTTGTAAAAAGTCATGAAAAGCATCTATTGTGCAAGTGAAAACTTAGCAATAGGTGCCTTGGTAATACCAAACACATTGAAAACAATAAAACTACAAAAATACAAAAAAATAGTCATCATGGTAGAAAAAATAGAATCTCTACCAAGAAGGTTAAAATCCAATAAAAAAATGCCTCTTCTTCCAAATGTTCCATCTTCTAACACACCTTATGCCTTATCTATAGTTGCTTCCATGATTTTAGTTATTTATATTCCTACTTTAGTTTGTTTCTTTTTCTCATACATACACTCTCAATTATCTTTGAGACTCTTCTCAAACCTACATTGATTGAAATTGGTCATAGTCTAGGGGGAAACATCTTATGGATTTAGCGGATCTCTTTGTGTTAGTCACCAATCATCCTACCTATATCTATCTATTATTTCTTAGTCTACTAATGATATTCCTCTCAACAATGATTTCTCTGACATTGGTCACCATTTCTCCTAACTATGTTTGTCTACTATCATCCATCTACTAAAAATATATCTTACAAATGTTTTGAACTTCAAAATTTAACATGAATCTTTTGACATTGAAATTGAATCAAAAATGCTAAAATTATTTGATTGTGCTAATCTTTTCTTTTTATGTTTTTCTTTTCCTATGTCACTCCCCTTCAAGTAACTCTATGATGACTAGTTAGACTAGAGGAGCGAGATCTGGGAGCATGATCTTTTCTTTGATTTCTATTTTTTGGTTTAGCCCAAATGATTTGAAAGATCCATATAAAATGGTTGTCTATTATAAGAACCTCTATCTCATGTTGGATGGCCATGTGTATGTCAACTCATTTTATATGGTAATTTTGGTGAGTTTGGTTCTTCTACTTGTCTATTTGAGTGAATTCTCTATGCTACCATAAACTACTAATACTCGTCTTATGAGGAGAACTAATGAGTCACTATGAGTATACTTCACATACTTATGTCTTAGGTTGCGAACACAAGGTCATTATGGATAGAATACTTATCGATTACTTAGCATGAGAAGGATCTCTGTCTTTTATAGTGTTCTTGTACACAAGAAATAGTCTGGTCATAATAGCATTTATGCTTTGATCCTTATGTTCACTTGCTACATTAACAAGAAAAGTTGTTCTGGTCATTCTGACTTCTTGTGGCTTAATTCTTATGTGTAATTTTGACAAAATGATGACTCATTTCATATTCATATTCTCATGATTGCAATGTTAGTGAGGGTTGTACAACACCTAGTGACCTTAACAAAATGCTCTATGACAAAAACTATATCTTACATGTTTAGTAACCATTCCTGGGGATTGCATCTATAATAAGACTATATTTCATACTATACTTACATTAGGGCATGATATCAATTACTTATTTGATTGCATTCCTCCACTTGAGAGCTGGAAGACTTCTTACACATATCACATTTTATCTTGATTGCACAAGAATTCGATCCCATGGTCGATCTTTATGAATTTGATTGAGGACCTTTCATGAGCAGAAAATGTGAAACCTATGTGAGATGTTAGTACATACTCATTTTTGCATTATCATAACATTCATTTACACATTATAATATCATGTCATAAATATAAATTACATATCTCTATCTCATCCATCACATATGCATCATAAATCACATCTCATCTATACTATCAATTTATACATCATAAACATCTACACAAATCAAAATCATCTAGGAAAATATCTCATGTATTAACATTATAAAGAAATAAAACATGACAGATGCAATAATATCAAAAAGAGCATACACACACACACACACACACACACACACACACATATATATACATATATATATATACACATATATATATATGTACATATATATATATATATGTATATATATGTATATATATGTATGTATATATATGTAGATATATGTATGTATATATATGTATGTATATATATGTATATATATGTATGTATATATATGTATATATATGTATGTATATATATGTATATATATGTATATATATATATTGATATATATATGTATATGTGTATATATATATACATACATATATATATATGCACATATACATATATATATACATATATGTATATACATACATACATACATACATACATACATACATACATACATACATACATACATACATATATATATATATATATATATATATATAGTCAAAATGCATCAAATTTGAAATCAAAATGAAGTTTATCACCTACTTATAGGTGCTCTGTAGTCATTTGGTTGGCTATGTTGCCTGGATCACTCGAATCAAAGAAAACACAGGAGGACCACCATTTTCACCTCAAAGCTCCTTCTACACAAAAGAAAACTGATCAAATGATTTGAAAATGAACATTTTAGGCCTTATATAGTTTTTCGCGTAATTTTTGAAAAAATACTCCAATTGGCATGAAAATCACCCATCTTGCTAATTAGACTACTCTAAACTGATTTTGCGATCTTGAAATCCATATCTAACACACTTGAACAACTCAAAATTGTATTTTAAACTTTTAGGATTGATGTGATCAAATGCTTATGTAGTCTATCTTCTTGATACAATATAAATCTCAGAACAACATCAACTCAAAATTTTCTCAAAAATTTCAAAGATTTCATAAAAAAGTTAACTATGGTCAACCATGGTCAAATTCAGTCAACCAATCCTTGTAAACACTCTTAATCAACTCAAAATTTACTCCATAATCATATGATATGTTCTACATTCTTCTAAATATTTGATCACATTAGTATCTTCAAATCTACTAGTTTACATTACTATTTTAATGTGTCATCTTTTGATTTCACTCTTAATGGAACAAGATGATTGCATCATTAAATCAATCAAATCTTGCTTCAAATTTGATTTGAATTTAATCTCTTCATTGCTAGGGTGATTTCATCACTAGTGCCATATTTTTTCCCTCTAATTGGCATCATATTATATTTATTTTATTTATCGATCAATTGATCAAACTTATAGTAGTTCTTATCATAGCTTGATGGACAACTATCTAGGCATTCTTTCTCAACTCCTGAGGGTTAAGCCTTATTTTGGGGATAATCATATGACTCATTATATGTCTATCTATCTCTTGTATGGACTAGTATTTAGGGGTTCTATCTAGACTCTATAGGATTAAGCTTCATTTTGGAGATAATTATAACCTTTCTTTCTGTCACCATTTAATGGATAGGTATTAGGGAATTCTAAACCTGAACCCTAAGGATTAAGCTTCATTCTAGGCATAGTCCTATGAATTATGATTAATCTTTTCATCTTTTAATGGATAGGCATCAGGGCATTCTAACCCTAACTCTTGAGGATTGAGTCTCACTCTAGGAACGATCCTATGAATAATGACAATATGTATTTTCTTGGACTAGTATCTTGGTGTTCTATCTGGACTCAGGAGGGTTAATCTTCATTCTAGAGATAACCCTAAAAATCTAATCAATTGGTTTTTGTATCATCAATCTTGGAACCAATCTCAGTTCTTGTTCCATGCTTCATACTTTCAATTTCTTTGAATCAACATGCTACTCATCAATTTATTCAAAAAAGGGAAAATATAATACCCCTAAATTGGAACATTTGCATTGTGAACCAATTTTGGTTCATCAATATTAAAACATAAATTTCTTGATCAGTTAAGTCCTATTGTACTAGGCATTTTTTATTCTTATTATCTTCACTTTACCTAAGTGTCAAATACATAAAATTCCTAGTCTGTATTAATCACATACTTTATTTAATTCCTAATTATCAACTTAAATTAGATAAATTAACCTTCTAATCAAATTAATTTAATGACAAGTCCTAGAACTTTAATTAAATTAAGATCCACCCCCTTTAGCTATTACATATAAAAATATAATTAAATATATTAATTTAATTTAATATTCTCATCATAATTTTTGAATCTAATTATTTATTTAATTAGAATATTAGATTATGAGGCCATATTTGAATAAATTAATATTCTTTCCTAATTCATCTCATTTAATTCCTTCAAAAATGAAAAACTCAATCTCTCCTCTAAACTAAACTGTTCATGTGGCTTGATCTTGATCGCTGATCGGGTCAAAGATTCTATAAAAGAGACCCTTAGCCTCTCATCTAGGGAGGATGCAATTGATGAGTATCAAATCACTCATGGATTGGGTACTCAAGAATTTTGTATTCACAACTCCATTTCTTTCACATGCTCTTTCATATAGATTACAATGCATCCATGTCAAGTAATTTTCTTACCTTGTTCTTAGGTTAATCTACATATCATATAGTTTAATCCATATCTTTGCATACAAAATCTCAAAAAATAAATTAATCTTTCATTTTCATTCATTTAAATCCTTCATTCTAGTTAGTCTAGTTACTAAATTCTCCATTCTAAGAGTGCATAGTAAAACTCATCTAGTTAGAAGGCAACAGATCTCCTCATGCAAACATTCATGGTTAATAGTCTAATTTTCATTCTTGGATGAGCTTGACAAGTAATGATCATGTTGAATTGTGTGGTTAATTTAGAAGCCCATATTTAATAATCATGCCATTTACTATCCCCTTTTCAAATATTTAGGATTGGTTATAGAATGGCGCACAATAGAATTGTATAAACAATTGAACTTATCCTTACCTACACACACATATCCGATCATCATGGTGATATATTGGTTGATCGATGGGGTGTGGAAAGAAATAAATCCTTATTGACACAATAGACCATGATACATCCATGAGGTGCATACATACAAACATGAAAATCCAATACATATTACAAAGCTTTTATAGGATTGACTAGCATAACACACAAACTAGGTACACCATACAATTCTATCTTTTGTATTGTTAATAATATGAGACACAAATAATATTGGATAGGAAATTCATTCCCCCTTTTTTTTGTTTTGATAGAAATGTCTCTCTTTTCATATTTTGGTTTCAATGAGGAATCAACTCTATTGTGGGATTGGTTATTTTCTTATCGATAAATTTTTGACAATATTATGTCATGCATTTTATTTAGTTTGTTGTGAATTTTATTTTGGCTCATACTTTGGCTAAAGTGGGGGCTAAACATACCATCTTAAAAAGTGTTCACATTCTTTGGAAGACATTTTAGTAATCATTCTAATGATTTACTAGAGCATGGATGCACTTATGCTCAAAATGTTCATTTTTGTCAATTTCTACCTTTCCTTTACCATTCATTTCTCATCATTGAGGTATTATAGGGCATCCTAATGCAACATGTCCCATGGGTTGAGGGTAAGCCTAGCCAAAACCTAAACCATTTTTCCCAAAGATCTTGGGTCCATTTTAGGGATTTTATTTTGTTTCCATCCTAGTACAGTAAGCCCTTTCAATTTTGATTCAAACTTTTTTGTAAATGGAAGCCTACTCACTTCATTTGATCATAAATCATTCATATAAACAAAGTCTACCCATGTCACTAGCTTTACAATGAGATTAGTTCTTTTATTCACTCCATCATTTGAAAAGAAGCTTTTTAGGAGTTCAATCCAAGAAGGAAAGGATTCGTTGAAGGCCATTATATCATGTCATAAAAATGGATTTCATTCTCAAGATATAGCTTCTTTCTTCATCGAACATAGTTAAGTTGACCTTCAAGGATGAAGAACTACATTTATCAAAATTGCACAAGCATTCATCCCTCAAGAATTCAAACTTGAAGAATTTCTTCTTCATGCATTGAAGAAAATATTACCATCGATCAATCCATGGATTTGCACTTGTATACCTATTTAGTTTTTGTATACATCCTACAATCTATATAATTAATTCATCTTCATATAAGCCTCTATACATATTTTTGTATAGAAAACTTAGATGTAACTGGGGACTTGACCAAGGCATTACCCTTCCCATTAAGAATCTATTTTTTTGTGTGGAAGAGAAGATTTGTAGTTTTTAAAAAAATAACTTTAGATTTTATAGATAGTGTTTAGGTTTTTACTGAACTTCTTTGATCTTATGTTTCTATGCAAAAAGGGTGGAGGTTAACCCTTACCTTATTATAAATCATCCTTGATCCCAGGTTGATGCACATGGATCTTTAAGACCTCAAAAATTCAGCCCACTTAATATCTCCCAAAATTGGCATCAATGTATATAGAGCACAATGAAATGTTCCTAACATAACTTGAAGGGTGTCAAAAGGAGTCTATTTGCTCAACAAATGCTTGGTCATGTTAGAAATAGGGATTACTGGGGGGGGGGGGGGGGGGGGGTTGGGGGTTGAATCAATAATCTACAAAATTTAGTCACCAATTGTATATTATTACTTACTTTAAGCCATGCATAACAAAGCAATAAAGTAATATTCAACAATAACAATAACAATGCATAAAGATAACTCATAACACCATTTTTTTAAACTAGAAAAACCCTAGCCAAGGGAAAACCTTGGTGGGGATGATACTCACTAGATAATATATGGATATATAAGTTCCTTGTTAGAGGATGGACCCTATTAGGAGTCAAAGAGAAAATTTAGTATAACTAGTCCCTGTTAGGAGACTTTGAATCCCTATTATGAGATTCCAACCCTGTTAGGAGTTGTAGAATAATGTGAGCAAGATGAGGCCACTGCCCAAACATATAATTTCAACTACAAGAAGAGCTCACTACTCAAACAAGTAATCTACTATTATTATCCTTCATAGTCTGATCTTTGATCTTCAGCTTGATCTTGGATCACTAGATAGTTCAAACAAAACTTCCCATATATCATTTTTACAAAAGTTTTCTCACTTCACAATAACATAAACTCACAAGTTTGCACACTTCTTATCACAA
This sequence comes from Cupressus sempervirens, assembly GCA_028749045.1. Taxonomy (NCBI): domain Eukaryota; kingdom Viridiplantae; phylum Streptophyta; class Pinopsida; order Cupressales; family Cupressaceae; genus Cupressus; species Cupressus sempervirens. The sequence continues at coordinate 9,200,734 of CM053786.1, forward strand.
GAAGTTATTTTCATAAATACCATGCCTTTACATAAAATACTATTTGGTTAGCTAAGACCACAATTCACTTTTCCAAGTTAGAGTAAACATCCAAGATGTTGGCCCTAATTGGACAAGTAATTGTTTTGTAAACAAAACAATTCTTTCCTTCAATTCAGTTGTTTGGCCTCATAAAAACATAATTAACTCTATTTCATACAATCTATACAAACTTTTGAGGTTATACACATCATCATCAACTTGTATACTATCTCCATGTAACTTTGCTTGTCATAATATGATGTCTGCAACATGTTATAAACAAAATAATGCACTATTGTAAACCAAATTCTATAGTTAGACAATTTTTTGATAACCAAACACTAAGTATCTTTATTTTTGAGGATTCCTATCAACATGTACATCATGTGTTTCCATTAATGACAACAATTACATATCACAATTAGCCAATTGTCAATAATCTCCCCTTTTGGCATTGATGGCAATAAAATAGGGAAAATTGGCTAAGTGACAAAAACTTAACTATCAAAATAAACATTACATGTATTACAGCTTTACATATATATGCTCTCCATTACAATATACTTCATACTACATATAACAATTTCAATATTCTTCTTTCCAATTTACTTTTTCTATTACTCCCCCTTTGACATCGATGACAAAGGTCAAAATGTCAAGATTTTGTCCAATAACTATCAAAACTGCTATCCTTTCCTTTATGCTGAAATTATCTTCATACAATCTTGAAAAATAGTCTTCAAGCTATTCATACCTTTTGTCCATTTCTTTTTTGTCAACTCTGTTGATGTCAAAATTGCTCATAATGCATATGATGCAATCTCAACTGCATTGATATATGAATATAAAAAGTTTGTATATGTGTCCTTGGCCTTGACACATTCTTCTAGCTATTTCTCTACAAATAATAACTTTAGAGCAATAGATTTTTTGAAATTAGAAGTTCTCTTCAATAGCTTCTCATTCCAAAGTTCTAGTTTCTTGATCTCATTGTGAACACTAGCAACTTGATTCTTAATATCATCAACTTTACTTGATGGGTGTTGGATTAGGCTAGATAAAGCCTCAAGTTCCTTCATATTTTCCTTTATCTAACTATCAATTTCCTTATTTAGTTTGTATGATAAGGTACACTTAACATACAAAGCTTTTCCCTTCCTACTAACATTTTCAAAGTTCTTTTATGCATGTATCAAGATTGACTAAGTCGTTCTTGATATTCTGGTAGATGGTGATAAACAAGTTAACATCATGGGAAAATTGAGCTTTTTCCTCTACAACATTTAGAAAATTAGTAAAATTTTCATAAAAAGACTTTAGCACTACTTGTGCTCTTAGTTTGGGATCTGACTCAGTATGGTGTACTGTCAAAGTACTGTGCAATTTGTCAATCACTTCCATTAGTGATCTCTACAAAATCTTAACTATCTTATTCTTCTGTAAAATTTTAGATAAAGATGAAATCAAATTAGTCTAATCATCATCATCGGTGGCCAAAATTGTAAGAGAGAGTGGAGTAGATGAACTAGATGGTTTAGTTTCATTCTCCCTCTATTTCTTTGCTACTTCCTTAGCTTTCCTCTCTTCCTCTTCTTTCCTTTCCTTTTCTTTTCTTTCTCTTTTCTCTTCTGATCTTTTCCTCTCTTCTTCCTCTATTTTCTTTTTCTTTTCTTCTTCTACAATTCTCCTATTATCTTCTTCTTCCTTTCTTTTCCTTTCATCCTTAAGAAATTGTTGCTTGGCTTCCTCTATCTTATGTTTTTCAATTTCTATAGCCTCTTCTCTTCCTCAATTTTCTTCAACTTGTCTTCAACATCCTTAGTGTTTAGTACATTTGGTTCAAAACCATCAAATGGATTTTTATCATCAATTTTAAGAATAATATTGGTTTGATCAATCTTCATGGTATCACCACTAACTGATACTTTCACAATTCTAGGAACTAGAGGAGTTGTTGTATGTAATTCTGACAACATCTGACTAATAGTTGTTGTTGTCTCCTTCCTCAACTTATCCTTCTCACAAAACATGAAAAAAATGGCCTCAATTTGTTTGTTAAGTAAGGAGCAAGGTTATTCAACTATCCCTTAATCTCATCTTCATCATCAGTCTTCCAAATTATCCTTTTATATCCTTCACACTTAAATAATTTACAATGATATGTCTTGTCGTAGATATATCAATTTGATCCTTCTCAAAATTATTATAAAGATCATAAAGCTTTTTCATCTAAACAAAGTTTCCCTCATTGGAAATTATTGTGTTTATCTTCTTAATCTTTAGCTTCTATGGTTGTCGAGCTTTTTTGACTTCTTGCTTAGGTGGAGTCGCATTTTCAGCTTTCTTGGTTTCCTATTCCTCAACCTCTTCATCACTACTAGATTCCATTGTCAACAATGCTTTCTACCTCTTGCCAAGTCTTGTAGCCATATGTTTGTCTCTCTTAGTCTTAGTTGACACTACTTCAACTAATCTCTCTGATTTTCTCTTATGTTCACTAAGCTGAACATCAGATACTATTGCATAAGGTATACTCTATCCCAAAGTTGTCTCAACAACTAAAAATGAGAAGGGTTTTATGTTTAATACACCTTGTTTCAAAGTCTATCTCATGGCCTCAAATTCACTTTCTATCATTCTAACCTTAGATAATGCCTTCTTCATGATTGACTCAACCTTATTGTGAGCCGCCTTCTTCAAGGTTTCTTCAAGGTTTCTTGATGAGCATGCTACATAATCTCATCAAATGTGCCAAATCTATACTCTTCTTTATCTTTCTTAGAATTCAAAAAAAAATCAATGTATCTAATTGAAACATCATCACTCAACTCATAGCTCAAATGATCTAAAAATTTCCCATGAGGTTCTACTGCTTAAATGTATGTATAGTCAGTATCAACTAGAATACATATGTCCTCCTTGAACCTATCCACAGTTGTAGGTGAGATCCTAAACCTCTATTTCATCTCATTTTCAAATGTTCTCATAATCAAATTACCATTGTCCAATACCTTGTCTATAGGGTGCCCTCTGCATACCTCTATAATCTTCTCCATAGTGCATCTATTACTACTTATTATATCTATTATTGACAAGTAGGGAAATTTTTTTAGCACATGAAAGAATATATGATTAATCAATGATTGGAATCTAAATACACCATTCTTTGTTCTCTTAATCTTTTCAAGGTTCTCCAAGAGTTGCATTCTCAAAATTTCACTCAAATTCACCTATTCTTTCTCTAAAAAAATATTGTGAGCTACATATATAAATCCTGTTTAAAGTTCATCTATCTTAGAACTTGCATAATCTAAATAAGCTATAATTTTGCTAACAAATCTCACATCATCCTACTTGATGGAGTTTATTACCATAGCTTTTCCATTATAAACTACCTTAGTATAGCTTTTGTACTTTCTTCTTGACCAATTTCTCTCCTATGGGTACACTGCCTTGTTTGTTAAGACCAATTACCTCATGTATAAAGTTGGTAGAAATGTCTACTATATTATCTTGTATCAATAACTTTCCATCATATATCCTACTTAGTATAATTTGTGTCCATTCATTTGTATCTAGTTCACATTAAAAATGATACTTAAACAAGTTCAATTCACTTAAATGTTCAAATTTGGCCTTCACTGACATGTCATGGTTAAAGACCAATTCCATATCCTTATTCATATATTCATTGCCAATTAACTCAAACTTGCAATTCAAATAGTTTTCTACATCTTCCAAATAGACTATGTTATTTGGGGTGATAGACAATGCAAAATTAGGGTTTACATCACTAGGTTTTGTGAGAACTATCTTAAACTTAGATCTATCCTCATTCTCAACACTATGAACAAATGATATATCCATAATTCTTATCAACAATATCTCTTTCCAAATAAATTTTGTCGAAAGAAATAAAATAGCTCTTTCCAAAAATAGGGCTACTTAGAAATCACTCTAGCAAGTCACTTCAAAATACTCTTCACTTTGAATATGTTCACAATAAAGTAAACTTAATTATGTACTTCATTTAACCATCAACTTGAAACTGCATTAATTGCATACTTTGCAAATATGAAAAAGTTGTTACTTGTGTTCTACAATCACATAGCTATACAATATCATCTTTCCAATCTTCAAATATCACCTAAGGTTTACTACAACTTCCTTCCATAATGAAAATCATCCTGAAAACTTTGCATCATGAAATTCTCTACAAAAATGTACTTTCATCTTTCATTACAGAATTACCCTTTATTATTAAACCAGTACCTCTAAATTTCATCATAACTTGTTTAGATAACATCCAAATTATAGGCAGGCTTAGGTACCATCTAAGCACAACTTGATACACCTTGTCCCAACTTTGGTACCTCTAATTTGGTCTTTGCATGAAGTTCTCAAATTCTGATGCTATGAACAAGATTAATTCAACTTAATTGAATCAAACTCAACAATTGACTTCGATCTTTCTATCTCATCATCATCTAACTTTTCTTTTGAGATATCTATTCCTTTCATGAATGCTTCATTAAGTTCCATTCATGGTTCCTTCAATCATTCCTTATGTTCCCAAAGTTTCTTCCATTTTTCCTTCTATCTCCAAAGTTTCTATCCATTCTATAGTACTCCGCTATGTGTCTGAAGTTGTTGTAGAACTAACATATAGGTGCTCTACTTCTAAAATTTTGTTGATCATCAGGTGCATGAAAATTCTAAGCAATGTATCCTAAGTTATTACACTTATAACATACAATTTTTCATATATCTTCATAAGAACTTCTTTCTCTCAATGTCCTTTCATTACATATTCTTCTATCTATAGGGTTAGTATTTCTAGGCATTCTACTATTTCTTCTGTCATTATCATACTTAGGTTTCCTAGAATTAATTACATTATGACCCATACCATGAAAATCATGATAATAAAATTCCTTCACATGATTAAATGACTTACTAGTATAATTTCATGTCCCCTCTTCAAATAATTAAAAATAATAATCTTTTCTAAGGCAGGCAGCCCAAAAAGGTGAAGTTTCAAAAAAAGGGGATAATCTTTGGAAGCTAATGGACTAATAAATGAAAATTATTATTAAAATATGTTTTATTAACCCCTCTTGGACGTGAGTTAGGGTTATACCCTCTTTTAAGGGGTTAGGAGGCATTTTGGGCTGATTCAAGAACTTGATTTTTGCTTATTACTTTGTTTTTCTTCAGAGGCTGCCAAACCTATGGAGAAGGAGACCCAAGGATAGGAATTTTTAGGTTTCTAGGAAGGCTAAGGATGGGAGTTTGAAGCGATTCCATGTGCAAGCTCATGCTGAGTTTGGTGCAGGAGCACGTCTGTGACAGGAAGACAACCTACAATATGACTAAAATGCAGGGCACAAAGAAAGTATCAAAAAGTTTTGAGTTTAAAATCTGAAATTTGAAATGTTTGTGTGTGAGTTTAGAGTTTTATGTTTTAAATTAAATGTCCTTTTTTTTGTGGTGGAAATTTTTAGGTGGCATTCTTATAAGCCTACCCAACATTATCCACTTAGGACTTAGTATGAGTTTATTTTAGATTATTTTGGGTGTGTTAAAGGTTTCTAATTTTTGAAAATGTTTATGGAAAAAATCAAAAGGAAGAAAATGATGAATATTCCTAAAGCACCATGTGTAGGCATTCAAAATGTAACCCCCACAAGAAAGCTATGATGGATTTTTGGGAGTTACATTAGAAGGTGAATATTCCTAGAGCACCATGTGTAGGCATTCAAAATGTAACCGCCACAAGAAAGCTATGATGGATTTTTGGGAGTTACATTAGAAGGTGAATATTCCTAAAGCACCATGTGTAGGCATTCAAAATGTACCCGCCACAAGAAAGCTATGATGTATTTTTCGGAGTTACATTAGAAGGATTTTCAAAAAGAGAAAGAGTCCATATTGTAAGAGAGATATTGGAAGACAGATTTTTTTGGAGAGAGATTTTTTTTTGGGAGAAAGTCTATAGAATGAAGTTCTTGAGTTTTCTTGTGATTTTCTTAAGTTTCTAGTGTTGTATGGATGTGATTTTGTAGTATTCTACATACATTTTTCTATTTGTATTTAGATCAACAATTTGGAAGAAATCTGAAAATCAAATCTTAATAGTTTAATATTTTCTTATTGTTCATTTCCTATCAGCCGGATCTCTCTATTTTTTTGAGAGTGGTCTTTGCATGGGGGTTTTCTAAACATCCTCCAATGGTCTTTGTCAGCCATTGGAGGATCCTCTGTAATTTCATGCATTTATTTATTTCTATATTGTTGTCTCATATCAGGTTACAGGAAAACTCAGTTGTAATGCAGATTTGAATGGGCAACATCTTCATGTGTTGACCCTCATTTCATTAAATTTCTATGCATTTGCTGAAATTTTCATTCATGCATGTGAAGCCTGAAGTCATGCATTTGATTTTCTAAAGGTTCTAAAATCCCTCTACATCATTTTTTGTATCAGAGCCCAGAAAAAGATCTGGTTAGGGGAAGGTGATTTGGTATTTGATTTTGAAGTTATATGGGGTTCCATGCAGAAAAATAAATCAAATCACATATTTGTTTATGAATACTGAAGGAGAAGGGATCCAAAAGATTTTTGGATTGATTTTTTATTAAATCACTTGGATGAATCAAAGGAAGTAAATCAGTATCATTTGAAAGAGAAATATCTGAAGTTGAAACTATTGCATGCATGTCAAGATTCCTTAAATCTGAAGCTTCCTGATTTTGGGCAGTGTGGTGGAAAGCCTTTCCTTATTTTTTCATGAAGTGCTTCATTGTTATGCATGATATATTTTTAGAAATATTATTGAATATACTCTCATCTAGTTCAATTTTGGTTCATTTTCATATAGAAATGAGCAAGTTATGCACAATTCTGTGAAGCTGGTCTGTTCAGATTTTAGATTTATAGTCCAAAGAAAAATTTATAGAAGCCACGTATGGTTTCATAGAGACTTAAAAATTAGTGGGAGGATAGTTCATTATATTTTGAACAATTTTAATTCTTTTTAGAAAAATTTATCTCATGATTTGAGGGGTCAAACAAACCCATTTCTGAAAACTGTCCTATTTACTGTCATTGTTGCTACAGGAAGGCAGCAGTTTGGAAAGTCTTTTCTTTCTTAGTTTTCATGGTGTCAAGAAGGAATGTGGTTGAAAGAAATTCAATTTTAATATTTGAAAATAAATTCTCAGCTCTAAAATCAGCAGCATTGAGTTGGACAATTTGTTTTGGTCATGGTTAAAGTATGGTTAGTTTTCTTTAGTTGAGGGGATAAGTGTTTGACAAAATTCCTATCACTGTGAAGACACAATTACCACTACTTGGAGTCAATGAGTGAAAGAAAAAGACTGATTTTTTGGGTAGAAAAAGATTTTTTTTGTTAAGTGTCCTATGTTTCTGAAGCATTCTATGTTCATGTAGCAGATTATGTTACTGTAGCAAAATACAATGTGCAGATTGTGAAGGTTTCCAGATTGATGAGTGTGAGCCTTTGAAGCAGCCCTTCGAGTTGAGTATATCCATGAAAGGTTTCCAAAGTGTAGCTCTGCATCATAATGGAAGAAGAAGAAGTAGAAAGACAGAGCTATAGCCAAAGACATTCTATATTCCGAACAAAGTGCAAGTGCAAGAATAAGGTATGCAAAGTTATAGTTGACAATGGTTCCTTTGAAAATATAATCTCAATAGAAATGGTTGAGAAATTGAATCTTCCAAGAGTACCTCATGATTTACCTTACAGAGCATATGGGTTAGGAGATAAATAGTGGATTGATGTGTTTGAAAAGTCATATGTTTCTTTTAATATTGGACCATATTTTGATACCATTGAATGTGATATTATGCCTTTAAAACATTGTCACTTGATTTTGGGAAGAGCATGGTAATATGACAGGTCAACTATATATGATTGTAGAGAGAACACATATACCATCAACAAGAATGGGAAGAAGATGGTTTTTCTTCCATTGAAGGATGATGAAACATGGAAGGAATCAAGAAGTATAGGTCTTATTGATAGGATAGCATTTCCAATGCATGATAAAGTGAAAGAGGAAGTGAAAGAAGTTTTGGTAGAGGCAAATGAAACTACAGAGAAGGCAGCCATAAAGAGTGCAGATGTATGTGAAGTTGGTATAGAAATCTCAACAATGATAGATGTAAGTTGTCCTTTGGAAGGGAAAGAACATAAAGAGCAGAAAGAAGATAAATTGCAGCAAGTAAATTTTGATGAGAAGAATAAAGAGGAAAGTCCTATGGGATTTGAGTGTGATAAAGTTATGGTTGGAACAATAATGTGTCCTTTGAAAATAGAGATGAGTACAATGCTGAAAGGTACTCCTATGAAAGAGAGTTTGGAGGAAAATAATGAAGCCTTCAAAATGCATGGTGTAGTGAAATGTCAAGAGAAATGGCATGAGGATGGAGATAAAGATTGTGTAGCAGCAAGTTCTGAAGAAGAATTTGATTTATGGGAAGAGTTTACAACCATCATGTGAGAATAGCAAAAGAATGGTGGTAGTATGGAGACTCAGCATGAAGAAGTTTCCAAAGAAGAGGTATCAAATGATGTTATGGACAAAGAAGATGAGGCTGAATATATTTATGACAAGGCAACAAATTATTTTCAGGACATAAAATTCAGAATAAAAATTCAAGTGTATGCAGCAATAATAAAAAGTCAGAATGTGATGAAGTTACAAGTGTATGTAGCAGCCATACAAATTCAGAATATGATGAAGTGGATGCATAGTGAGCAGCAAATAATTTTTATCTTACCAATGGAAAACAAACCAAAGATAAAGATGAAGGTGAAAGAGAAAATTCAAATGATACAAGTTCAAGAAAGGCCAAGTTTTCTAATGGAGGAAAAGTACAAACCAAAAGTCAAGATGAAGGGATCCATATGTTTTTCTAATGTTTTGTTTTGTAGGTGTTTCCAAGGGACTTGGAAACTTTTGAAATTTGGGAATATGGTGCAAGAGCACGTCTGCGACAGGAAGACAACCTACAATACGACTAAAATGCAGGGCACAAAGCAAATATCAAAAAGTTTTGAGTTTAAAATCTGAAATTTGAAATGTTTGTGTGTGAGTTTAGAGTTTTATGTTTTAAAATAAATGTCCTTTTTTTTGTTGTGGAAATGTTTAGGTGGCATTCTTATAAGCCTACCCAACATTATCCACTCAGGACTTAGTATGAGTTTATTTTAAATTATTTTGGGTGTGTTAAAGGTTTCTAATTTTTGAAAATGTTTATGAGAAAAATCAAAAGGAAGAAAATGATGAATATTCCTAAAGCACCATGTGTAGGCATTCAAAATGTAACCGCCACAAGAAATCTATGATGGATTTTTGGGAGTTACATTAGAAGGTGAATATTCCTAAAGCACCATGTGTAGGCATTCAAAATGTAACCGCCACAAGAAAGCTATGATGGATTTTTGGAAGTTACATTAGAAGGTTTTTCAGAAAGAGAAAGAGTCCATATTGTAAGAGAGATATTGGAAGAGAGATTTTTTTGGAGAGATTTTTTTTTGGGAGAAAGTGAATAGAATGAAGTTCTTGAGTTTTCCTGTGATTTTCTTAAGTTTCTAGTGTTTTATGGGTGTGATTGTGTAGTATTCTACATACATTTTTTTGTTTGTATTTAGATCAACAATTTGGAAGAAATTTGAAAATCAGATCTTAATAGTTTAATATTTTCTTATTGTTCATTTCCTATCAGCCGGATCTCTCTGTTGTTTTGAGAGTGGTCTTTGCATGGGGGTTTTCTAAAGATCCTCCAATGGTCTTTGTTAGCCATTGGAGGATCCTCTGTAATTTCATGCATGTATTTATTTCTATATTGTTGTCTCATATCAGGTTACAGGAAAACTCAGTTGTAATGCAGATTTGAATGGGCAACATCTTCATGTGTTGACCCTCATTTCATTAAATTTCTATGCATTTGCTGAAATTTGCATTCATGCATGTGAAGCCTGAAGTCGTTCATTTGATTTTCTAAAGGTTCTAAAATCCCTCTGCATCAGAGTTTACCCTTGTGCTGAACAGTGCAGATTTGTGGATTTTCAGGTGTGTTTTTGTTTTGTAAGAGTTTGGTATTTTTGGTTGAGTATTTCATATCAGTTTGGGTTGCTTCTGTATTTCAGACTTTTAGATGTTAAAATAGAGCTGAATATATGTATTTGGTCATGATTATACTTTTGTGATAGATTATTAGTGTTTTTGTGGTGTTTTCGGGCTATTCTGTGTTGTTTTCAAGAGCTCGATGAGCATTATTTTTATCCTCCATTTGGGAGCTATTGTGTAAATGTTATACAGATCTAAAAATATCATTTTGTAGGCTGTTATGCTGCTTAAATTTCTATAAAAATTTCCACTTTCATATTTATTAATAATATGTGAAGCTGTGAAATTTTTGGCACTATTTCGGGCATACCCGATTTGGGGTTTATTGAGAAATTGGTGGATCTTTGAAATATTGGTTGTTTGATTTTAAAGATCTAATTAGAGGCTTGAAATATCATATAAAATAAGTAAAGGGACATTTTAGTGGTATCAGAGCTATGATCTTGCCAGCCTGAGGGTTTGTAGAAGTTTGCATGTCAGTTTTGACAGCTACCCAAATCTTGCATGTCATAATTTATGGTTGCATGTTGCTTCTAATCAGTTGCATGTCAAAATTTATGGTTGCATGCTACTTCTAATCATTTTCATGTTATTTCTTGGTGAATTTGATGGTTTCATGTTGCTTCTAAATAGCTGCATGTCAAAATCTATGGTTTCATGCTATTTCTAATCATTTGCATGTTAGTCCTTGGTCTTTGAAGAAGTTATAGCCTATTGGGGTTACACTCTACTTTATCCAGAATGGATAGGTATAGTACAAAGTCTTAGAGGACACAATCTTGGACAATTGATATCCAGAGTTAGAACAATAGAAAGGATGGTTATTTAGACATTCAAGATAAACTTGAGAAAATAAACCATGACATGTCTGAACAGTTGGTTGAGCACCACCGTATGATGAATGACAGGTTGTCCAACCCAACTTAGGTGGATAAGTTGACTGGATTTCTATTTGGTAGATTTTCTCACAGGGAAGATGACACAATTACCATGAACTTGCATGAGGAGTTTGAGAAACTAGCTTATAGCTAGGCAGAGGTTTCAGATTCTACTCTGCCACAGGAGGTAGTGGGTTTAGATGATGATTATGAGGATGTTGTTGTGCACGATGGTGAGATACCTAGTAGAGATGAGTAGACATTGAGCATTCATGACTTTGCTGAGAAAGAGTACCAGGCATAGTTAGAGGCTTCATCACATGAGGTTGAGGCAGGTAGTACTTTACATGATTTTTCTAGCCAGCTGAAGGTGAACAAAGATAGTATTGTAACTTCATTATCTCATCATGATAGGATGTGGGATATGGATCACATTGGAATGATTCAGTTATAGGGTAGGCATAAGGGAGTTCAGGAAAAGTCTTCTTGTGTTGACTTACAAGCGATTAGGGAAGGAATGGGAACGATGAAGTTGAGTTATTTACATCTTCTATTAGATCGTGACCATCTTCTTAGCCTTGTTGGAGACTATTCAGATGCCTTGAGGAGGAAGGAGGAGGAAGTTGTTAGGCTTTCTCATGAGCTTGAGGACACTCAAGCTTCTTTGGTGAATACTCCATTGGCATTACAAGATTGGGAGAGACATAGGGATAAGCATGGCATGGAATTGAGTTTAGTTTCATCTTGCACTCTTGATACTTAGCTTTCTGTGAATGGTAGATCATATGTGGTCATTGATAATGTTGTGAGTTCATCTTGCATTCACATCTAGGATATAGGGACAATGTTAGACAGGTATGTGGAATTAGTTGGTATTGGTCATATTACTCGGGTGAGGAGTTTTCTTGAGTTACCAGCTGATTATAGTTTATGAATATGGACTCAAGATTGTTATATTGGCATTTAGGATTTAGTTGACTAGAAATCTTTAACACTTTTTGGTAGTAGTGATTGTTTGGGGCTATCATGGATTTGACTAGTAGATTGGATAGTGTTGCCTTTTCTTGTGCCACGAGCTTATCCAATGTTGGTATTAGTTTTTATACACCGATGTTGGGCTTTGTTCATATATCCAGTCGACCATTTTTGCTGGAATGTGTTGATGATCTGTCATATTTGGCAGTGTGTATAGATGAGTCTCAAGATCATATTGGCATTGTTGACATCTAGGAGGATGCAATGGGTAGCTTTGAAGACTTAGTTTCCTTGGTGGTTTCTTTTGGTATAGAGGAGTTGGATAGTAGTGCTACAATTTTTGATACTCTATATGTTGATATGAGCTTTGGAGTTGATTTGCATGATATGGATGGTAATACTCTAGAGACCAGTAACATTGAGGATACTCCTTTAGATAGTGCATCAGAGGAGGTTTGTAGGATATAGTCTAGCCAGTGCCATCATGTGCTTAGTCAGTTGAGAGTTAGTGAGCAAGACATTGGTATTTCTTGCCAACATTTCGATGCTATTTGTCAATTGTTAGAAGTTTATGGATGGGGTTCTCCTACTAGTGATGAGAAAGGAGGCAGTTATATTTCCTTGACAGAGTTCCACTCTTTATGGGAGGCTTTTTGGATTTTGAGACAGGATTATATGCAGTTGGTAGCCGATAGAGATTATCTTAATGAGTGGGGAAGTACAACATACGATGCATTTTTGGCCAAGGAAGATGAGGTGAGTGAGCTTACTCAGCAGCTTGAGGTGACTTCTGAGATTCTTGGGAGTACACAGTTGGCTTTCAAGGAGTTACAGTTTCATTTGGCTAAGGTGACCATGGAGTTAGAGCAACTACAGTCTTTTCCAGATTTTGTACAGTCACAAGCTATGGTATCCGGTGATCTGAGGATGTCCATGGTCAAGATTGTCAAAGACAGTGGAGATGGGGATGCATCCATCCTTGATACTAACATTGGCATATCGGGTTCATCCACACTAAAGTCAGGTTCAGTTGAGTTGGGTGTTGCAGCAGATTTTTGTGGTATGCCTAACATGGTGGTGACCTCTAATACTAATGGCACAAAAATTAGAGATGTTGTATCAAAGACCATGTGTGATGTTGGTGAGTTGACAGTTGGCAATGTTCCTACTAGTAATACTACTCCCTTGGTAATGTCTTCAGAGGTAGTAGTCAGTTCCAACTTGTTTAGTGATCGATTGTAGTTAGTTACATCTGGATTGCAGTCTGAGCCACTGACTAAGATTGGCACATTCTATCAACATTACATTATGATGTATGCTCATCAATTCACCTTCGATGACTATGTTGATGAGATGATGATACAAAGATGTACTTTGGTTCCTAGTGCTTATCTTTAGTTATGGGATAGTTTGATGCCTCGAGATGAGAGTTGTGATGGGAAAAACATGGTGATAGGTTCTGTAGTTGACAGCTTGATAATACATGACTTAGAGCAAGAGTTTTGGAGTGATGCTTCAGTGGGTGTTGTTATTGATTCTACTCCTTTGGCTATGACATCTCTTGACTTCGATGGTGATCAATCACAGTGGGTTATATCACTTGTTCATGGTGAGCTGTTGACTGAGGTTGGTTTTTTTTATCAACATTATATTGAAGGGTATGTACATCAGTTAGCATTTGATCCTTGTGTTGAGGATTTGATGGCAGGAAAAATTAATTTGGGTTCCATTTCTTGTTGTTTATCTTGTGATGGCTTTTCACCATCAGGGGTGCATGGGAGTTATGGTTATGAGATAGTGGCCGGTGATCTGTAAAGTTGTGTTGACTGTAGGAGTTGTACAATATGTGGATTCTCCATACTTGGTATAGTTTCATTTGGGAGCATTCATCATTGTTGTAGAGTTGGATTGTACATTTCATATAGGCCAGTGGGATGTGTTGATGATATTTACTATGTTGGTAGTTTGATTTGTCCACTTTACTTGGGTTTTGATGTTCTAAGAGTTTGTGTCTCGTGGGTTTCTAACTGTGGAAGTTGTGACTTTGGAGTTTGGTTGAGCAGTAATTGTCAGTTTGATTATGGATTCCTCTTGTTTATATTGTAGAGTATAGTTCATAATTACATTTGGGATCTAGGCAGATCGATTGGTTTATTTTTTAGCCATTTCTTGAGGACAAGCAATATTTGGAAGGGGAAGACTTGTCATGTCCCCTTTTCAAATAATTAAAAATAATAATCTTTTCTAAGGCAGACAGGCCCAAAATGGTGAAGTTTCAGAAAAATGGGATAATATTTGGAAGCTAATGGACTAATAAATGAAAATTATTATTAAAATATGTTTTATTAACCCCTCTTGGATGTGAGTTAGGGTTATTCCCTCTTTTAAGGGGTTTGGAGCCATTTTTGGGCTGATTCTAGAACTTGATTTTCACTTATTGCTTTGTTGTTCTTCAGAGGCTGCCAAACCTGTGGAGAAGGAGACCCAAGGATGAGAGTTTGAAGGTTTCTAGAAAGGTTAAGGATGGGAGTTTGAAGCCATTCCATGTGCAAGCTCATGCATAGTTTGTCCTTGTTCTGAACAGTGCAGATTTGTGGGTTTTCAGGTGTGTTTTTTTTTTGTAAGAGTTTGGTATTTCTGGTTGAGTATTTCATATCAGTTTGGGTTGCTTCTATATTTAAAAATTTAAAATTTTAAAATAGAGCTGAATATATTTATTTGGTCATGATTATACTTCTGTGATAGATTATTAGTGTTTTTGTGGTGTTTTCGAGCTATTCTGTGTTGTTTTCGGGAGCTCGATGAGCATTATTTTTATCCTCCATTTGGGAGTTGTTGTGTAAATGTTATATAGATCTGAAAATATCATTTTGTAGGCTGTTATGCTACTGAAATTTCTATAAAAAATTGCAGTTTTATATCTATTAATAATATGTGAAGCTGTGAAGTTTTTGGCACTATTTTGGGCATCCTCGATTTGGGGTTTATTGAGAACTTGGTGGATCTTTGAAATATTGGTTGTTTGATTTTAAAGATCTGATTAGAGGCTTGAAATATCATTTAAAATCAGTAAATGGACACTTCATATAATCTCTTTTCATATAGCATATTTCATTACATAAAAAGCACTTACCTCTAAATTCATACCTAGTTTCCTTGGGAGTCTCCACTTTCTTTGGTTCATCCAAGATTTCAACTTTTTTGTTTTTCTCAACTTCTTTAGGTTTCTCAGAAGATTTTTTGGATTCAATCTTATCATCAGATTTGTCTTTTCTTTCAGATTTGATCTAATCTTAGGTTTCTTTGCAGACATGTGAATTAGATAACCAAGACCAATTTTTTCATAAGAAGGTCTTTGTATAGACATAGAATCATGAAGCTTTTCTCTACTAGAATAAATTTTATCAAGCTATTTTTTGCACTATGTCAATTCACCTTACACAATAGTATTGTGCTTATGGAGTTCTTCATGATTTTCTTTCAATGTTTCAACCTCAGATGTTTTCTTTGCCAAACTTGTTCTTAGATTTGCATTTTTGGTCTTCAAATCAGATTCAACTTTCCTAGGATCATTTCTCAAAGTCAACTTGAATTTTGTAATCTTCAACTCATGCTTTAAGATCTTCTACTCAGTCTTTAACATTGAATAGAGATCATCAGTAGTTCCAGATTTAGTAGATTTAGGCTTTGATTTCAAATGCTCAATCTTTTCCTTCAACTAACCAATGTAAACTTTGGAGTCTTGATATCTATCCTTTAGCTTATCTCTTTCTTCAGTAAGGAGATCAATTTGTTCAAGAGCTTCTTCAAGGTTCTTCATCAACTATTCCATATTCATAGGGATCTTCCTTAAGCTATTTAGCCTCTTCAAAGTTATTGGGCTCTAATACCTATTGTTAGAAATAGGGATTTTTGAGAGGGGGGGTGAATCAGTAATCTACAAACTTTAGTCGCCAAATAGATATTATTACTTACTTTAAACCATACATAACAAAGCAATAAAGTAATGTTTAATAGTAACAATAACAATGCACAAAGATAACTCATAACCCCATATTTTCTTAACTAGGGAAACCTTGACCAAGGGAAAACCCCAATGGGGATTATACCCACTAGAAAATATAATAATATATAAGTTCCTTGTTAGAGGATGGACCATTTTAGGAGTCAATGAGAAAATTTAGTATAACTAGTCCCTATTAGGAGACTTTGAATCTGTGTTAGGAGATTTCAACCCTATTAGGAGTTGTAGAATAATGTAAGCAAGATGAGCCCACTACCCAAACATACAATTTCAACTATAGGTAGATTTCACTACTCAAACAAGTAATCTACTATTATTTTACTTCCTTGTCTAATCTTTGATCTTTAGCTTGTCAGATCACTAAATAGTTCATACAAAACATCGCATATATTATTTTCACAAAAGTTCACTAACTTCACAATAACATAAAATCACAAGTTTGTGTACTTCTTGTCACAAGAAGTCCTTTGCATAAATACCATGCCTTTACATAAAATATTGTTGTGTCAACTAAGATCAAAATTCACTTTTCCAAGTTAGAGTAAACATCTAGGATGTCAGCCCTAATTGGACAAGTAATTGTTTTGTAAACAAAACCATTCTTTCCTTCAATTTTGCTATCCTACTTAATCAAAACATGATTAACTCTATTCCATTTAGTCAGTTCAAACTTCTAAGGTTATACACATCATCATCAACATGTATACTATCTCCATGTAACTTCACTTATCATAATATAATGTTTGCAACATGTTATAAACAAAACAATACACTGTTGTTAACCAAATTCTATACTTCGACAATTTTCTAATAACCAAACACTAAGTATCTTTATTTTTGAGGTTTCCTATAAACATGTACATCATGTGTTGCCATTAATGACAACAATTACATATTACAATTAGCCAATTTTGAACAAGTTAAAGGTTTGGTCAATCAAAAAATCAATGGGCTCAATAAAAGGTAAAATAATAAAGTCCCCAAAAAGGGTCAAATATTGGTCTCATTATGAAGAGTTCATTGAGATCTTTTGAATGGTGTTCATTTCATAAAATATTTAGATAATATGTGGAAGATATTAGAGAAATACTTTTACTTCTAAAAATAAAGGAGCTCCCTATTTTTATGAATCCCTATTTTTGTGGGTCTATATTTCCTAACAAATTGGCCTTAAAAAATCTTTTTTAAATGTGATTTACCATGGATTATGAATAAACCCCTATAAAATAGAAAGCTCTCTTAAAATATATCTATTCTGTAATTAAGGATGTAAGTTTTTAAAGTATTATAGCTATTTCTAAGGAGATCCAAAACAAAATTTAAACAAATACCTTCCAAATTTAGCCACCCAAAATAGTGAATGATTAATTAGTACTTGCTGGTAGGCTAACTACTATTGTGACACTTTTTTGGATTACTCATGTGATTTGAATCATTTTGTCAATTTAGAGAACAATAACAAAAGAAAGAAATAATGGTATTGTAAACACATAATAAGCCATATAAAAATTTCTATTCATTCATAATACTAAATTTTTTGTACAATTATGGAGAATCTTGTAAGTGAGATGTATTCCTGAGATTCAAAATCAATTTTTGGACAAACTCATGGATGAGTTGTATATCAAAGTTCATAAAAGTTGGGCCATCCTATGGATGATATGTATGTCCATGAACTCCATAGGAGGTGGGCAATCATGTCATTGAGATGTATGCCCAAAAACTCCATATACAAGATCTAGTACAAATTGGAAATCTTGACAAATGAGATATATGTCCATACCATTCTCTTTTTTAGTTCATCTTAAGCCTTTTTATACATCTTCATGAAAGTTGAAAGGACATTTCATCTAAATCTTCATATCTACATCTTCATGGAAGTTGAAAGGTCACTTCATCTACATCTTCATTAGAAGTTGAAAAGTCTTTGCAATTGAATAGGGATAATAATTAATTAAAAGATCTAATTTAATCTAATATTCCCATCAATTCTAATATTTCCTTCCCTCTTACAATGCAATGGGCCCCATAGTCTTATCACCTTTGAGATAGTATTTAGATATGTTGTCAATAATAATTCTACCAAGCTACTTGAAAGTGAGTGTTAAATGTCATATATTAATTATTCCTTTCTATAAATGTTGGAAACCTATCCAATCAATTTTGGTGTCAATAGAAGCATGGAAAATGTATAATGTGGGCTAGGTGGGCCTAATGTAAAAATATTATGGGATATGTTGGAGTTTTTCAACTACTAAACAACAAAAGCTCAATACAAAGATAATAATACTCACAAATCTAGGGACTAGCTACTAGCTGTTAACAATTATGTATGCATATTATTTGGATCCAATTTCAACAAAACCAAGACTACTTTTCTACTGTTTAGGTTCTGCAAAACTAAGGTGGGTATACCTAGGGGTTGATTCAAATGAATATTGTTTTATGAGAATTATTTTAGTTTCATTCTTATTCTCATCTTCTACATCTGACATATACATAGTTTTATCCATTCCTTGACATTTTCAAATGATATACATCCCTTATGAGTAGATTATGTCACAATTCTTCTTAAGATTTAAAAATATTTTTGAAAATAGTAGCTATCTAAGACTCAAAAATTAGATGTAAACGAGTACTAACCTTCTTTGAAACTCTTAAAATTGTAAAATAAAATTGATTTTGATTTTAGAATTGGTGCTTTTTCATGATATCTCTATCTATAGACTGGATTAATTGGATCAATGCTTTATCCATTTGGATTCAAAGTCTACTTCAATTTATAGATCTAATTGATTGCATTACAACCAATACTATTAGTAATTCTTACTGGAATTCATTCTTATAGATATTACCTTAGCAACCCTATCAAATTCATTATACCATTTACTTAATTCATTGAATCGATAGCAATAGTGAATTGACGTACAACCTAAGTGAATTGCATTAATTGGACAAGCTTTTCTCACACAACATTAGAATGACTAGGTAATAGCAATGGAGACAAAATTTAGCACAAACATATATGGGGACAGTTCAACCTTGTATTAATCTTCTTTGAAAATTTTATACAATTGTAATAGAACTTCAAATGACTCTAGAAGAAACATTAAACCCCTATAATGTCAATATATTCCCAAATATTTCTAGAAAAATACATTGTGAGTTTTGCACTAATAAACTGGACTAAGCCATATTTAATATAGACCAAAATTAACAATGAATTTAGGCCCTTCTCTAGCCTTGGAATCTCACATAAATAGAGTGAGATGAAACAAGCTTTAGGCATAGAGAACTGATAGATGTCAACCAGACAAAATATATTTGCATTTATCTATCACAAAAAGACAAAAATCTATGTAACGTAAATATTTGTATATCAAATTATTCCTTTGGTAGGCCCCTCTTATATTACATTCTCAAATGCTATGAATCCCATGATTGGGTTTTAGTTATTCTAAGTCCTCGGTATATGTAGCTATCAAGTTCACCAATGATGTGTTAGGCTCTGATTCCTAAAAATTCACCTCTACTTTGGCATTTCCACTTGCATCACCATGTACTACCAAGGTGATAATTATATTTGGTTTCATTTTTGCCATATCATCCATCTAGCCCAAGGTACTTTCCACATGAGATAGTTTCTCTTCTTTGACTTCTTCTCTCTTCTGATCTTCTAAAGGTGTCTCAATGATCTATATTTCATTTGGGTTCATCTTTAATGGCACCTAGTATGGCAATACATGTGGAGTTCCTCTGAAACCATAAATCCTTAAAATAGTTGAAATAGAGTATGGGATAATGTCTCCCTAATTATGTGATACTTTCAAACCAATAGGATTATACATGGGCCTGATAAGACTTACCAATGCCTTAGGTACTCTGGGATTGTCACTTAATAAAATGCACCTCTATTTTGAAGAAAAGTACCTATCAAATTTGACAAAACTAGCTTTTTCCACATCCCATGTCATATTTGTACTCCATAATTGGACTTCTGGTGCTTCTCCATCCCATTCTCTATTCAACTTCATTTCCTTACCAAAATATGTTACTCTTTTGAACAAAAAAAATGCATCAACAAAGAATAATGATCAAAAGTTTTCTCTACCTTGTCTTTTGCCATCCCAACTAGGCATGTGTGAATTTCTTTTGCTAAATAAGAGGAAAAATCAAAGATAACATCAACACCACAAGAAGAAATCTAAACAATCATATACATAAAACTTATGGGAATAAAATCCTTTTCATCTTCACCAAAAACTCTACATAGAGTCATATATGCCCCCATAGGCTGGATATTGAAATACCCCTTTTTGAAAGGCTCCCTAGAAGATGTTGTGATTGTTGGTAAAGTTCCAATTGTACCAGTATGCGCCCTTAGTGCACCCTACCTAATGGAATCCTTCTTTGACAAATATTCCTTTTCTAACCCTTGTAGGTCAATGGGCATATGATACTCTGTCAGTGGCTCTAGGCCAAATACCTCTCATATTTCCTCAAGGCTGGTTGTGATTAGAATCTTGCCATGAATTCTTCTCACTATTCTGATTTCTCAATCATAATTTTTTGCAATAGCCTCTAAGAGGTCATAGTCCATAAAGGCACTAGGAACCACTAGCTTTCCCAAATCAAAATTCTAGACATTTGCATGAGGGTCAAATAAATTCCTTTCTAAAAACCATTTTTTTAACAAAGAAAGCCCAAGTTCAAAAGTCTTGGCATCCCTAACCCAATTCCCCCTATCATATAACCCATCTAAAATTTTGAGTGTGGGGCTTAATGAGGTTAACTTGTTTACTTTCACAATTTCATTTGTGGATTCAGGTAGTAATTCAAGAAGATCATCATGGATATTCCTAGCCAAATAGACTTCCTAGCTAGAGAAAACCTTCTTTGAAGGCATACTAAATAAAATTTACAGAAAACTAGATTACATCAAAGAATATGGAGCATAAGAACTTACTTTATTTTCTACTTATTCTTCTCTATATTTATGTGGTGTTTACCAAACAAAGGGAAATTGTTTCACATTTTGATCAAGCCTAGCATGAATTCTCAATAACTTCTTCTTTGGAAATCTAAAATTTTGACATGAATATTGCAAATCTTTCTGCAATATACTCTATTTTTTGCTTGCATGAGAAGCTTTCATTTCTCATAAATGAATTGTACGAAAAATAGGGTGGCACCTTCTTTTTTTAAATTTGCACTATTGATCTTAGAAAATTTGATGATCCAGGAGTGAAAATAGGAATGACTTGTTTTCCATTCACCACACTAGATGTCAATCCAATGAAATTACTCCAGCTGCAATTTACCTTCATTATTGGCAATATAAATTGGACCCACTTGTTCTTGGGGACATGTGTCATCAAGGCACTACATTGCTATGCATAAAAGGTGAGCATTTTGTGTATGCAACATATTGATAGCCATTGATTTCATTTAATTCCAACGATGAGCATTTGGCTCATGGTTCAACACAACTATTGTGGGTCCCTTCTTTGCTCCCTTTGGTTGCTATGTCAACCCTTAAAAAGTGTGCAACTTCCCATAGCAACGAAGTGACAACCATTGATTTGAGCTTGATCTAACAGTGAGGAATCTAAATTAATTTTCATTTAACTATGGTGGGTCCCCATGTTCTTTACCTTAGTCACCATGTCACATTGAGTAAATAGCATGCAATTCTTCACAGTGACTTGGAAACGATCATTGATCTGTCTTTGATCTCCATCTACCCTTTCCTTTTGAGTGTGGGTCCATGTCATGAATGACTTAGAAACATCTTGACAAGTTGGAAAAGATATGAATATTTTAATCCATTTTTTGACATCATAGGATTGGGCCCCACCATATTCCATATTTTTCAAGTTAGGTGCTATGTTGCTACTAGTAGGATGCAAGGACTTTCTGGTCATGACATAGCAACCTCTTCTATTTTTGAAAGTCCCAGTGCACACATGTTTCTTTGCAAGATGCCATCATATCAAGGCAAGCACATCGCTCATTTATTGGGAGCCAGCCTTCCAACTGCTGCAGAAAACCTATTTCCTAGCAAGGTGTTATGTCTCTACTGGCAAGATTCCTTACTTTTCTGATCACAACATAGCGACCTCCATAATACTATTGAAATTTTAGTGTCAAGAATATTTCCACACTTCCATCATGATTACTTATAATAGATTCCTTTGACTATGTAGTGAAAGTGCACAACACCATTACAACTAAGAAATTTTTGGTGCCCATCTTTGTTTAAAAACTTGCTATCTTTTCTATTCTCTGATACGGCGCTATGTCACTATGAGTAGGGCACATTCTTTTTCTAGTTGCAACATAGTGACCCACTGGGAAAACCAAATTCCAGTGACATCGATTTCAATTTTTTCCAACTAGTCACTTCTCCAGCACTAACAACTCTAACATCAATCATGTCACCAAAAGTTGGAGTAATTAAGAAAATACAGTGTCAACTCTCCACTTTATGACACCATCCTTCCATTTCCTGGTAGTCGCTATGTCATGTAGGTTAAAATCCACACACTTCCTTTAAGCAACATAACAACCACCATAGATCTGGAAAAGATCTAATAGTGTTGAAAATTTGGGAACATGAAATGGGAAAGTGGGACTTTAAATGGGTCCAAAAGGAATATTCCAAATTCAAAAAACTTTGTGCCCAGTTAAAATTTAAAAAGCACAAGACCTGGGCATAAAGCTTAGGGCTTAATAGGGCTTCTCATAGGATTTTAAAATTTTAAAATTGCAATAGCAAACAATGAAAACCCTACCAGGCAAGACATAGAAATTACTCTGATTTTATACCTAGAACTATGACAATTTTATTTTGTACAATTCAAACCAATAGTGGCTCAATGAAAACATTGGATTCAAATTAGAGCTTAGAATCCATGGGAGAAGTAGACAACATACTTGGCTTTCCTTAAAACCTGATAACTCTGAGAGAGCAATAGTAATAGGGACAAAACTATGCACAAGAAACTCTACAAATATCAAAGGATATACAAATGTATAGAAAACCTAAAACTACTGCTCATGGATAAAACAAGTATTTCATCAGAAATACCTCTTCAAGAACTATCCATGAACTGGAAGATCAAGAATGTTACTTGATAAATCCCTCAATAAATAAGAATCCTCTCCCCACAAAGCTTCAATTAGACAGGGACCCAACCATATAGGGTCAAATTTTCCATGTTTTCCTTTTTCTTCAATTATTGCATTCCACATGAGGACCAAATCTGTAGATTCAAATTTCTTACTCATTGTTCTTCTATCATATAATATCTTGACCTACAATTGCAACTTTTGGTTCCTAAGAGATGCTTCTCTCCTAGTTTCTGCTAATCCTACAAGCTCATCCAACCTTTCTTGCATATCATTAGTAATATCTTCATCATACAACTGGATATAATTATAGATCCCTACTAGGTTATTCTGAAGCATCCTTGCCTAAATTTTGTACACAATATCAAAATGTGCTACACCAACAACTTTCTTCATAGTCACCTTGTCAACCCATATTGCTAATTACAATTTACAATTCCAAGCTTTTTTATTATCTTCTAATTTCCTTTTTATTATTTTCAACAAACTCTTATTTGTGGACTCATCTTGTCCATTGCCTTGTGGATGGTAAGGAGAGCTTTCTGATCTTTTTATCCCATATTTATCATATAATTTTATAAACTCCTCAGATCTAAAGCACATTGCATTATCTATCACAATTTTTTGTGGGCAACCAAATCTTGAAATGATGTTATTAAGAAGAAAATTGTTCACAACCTTACTTGTTGCATTTCATTTTGGAATTGCCTCTACTCACTTTGTGAAATAATCAGTAGCAACTAATATCTAGGAATAACCACTACTAGACTTGGGAGAGATCTCACCTACAAAATCCATTCCCCATTGCTGAAATGGTGCTTGAACTTCAACTAGCTTTAATAGAGCATTCCCTGAAAATTTTAATTTATCTACAAATCTTTAGCGGGAATCACATTTTCTAATCATTACCTGAGCATCCTTAAAAAGATATGGCCACAAAAATCCAACTCTCATCACCTTATATGTAGTGGTCTTAGCCATATAATGTCCTCTACAAACTCTAGTATGCATCTCATTCAATATGTTTGTTGATTTCTTTTGATCAACACAATTTAGCAGTATTCCTTCAAAATTTCTCCATGATAAGCTATATTTTGAAAAATAATATATCTAATGGCTTGTAACTTAGTGCTTCTATTTTCATTTTTAATCAAATGAGGAGGAGCTTCCATGTGTTGTAGATAATGGATGACATTAGTATACCATTCATAGTGGTCCATATCACACAAACCTGAATTTAAGTCATTTGTTGCCAAGTTTATTTTATTCACATCCAAATTGGATTGAGCCATAAGCTTAGCTAATCCCTAGCCTCTTACCAATTTCATTATCTATATTTCAATGTTAAACTCTTGGATCGCATAGATCCACCTACATCTCCTACCCGAGAACTCTTGCTAAGAATATATGTCCTTGACAACTGCACTAGGTACAAATGCAATGATAATGGATCCTACCAAATAAAACCTAAAAACCTTAACATCCTTAACCAAAGCATAAGCTTGCTTCTCATTAATTTCATATTTCAATTCAGTAAGTTGTAATGTTTTGCTAAAGAATGCAATAGGCTATTCATTTCTTTCCTCATTCTTCTCCAAAAAAACTGCAACTATAGTATGGAAAGATGCAAAAGAAAATATGTGCATAGGTTTTGTGTAGTTAGGAGTCCTAAGGACTAGAGCATTTTTTATGGCAGTCTTAATGTCTTGAAATTCTTGTGAAGGTTTACCATCCCAATTGATAGTAGCTCCTTTCGTAAGCATTTTCAGAATAGGTCTGCTAATCTCAGCAGAGTTAGTAACAAACCTCATGAAAAAGTTAACTTTCCCAAAGAAAGATTGTATTCCCTTCACATTGTTTAGCTTAGGAACCTTATCAATGGCTAACACTCTCTTAGGATCTATCTTTACACCCTCTTTTGATACTATGTGTCCTAGTAACCTACCCTTTGTCACTCCAAATGTACATTTCTTTGGGTTTAATGACATTCCATATTCCATGGCTTTGATAAAAATCTTCTCCAAATGTCTACAATGGTCATCAACCCTTTTGGAATAAGTTGTAAGGTCATCCTAGTATACAACCATAAACTTATTGATGTACTCATGGAAAGCTACATCCATAGCCCTTTGAAAAGTGGCACCAACATTAATCAACCAAAATGACATTCTCACATATACATAAGTACCCCATGGAGTTATGAATGTTTTATTAAACTACTTGTCTTCCTTCACCAAGACCTGGTTATACCCTGAGAATCCATCCATCATGGCAACTTGTAATTATCTTTTAGGGAAGCAATCTTTAGATTTCTGAAATCCACACACAGTCTAAGGTTTCTATTCTATTTCCTGATAGATACTAGATTTGAGACCCAAGTGGAATATCTAATAGGTTTATTTATCCCTCCATCCCTTAATTTCATCAATTCTTCTTGCATTTTGGGTGCTAAGGTGGGATTTACTAGTCATTTCTTCTGCCTAAAAGGTTTCATGTTTTCTTTCAGTGGTACAACATGTTGGAAAAGGTCTTCTCTATAGGCCTTGAGATCCTCATAAGACCATGCAAAAACATATCTATATTTTCTTAATACATCAATCAAAAGATTTCTAATTTTAGCTAATAAATTTTGACCAATATAAACTTTCTTGGGGGCCTCATTAGTTCCAAGGTTTATTTCTTCCAGCTTTTGAGGTTTATAATCTATAGCCCCAAGTCTTACCATATCTTGGTTATCAAACTAGTTCTCTAAAATAACTAGATGTTTAGGTATTTTATTAGTCTTTAATTGTATGACCTCTTGACAAAAAATTGTTTCCTTACCATCTATACTTTCAACCAAATCACTACAGTCCAATTCTTTACCATGGTATTTATCTTCATTCAACAAGAAATTTATGATGTCTTTCTCATCTTCAAATACTTGCCAATGTTCAATATTGTTAGGTATTGAAGGTCTATTATGGACGTCAATCTATGAAATTCTTGCAAATGATACATCATGTGGTTTAATTGCTACCTTTGCTAATAGGTCAGCCATCTTATTCTGAGTTCTACATCTCTCCATGAAATACCAAATGCATCAAAGAATTCTATTTGATCCTAGACAACATGTCTATAGTATTTTCAATCTTTTATTTTTAGAGGCATATGTTTCCCTTATCTGTGAGATAACCAATTTAGAAACACCTATAACATGCAACTTTTTAATTCCATGGTGGGTAGAAACTTTCAACCCTAACAGTAAAGCTTCATATTCAACTATATTGCTGGTGCATGAAAAATTTAGGGTGAAGGAGTATCTAAAAGTATTCTTTTTAGGAGAAACAAAAACCACCCCTACCCCTGAACCTTCTTTAGAGATAGCCCCATCAAAATACATGGTCCATAATAATAGTGAATCCATACAAAACTCAACTTCATGCTCAATCATAGCAAGCAACTTATAAACTTCTTGGATAATTAACTTAGCTCTAAATGCATTCACACCCATGTCTAAGAAACAAGTAGAATCTTTGTCAATTTCCTATGCCAAAATATGACTGACCCTTGGCTCTTTATCTACTTTAATAGCCTTATTTCCTATGTGAAAAGCTACATAAGTTAGGTCACATTGTAGGCTACCTCCCATAGTAGCACTCCATTTTCTAGGGAGCAACATTCCATAGTATGGAGGAATATCAACTACAAGGACTAACATAGTTGATTCTACCTTAGGGTATGTAGCTAGCTTAAATGGTAGAGCATTGATAGTACCTATAGCTAGAACTTCTTTGGCATCCATACCTCTACATCTACCTTGTTTAGTGTCTACTTTCAACCCTAGGGCTTCCATTACTCTGAAGGGCATGATGGTATTAATCTATCATACAATTTTTTTAGGGTTTTTCCCTTTATAATTAGACTAAGAAAGAAGGGGTCAATATCTTCTATATATGCTACTGATGAATCATCCAAGAACATTTGGGGAATTTTTGATATAATACCACTATCTTCTACTACTAATGAGGTTTGTTGAATGACATTTTTCTCTACACTATTGTTATTATTTCCTATCCCTGCCAACCATGACAAGGCTTTTCTTTTATGCTCTTCAATTCTAAATAGTTCAGATAAAGGTACCTTTACTATTATTTGGGATAACATAGATATCATATCAATAGTTTCATATACCATGGGTTTCACAAGAATACCTAGAGTTGAAACCTTTTGAACACCAGGCACTATTACTTGCTTGATAGTATCAGATCCTGATTTCTTTTCTTGCACAATTACTTTTTTTGTCTCCTTTTTTTGGAATTGAACCTTCTTCTTGGGTTCCCCCTTCTTGGTTTTGATGACTTTAACCTTAAGTGTCTCTACATTAGCCTTCTTGTTTTCATCTTCCATCTTGTGTGCAATATCCTTTATGAATATACTAGAAGGCTTCCTAACATCATTATTAACTATTTAATTTCTCAAATTGTAATTGTTATTTACTTGGGAAATCATCTTTGTAGTGATCCTATCAATCTCCTCTTTAGAGGGCATTCTAAAGTTTACATGGCCAACTTTAGAAGATGGAACACATACCTGATCTTCATCACAACCTTCATCATCTAAAAAAACTTGTTGATGATGTAACTAATAGGAAACTCTCTTATTTGTAAGATCAATTTCAATTTATTCTAAATTAGAATCCATACAATTGTCACACATGCTAAATATATTACAACTTACATCATCATGGCTTTTTTCTTCTTCCTCATCCTCATTTTGACCTAAAGCAAATGGTTGAGCAACTACACAATAATCTGAATAGTGGGGTGATTGACATATGATGCACCATGGCACATCGTCATTCATACTAAAGAGCTTCTTTGTAGAGGATCTGGTGTACCCTTATCTTTTACATTTTAGGCCTAGTTAGGAATTGGTTTACCATCCTTCCATTAGGTGGTATAAGGATAGTTCTACATTTTGGGTTGTCTATTGAAATTGTTGTTGTTCACTAGGGTTTTCTCACCAACATTAGGCTTATGTGTATTGAAAGTAGTTGGGTTCATATTTTTCAACAAGTCCAATACCTAACCTATTGTGGGTTCGTCAAGTTTCTTACCTGCAGGAGTTTTATCAACTTCCTTCTTATTGTTATTCTTGGGATTGAACAACTTTAAGTCGTCTCTCCTACCAATCCTACTAGATGCTTTCATATTATTTTTAATATTTACTACAATATTATAAGGATCTCTCAAAGTTTTAGGATCTTTATCCCTTAATTGGTAAGCCATCTTGCTATCAAAAGCATTAAAATAGTTGTAAGACAACATCCTCATTCAACCTCATAACTTGGAACAATTTATACATCCCTTTTCAAAATATCACATTGAAATCAAATGTAGAATCATTAGGGCTCTTTTTGATGTTATTGAATTCATTCAACATAAAACTAGAATTAGTATTATCTCCATATTTTTCATTAAACAATTTTTCCAAATCACTCCATAAAATAATGTTGTCATCAAGTAATCTTCTGAACCAATTCCTTGTATCTTTAGTTAGTGAATGAATAAATAACTTCATCATCACATCCTTATGTTCAACTTCAAAGTCATTTAGAATATCTAAGAAAATTCTCAAGTTATCTTCACAAGTAACAACATTATTTCAAGAGAACTTGACAACTTTATCTCTTAAATCAAAAGATATAGGGTGTGGAGCACTAGGAATACCTACAAATGACATTTGTCTATACTTTTCCATGTAGATGGGTATCTTCTGAAAATCAACAACATTTGAGGTGCTTTCTATATTGGCTTGGTTGAGAACAACACTTTGAGATTGTTGAGGTTAGATGACTAGGGACTTGAGTACTAATGGTGGATGATGAGGCAGGGGCAGATTGAGATATTCCCTGATTTGAAATTATTGGTGCACAAGTAGGTACAGAAGTTGTAGCCAGTGTAGAAAAGTTTGGTCATGAAGCCAACGTAGAATTAGATTTTATGAATTGATTTTTCCTCCTAGTTTCTACAGCTTGGGCTTCATTCTCAACCTTTTCAAGTTCCTTTGCAATATCTTCTTTCTCTTTCCTTGTCTTTTCCAAATCTAAATCTAAATTTGACATAGGGGGGTTTATAGATTTACTTGTTGCTACATGAGGCTCATTTATTTGGATTCGTTGGTGTAAATAAGTATTTACTTATTACACTTACTTAAGTTTATTTAGGTGAGACACTTAGGAGTTTGTGTACTCTCATAGAAGTATGCAAATCTAATTATGCACATGGTGTCTACAACATAGGAGTTTGCATCATTCACTGAGTTGTCATGTTGACAACATAGTTATTCACAATCCTTATTTAGCACATGTTGTCTACACCATGGATTTGCATGCTACACCATTGTA
Organism: Cupressus sempervirens; assembly: GCA_028749045.1. Taxonomy (NCBI): domain Eukaryota; kingdom Viridiplantae; phylum Streptophyta; class Pinopsida; order Cupressales; family Cupressaceae; genus Cupressus; species Cupressus sempervirens. The sequence continues at coordinate 9,230,312 of CM053786.1, forward strand.
GGCTTATCCTCACATCATCACACTTAATCCCGTGCTTAATGGAGGATAACCCATATCTAGTGGACATGTGCCTAGTTGTATGACTTATCATGATGCTGACTTCTATGCATTCTAGAAGCTCTCCTGGGGCCTTTATATACAAGCACTCCTAGTGTACTCTCAACATGGCATATTGAATATATCATCATTCTAATCATACTCTCTCTCTTGGTTTACATTTGTGCTTGTGTTTGAGTTCTTAGTTCTTGGGTGAATTTTTCCCTTAGAAAAATTCTTACATGGTATCAAAGCTCTTGGATATTTTCTCATCACATAGTTGTTTGAGACCATTCTTGCTTCAATACTTTAGCCCAAATCTAGAGTACTACAAAAATTGGGAGCATCTAGAGCCAAATCTGACCTCACCATTGCATCCAGAATGCCAAATAAGTGAAGATTGGCTATAAACTTGGCTACCTTTCCCCAAAGTCAATTGTGAGGAAAAATTTTTTGTCAAATCAAAAACCAGAGGCCCCAATTTACAATTTGGGTATGGTCATTTCTTGCAGATTTAACTGATTTATTTAGATTTGCAATTTTTTCTCTACATTTTCAATTGCAAATTTTTGAAATTTTTTTTTCCCTTTGGGTACATAGCAAAGAAATTTTATTAGTAGAACTACATAGTGACACCTTGGCTCTAACATTTTTGGAGGAGTTTATTATTTTAATCATAGGAGAAATCTTTCCATTTTTAGCAAGAAGGCCATACAAATAAGAGGATTTCATCATACATAGTGGGTATCTCACTAGAATATTCCATCAAATATTCTCCACCAACACAAAGAACTCCACTGGCCTCGGCAAGCCCTTGTTCCCAACGGTTGAGCCTTGCATTCCTCCAATGGATACATTGTTACATAACACCTATAGAAATTTTGTTTTAAACAAGTCCACACACCCTGTGGGGTCAATGTGGGACAAATCCTTTTAAAAACCTAGTGGTCATTTTACAATTTTCTGACATCACGTTGGAACCTTCAGTAGTGGATAGGTATATTCTAGTGCTTGTCATTTCCCAGTGGATATCTAATAAGATCCAACACTGTCTTAAGTTTTCTCGAACCAAAGGTTTGGCCTCCACACATATTGAATAGCTATCACATGTAGAGAAACCTTTGGCCCTATCAGCCCATCCATGTCAACTGATAACACGCAGCCACATGTCTACAATAGGACAATAAATGTAGGTTTACAGTCAGCCTACCCCATAGACTTTTCTTGCCATATGTATAGTAGACACATAGTCTGAGCCATGTTATTAGTTGACTAAGCAAGATATCGATGTATGATGTTTTTGTGTCTCTCTATTGTGCTCTTTTTATTTCTACATCATTGGTTTTAAATGTCCTCATCTAACTTTATGCAACTATTCTACATGGAAAGATATAGCATGGAGTAGATTAATAGAAAAAGGATATAGTCTTTATGTTGATGGTAAAATTTCTACACCTATTAATGCTAAAGAACTCATTAATTTGAAAATTCAAGACCAATAGGCTTTAGGAGTTATAAGGAGTTTTGCACATGGGGATCTTCTCTTTCACATTAAAAATTGTTCAAACTCTAAAGAATCTTAGGATAAACTTGAGTCATTGTATGGTAAGGTGGATGAAGAAAAGGGATTGAGGATTGAGGATGATCTACTTCTCTTGGATCCAAAGAATTTTGACACAATTTAGGATTAGATCATAAAAGCCAATGAGTATAGGGAACTTCTAAAAGATTATGGAAATCTCATGAAGGATGAAAATTTGATTCATTACATAGTGAAGAGGCTACCTCTAGAGTACACTTCCTTTATTTTGAGTTTTAATACTCATAGGTTGACCATGGGATCTACTTACTAGAAGCCTTCATTTGATGTATTCATAGAAATGTTGATTGTTGAGTAATATCACTGTAGACACTCAAAAATGGTTCACATCTACGACCTCATCACTTCTTGATACTAATGTTTCCCATTTTCTCATTCTACTAACTTTTATCTTTTGGCCAAATTGACCATATTTTGTCATTTGTATCCCCTTTCACATCAATTTCATATCAACTCAGAATCATATCAAATCAACTCGAAATCACCCCAAATAAACTCAGAATCACTCAAAATTGGTCCTAATCAACCCAAAACATATCAAACATCCCAAATCAATCATCATTTATCTACTCCTAGGCATTTTTGTGGCTTTCAGTGCCTTGGAAACCTATCAACCTATTAATCTTATCAATCTGACCTTAGTACTGTCATGGCTCTTAGTACTAGGTCAAGATATCATTCATGTCATTCAATATTTGATGTTGTTGAGGCTTTCAATGTAAGATCATGGAATCATCAACCATTTTAATAATATTGACATTGTTTGTCAATGTTATTATGATCAAACCTTATCAATCAATTTCAATCCTATAGCATTTACAATGTCGGTTAAATATTACATATCAATTAATTCATGTCATGTGTCCTTGGCATGTTATAAATTTTGATCTATCAATTAATTTGACAATGGTTTTGGTCTACGTTTTCATCATCTTATTCGATATCCATCACCATCACATTTTCATCAAAAGATATGGTCGCATTCATTTAATCAATTTGGCCAATCATCTACTAATTTTCTCTATAGGATTAAATAACCCATAATTTAATTCTATTATTCTCACTAATTATTCTTCCTGATTATCATCCTCAATTAATTAATTTTATTAATTAATTGATTCATTATCTGCAAACCATGGAAATTTACAATTTCCTAAGTTCTATTTTCCATCATTAATTCCATTTTCTACTAATTCTTATTTTGTGGAATAAGAGGATTTTTAATTCAAATATTCCATAAAATATTGCGTCATCATGACCCTTGGATGTGACACCTCATGGATCCTCCTTTGACACTTGGCTGAGACTTGTCATAATCAAATATTATTACCTCTTACACATGTCCCTATTTGGCTTATTCGTCATAGATTCTTGGCTTTAAGTGGGTTGAGGAATCTTATGACGCGTCATAGATTCTCTTCCAAATTTGACTCTCATGTGTCATAAGAATCCTACTTTTGGCATATTCTATCATATGCGTCATAGGAATCTCTTGCCACATCGCATGTCTGTGGGTGACAAATCCAATGCTCTCACCCTACATGAAAATTATAAAATGGACACCCTTCCTCTCATTTCAGCCTAGAATGCTTAAGTCTTGAATCCTTGAATCTTTGAGTTTTTGAGTCTCTACTAATTTCCATGTTGCATTCTCTCTCTCACATAAAATCACACTTCAAGTATTCTCATGGCATTATCACTATCATAGGTTTTTGTTTCAATTTTGTGTGCACTATAGGCAACTTTGGAGCTACAATCATTTCGAGAAGAAAGGACATGGGAGCTACAAACAGAAAAGGGAGTTTTTGCTTATGTTTGCTTTCTTTTTTTTAGTTTGGCTTTCATGGTAGACTAAGGGGTGATAATGTATGATTATTGAGTTTGTGATTTTCTCATAGTATGCTATGCTTTTAGCCCTTTTTTTTTGTCTTACATTTGGTGAACCCGACGTGAACATGCATATCTAACTTGGGTTTTCTTGTTTTCGCTCATAGGTGCAAGGAAGGAGCTCACTTGGAAGGGTATAATGACTATCTGCTCTTCTTTTTTACACATATATTAATTAGGGGGTTGATTAAAATGCTTATATGCTGTTGTTTCATACATTCTATTAGCTTGCTATCCTAGGTCACACTCTGCTCTATCAAGGCACACTTGAGACCCCTAGGAGGAGTTTTAGGAGCCCAAAAGACACCAAAGCCTCTTTCTATTGTTTCCAACTTACCAACTACACCCATCTGGGCCCCAACTATTTCATTGATGTAGTGTGCACTGTTTGGGCACACTTGGGAGTGTAGCTCTGAAAATTTCAATTTCTAAGTCTTGACTAGGCACCCATCTCCCCACACCCTGCACCTCACTTCCCAACTGTGCCCTAAAACTACCAACTGTGCCCAAATGGGCCCCAACTATGTCATTGATGTAGTCTAAACTATTTGCGCGCACTTGGGGATGTTCAGAGCAATTTGGACTGTCAGAGCACACCTAGTTTCACAGTAAGCACATGCATCAATCAAAATCTACATTTCAAGTTTCTATCACTCTCTAGGACATAGATTAGGTAATTTTTGTGTTTCTGATGGTCTATTTGCAGCATGTGGCAATCATGGGATGAAGACATGATCATAAACTACTAATACTTTGTTTGCAGGATGTTATCGAAGACTTTACGTGTCTTTCAAAACTATGTGTGTGGATTTCCTAGATTAGATAACATTTCGTTTGGTGCTTAAAAAGAACCTTTTTCTTTTCTACCTGACATGTCTATGGTGTTAGATCCCTATGAGTTTCATTAGACATATCCTCTCCCCTCGCCATTCATGGATCTTGGGTGTAAGAGAAATCCATACAACTTCTATAGGAGGCCTACCTTGGACCAAGATACTCGATATTGGGTATACTAGGGGATGACCTCAGAGCGATAATGGGCCAAAGCCAGGTCAACATTTTAGCTGCTATGTAAAACTCAATTATAGTGAAATCTGTGTCAGCGGTATTGCTACGTGATAGCTCTCCTCTAGTACCCTTGTGGTGTGTCAAACCTCGGTTCTCGGGGCTGGGAGACCTTCTGCGAAAGTTTATCATTAACTTGCTAAACGGAATGCCCTTACTAAAAACCATGTTTTAATGGCCAAAATCCTTTCTATCCACTAGCTCAAGGGGTCACCCATGCCCGTGAAGACATCCTACATTCTTGTGGTCCTTAGTAGAGGCAACAGTCCCTTGGGAAGTCATGCCCCTTGGGAAGCAGATCTTGGTAGCCCCGAGAAGTGAGTGCACTGTAAGGGGGAGCCTGTGGTGCCAAGATCCTAGGTTGTCTTCTCTGGATAAGCATGGCTAAACTTTGGTTCAAGTAGGAATTCAGTGGATACAGTCCTAAAAGCCTAGGTTGTGGTGTGTTTGTTAACTTTTACAACAACTATTCTTGTCTTAATATGTCTTGCATGTGTGTAAAACATAATCAAGATAAAAGACAAACTTTTAAATTTACACCTTGGATATCATTTGAACTTGTCAAAACATCACACATTGCCAAAACATTTCAACCTTATCAAACTTTGCAAACATTGATTCAACACACTCGAACCTTGGAAAACATGGCGACTTGTGCTCTTAAATGTGCTTGGCAAAATGTAGATCTAATATTTGCATATATTTCACTCGAATTCATCCTAGTGCAGGCTTCATTCTTGCATCATATAGACTTCATATTGCACCTTTTAGTCCTCATTTAGTATCTATTACTTTTCATATTGCATCCATTTAGGTTCAGTTTTACTTTCCTTAGTTTTTTGCATTCCCATCTTAGAATCAGCACTTTGCATTCACCACCTTGCATCTTTACATACCTATTCATCATCTTGACCACTTTATCCATTATTTTAGGTGTCCTAATCATCATTTTGAGCATCCAAACTAGCCGTAACACTGTCCTCTACCATTGACCTCTCTGTGACATCAATCCTGAAACCATAGCTTCCAGAATTGCCTCAGTTTCAGCCCAGCTTACCAACTGCACCCAGAAACTACCAACTACATCCAACTGGGCCCCAAATACATCATTGATGTAGTTTTCACTGTCTAGGTGCACTTGGTGATCCTAAGATCTAGTTTTGGGTTCCAGATAACATTTTGGGGCTTCAACAGTGTCCTTAGGTACCTGGTTAGCTCCCCTCGCACTAGCTTGCCCAAATCTGCATTCTATAGCACCTAATCATCATCACCTTCACTTAATACACCATTATATATGTCATTTTTCATCTCCCAACCCATCCTAACATCAACCCCAGCATCCTTTCTTCTTGCCATGTCAGTTTGGTAACCATATCCCTCAAAATCAGCAAACATTCTTCCTAGCTTACCAACTGCGCCTAGAAACTACCAACTACGCTCAAACTGGCTCCAAGTGCATCAATGATTCAGTTGGTACTGTTAGGGTGCACTTGGCACTATTAGGGCAGACTTAGGTACCTTCATGACCATTTTTGGCCTCCGAACTGCACTTTAGAACCCCAAAACTACATCTAGGAGCCTCTAGACCTCCCTGTTCTGCACTTGACCCAAAACCGCATCTTGCATGCAAAATCCCCTCTTACATCATAGGCATTGTCTATATCACATATCCTCTCAGCATCACCATCATTTTGAGTCCTCAAAACATCATTTTGAACCACCAAAACCTTTGAATTTAGTCAAAAATCTAGAAAAAGTATAAGTCTTAGAGTATTTCCTAGTGTTCACGGATAATGGATCTTGACTAGTCCTTTTATCTTTGCTTATCATTTTCTTTGGTCAAAATTTATCTATGTCTTGATATATTTGACCTTTTTCATCTTTTATCAATTTGATCTTTTCATCTTTTATCAGTTTTTGGTCAAGATCCAAAGTCCTTTATCAAAAGGTTAAACTCTTAGGAAAAATACTTTCAAAAGGTTTTATCTAAGTTCAAAACATTCCATATACCCTTGTCATAGCATCCCAAAATGTCATTTTGACCTACCCTAGTAGTATATCCCCTTCATATTGCACTGATCAAAATCTTTAACATCATTTTCACTACCAATCCCTATCAAATTGTCCATCAACCAAATTACCTTCTTGAGCATTTACCCTCATTTTGTATGTCCCAAAAATCATTTTGAACCCTAGAACATCATCCTTTACATGATACACCTTGCATACATCAACCTTTAGTACCCTTAACAGGTCCAAAACATAACCCTAATTGTCATTTTTCATACCTTAGAGTCATTTTCATCCCCTCTAGTCAAACTTCAAAACATCACCTTGCATTTGCATTTGCATAACATCCCTAGGACATTTGCAGTTTACACATCAAAACCATAATTCATCTAGAATTTCCTCACATTGCATAACATTCCTAAACACTTAAAAATCCCAAAAACTCTCATATCCTGCATACCCACCACTCTTTGCACTCTTAGGTATCATGCCAGCACTTACTAGGAGACAAGCAGCTCAGAGACTAGAGGAACTCTATCAACCTTTGTTTTCTGAGACACAAGCACAACCAAAACCTCATCCAAGACAAAGAAAGAGCAAGAAAATCCAAAAAACCTTTGATGAAGACCAAATCGAGACATCGCAACCATTACTATCAGACCCTTTGAATATATATCTGCAAGATCCTCATAATCAAGCTATGGCACAACAAACCTTGAACAATACACCTATCATGAGATTTCATCCAAACACTTCCCCCACACATGGGATGGTTCAATGGAGTCCTGACTTTGAACCTATATTCATGCCAATGCCACCAAGAGAAAGAAGTGTATCAACCTCACCTGAAGATGAACAATCACATTCATTTGAATTCAGCCAACCTAACACATCAAACATACAAAAAAGGTATTGTACACCTAAGTGATGACTCTGACACTGATTATGGAATCACTAATGAAGAAATGGCTAGGGCATGTCAAGAAAATTTTTTTTTCAAGAACTTCAAATGTTTGGTAGCTCAATAAATTTTCAAATTTAACTCAAACTTGGAAGGTCCTAGGTCCAAAAATCAAAACACAACAATTGAAAACATCCAACCCATGATAAATTTGGAGTTAGACAAGGGAAAACAACCTTTGGAGTTTTCAAACACAATAATGGCACCTATAAGATCCCATCAAGAACCAACAATTGAAATCCTCCAAAGTACATTTGAACACATCAATGTCAACCCCTTGTTTGATGAAATACCACCAATCCCTAAACACCCCAAAAGGACATTAAGACTTGATTTTAGTCACATGATGCAACAACAAGATGCACCTAAAGGGACCCATGCTCTAGGGATGCCAGACATACCTTCTTTGGAGGCAAATCAACAAAGTACACCTTTGCTCCTAATTTTACCCAGTACTACCACATCAAACACTATGGAGCCTCTCATAAATGCAACATGTGAAACATCAAGTGCAACCATCCCTATGGAAACACAAAGGAAAAGTCTTATTGAAATTACACCCATTCCCAATAGAAATGTATCTCATAGTCAAGTCAATATGATGTCGCAAGTAGGAACATCTAAAACACAAAGGTACCAAAACAACAAAACAAACATGACGTTCAATTATTAAGGACTTAGTCAACCCCCACAACAAAAAAAACCTACAATGGTACAAGGACTCAACACTTCCAAGGCACAACCAAGTCTACATCTGCTTGACACACATCCCACATATCTACAACAACATCAAATGCAACAACAACAACAACAAGTGGGGCAAACATCCAACATTCCTACTACACAATCCCATGTGGACCCACTTGACTTACACACAATTTATCAAAAACAATTCCAACAACAACAAATGATGTTTTCTAAACAACAAGAGCAACTCAAGGAATAGTTGGAATACCAAAGATGCCTTGAGCAACAAATCGCATACCAGCAACATTTGTTACAACAGCAACATGTGCCACAACAACCTCAACAAATACCTCTAGAATAATAATCACACACATGGTCTCACATACAACCAACAGAGGTATCCCAACAACAACCACAACACATGGTACAAAAATTGCAATCAATCCCACAACAAATGCCACAACGAGTTTCCCAACAATAGGGACCTTTCTGTCTTCAAGGTGCCAACTTACCTCCACGACCCAGTGATACTTCATCAGACTCATCAAACACAGAAATGTCAGAACCAAGTAAACATAGTTCTCACCACAGAAAACGGTCTACTCACAGACACAAAGGACTTGAAGGAAAGACCATCATGCAAAACCCCAATGAAGAACTACAACAACAATTCAAACAACTTTCCAAACAAGTCAAGGCATTGGGAGTCCAAAAGAAATAGGCTCTATATACGGAAAGGGACCTACGTCCTAACCCATTCGATAAAAGTCTGTATATGCCTCCATTCCCAAAAAACTTTGAAGCTCCAAGGTTTGAAAAATACCGAGGAAAAGGCAACCCTATTGATCACATCCAAGAATTTTGTGCTTCATGTACTGAACTTAGTGATGAGCCCACTTACCTTATGAGATTGTTCCCTCGTTCTTTAGGTGGGCTTGCACTTGAGTGGTACTCCAAACTTCCTCATACTATCAAATCTTGGTCAGAGCTAGCAGACAAATTTATCTCCCACTTTTCCTTTAACATCACAAATGAGGTGACAATTTCTGATTTGTGCTCAACTAAAAAAAAGATAGGAGAATCATTCATCACATTCTTACTGCGTTGGAGAAGCTTAGTTAGTCAATGCTCATTAGACATCCCTGAAGAACAAAAAGTACACTTGTGCATTGAAAACTTAGTCCCAGACTTAATGTATGAACTCAAAATCAAGAGTCCATGCACCATTTCTAAACTAATGAAAAAAGGGGCTAGTATTGAAGATGCTCGTATCTGTAAGGGAGTCCTCAAGATAAACAAAGAAAACACAAACACCAACTCGTCTAATGACAAGGAAAATTTTTTCTTCAAAAAAAAGAATGTGACTAATGATGGCATTGTGGATGCTCGCACGATTAGCACAACACAACCTCAACTAACTTTGAAAGGTGTAAACCCTACAAATTCACAAACTCCTAATCAAACAACACCTCAACAACCAAAAATTGAGACTTCCACAAAAGACAAAAGAAATCCTAGAACCAAAGATAGGAAATTCACAACATTGGGAATACCATTTGAGACTACATTACAACAGTTACTGAGTAATAACTTCCTGCAGCTACCCCCAATCAAAGATGAACCATTAACTAAAGCTGATTGGTGGGATGACAAAAAGTATTGTGATTACCATCACACCAAAGGACATAAAACTTTATCATGATTCCAACTAAAACATGCAATACAAGACCTTATTGATGATGGTGTCATCATAGTTGATCCATCACTGTTAGCATCCAACTCTAATCACACTATTTTCAAAGATCCTTTGGGCAATCATGACAAAGAGAAACCCTCAAGTTCAAACTCAAACTCATAAGGTAATGTGAATTACACACGTACTGGCTATGACTACACCATCAATTGCTTTAATGAGTCTGACTTTCGCATATCCACATTCATATTAAAGGCTGAAAACCCTCATTGTGCTGTCACTACACGCTGTAGCAAGATCACCCTACCTGGAGCCCCAGCTAGACCTACTTCTTCTACTAGACTTGTACCCCCATCTAGACCTACTGCTCCTACTTTAGCTAATTATAGCCTTGTTGAATAACTTGGCAAAACCCCTGCACAAATATCCATTTTGGACCTACTGCGTGCATCCCCCCAACACCAAAAGATCTTGGAGCAAGCCCTTAAAGAGTCAATAGTCCCAGATAACATGGATGTTGCCCAGTTCCAAGCCATGGTTGGGAACCTATCCGCATCACAACATATCACCTTTTCCCCCTGAGATATTCCTAAGGACAAACCTAACCATAATGATCCCCTTTATCTTGAAGTCTTCATCCATAATGCCAAAGTCAGACATGTCTTAATAGATGGAGGAGCAGGACTGAACACTTGTACTCTTAAGGTTGTCAAAAATTTGGGTTATTCTGAAGATGATGTGGATCCTTCTTGAAGAATCACAATCAAAGCTTATGATGATGGTGAACACTTCTCTAGGGGCATCATCACACTATCTGTCAGAGTTGGTCTAGCTACTGAAGATACATTGTTCCATGTCCTAGATATAGAAATGAATTGCAACATGATACTAGGATGCCCTTGGCTTCATGCTATGAAAGAAGTCCCTTCTACATATCATCAATGTTTGAAGTTTTCCTATCACAACGTAGAGGTTACCATCCCTGGTGATCCAGATCCATTCTTATTTTGTGCTAATCTAAGAGATGCTATTGCATTCCAAATTCCAACAAACAATGAGGCACAACCCACAAATCCCTCTAAGTATGTGGATGCCAATATACTGCTCAGTAAAGCCAAGGAAATGATGAAGATTAAAGACAATGGGTGTGGAGAGTACTTTATGTCTCAAGTCTCTCACATTAGGGAGTCACCACTTTCTCCCATCACTACAAAGAATGATACTTCTATCAATGAGAATACATCCGTATGTATTGAGAAAGCAAAAGCAGAATGAGAACCCACTTTGATATCTCCTAGCAAGTATGGACTTGGGTTTACCATCATGCAGAAACAAGGCTATGATGGCTATAGTGGTCTTGGATCTTAGAAACAAGGAATCATTGAACCTATCACTATAGAAGGACAACCTCCTAGTTTGGGGCTTGGATTTAAATCATTACGAATAGGTCCTCCTAGAACCACGATACCTACATGTAAGACTATGGATGTTTCGAATGATGAAAAGGCATCTGAGGATATCCCACTTGAAACCAACAATCCCCTAGCCTCTAAGCATAACCCCAATGACCCAGTTGAATCAGTTACCCATATATCTACCTTCAACCAAAGCCCATTCAACACTGATGATGACATTTCCTCAAGTTATCTTGAACCTTTGGATTGGGACCAACATGGACCACCAATTTTTGATCGATTCAACAATGATGACACTCTTATAATAGAATTTGAAGGCATTATGATTGAAGATCATAAAGAAGTAGTTTCTCCTAAAGAGAACACATTGGCATATTTTGGGGAGCCAACTCCACTTTCTAGTTACAAAGAAAAAAGAGAAAAAGATAGCAAGCATAGGTCTCTTGGTGAAAACCAAAAAGCACCATTAGACCATAAAAAATCAAAAGCTAAGCAGCTCCCAATGCTACAAAATGAAAAATATGATGCCATGAGTATCAGTGTTCCAGTGTTCAACATGCCACAAAGTCTTTTGGAGCTCTCTCAATTAGTGTTCATGTGGAAAGTCATTGGTCTCAAACCTCCCAACCCTCCCTTATATCTCTTTGTTTATCCCCAAATCCAGCTACCTAATTTGTCCAATAACAAAAATTAGTCCTTTATCCAACAATCCTTTGCATATGTCATCATCAGTGACATCCAATATGACATTTCTATTCACCCAATTATCCTTAGATGCCTTGATTCATAAGAGATAGACATCATCTTACATATGGTACGCGATGGTATCTCTCAAGGCCTTTCTAGTGGTTTGATTTTAGCTATAGACTTGGAACAAATCCTCCAAAATTATGGTCAGTCATGGATCCAGAGCTCATTAGCTAGTAGCACCAACAACAGATATCTTCTTAGCATTTGTTAGTAACATTCTTGATTTCATCTAAAAGTCCTGATAAAATACCAAAAAAATTGAAAAAATGTCAAAAAATGTCAAAAAAAAAAAAGAAAGAAAGAAAGAAAGAAGAGGATGCCTTGATGAAAACCTGCCAAATAGGCATCTTGGCATGAAAATTTGAGTCAAGAGAAAAATTTCATCCAAAAGTGAAAACCTCGCAAACAGGCGCTTTGGGCAAGTACCATGGTGAAAACCTACCAAACAGGTGCCATGTGTAATCAGTTATTACTCCTCCATCTATCAGGATTCCATCTGGTCTTTTCCACCTCTATCATTCCTTGATCATATCCTTCATATTGCAAGACATCCTTGGTTCCTTATCATGGCTCATGAACTGGTTAATGTCCTTTGTTATCTGACCAAGCATTACCAGTCTGTACACACTCTGTCATTAGCCTTTGTACATAGTCTACGTCTTCTCTGGGGGCATATTACCTACATAGTGCGTAAGTTTGAATTTGAACTAGGGGCATACCCCTAAGTGCTTTTTATCCATTGAATCTATCACATAATAGATTGGAGCTAACACTTCTCTATGCTTATACGATCCTGAAAAAATCCCTAAAAATCATAAAATGTCCTGAGAAAATTATTAAAAATCACATAAATGTCCTGAAAAAATCCCTAAAAATCGTAAAATGTCCTAAAAAAATCCCTAAACATCATAAAATGTCCTCAGAAAATCACTAAAAATCACATAATGTCTTGAAAAAAAATCCTAAATATATTCAAATATGATCTTGAGAAAATCACTAAAAATCACATAATGTCCTGAAAAATCCTTAAAAAAAAAAAAATTCAAATACGATCCTGAAAAAAGCACTAAAAATCATAAAATGTCGTGAGATAAACCCTAAAAATTGTAAAATGACCTGAAGAAATCAGTCACACAAAAAAAAAAAAAAAATCAAATATCCCTAGAAACCCTAAAAATCACAAAACCTATCAAAAATTTGCAATAAACCTTATACATATTCACTGTGGATAACGACCCCTTTTGCGTTCACACTTGCACTTTGCAAACTGAAAATCAAAGCACTATGCTTCAATGCCAATCCCAATATCTGAGCAATAGGAACCAACAATCAATCCAACATGTCACTATGAACTTATCAACTAAATCCAAAACTAGAACTATCACATTATCAACATGTTGAACACTATCTACACACCTAAAACATTAACAAGAACATAATAATGGACAAGAATAGTTGTTGGCTCACATTGTTTAGTGAGTGATTTTTTTTTTCTTTGTTTTTCTTTGATCATGTTCCTATGCCACTCGATGTTATAAAACTAATCTATGAGAGTAGCCGAGATGGTTCATGGTCATTTTTTCCATTTCTATCTGTTACAATGTACCTTTGAGAGTTTGGGGCATGTACATATGCCTTAGAAAGGACAAGGTCATTCTCTGTCTGCATCGTGCTTGTTTACGCAAAAAGCTTGCATTTGCGCTCTGGCCCTTTATGCCATGATGTGTTGCATTCCATTTTCCATATCAAAATAAAGCTCCATTTGACATAGAGTGCACTTTCTACAAGCAAAAGTCTTTCCATCATACTAACATCTCCTCATCTCATCTTTCTTTTTCATCTCATTCTCCATCACCAGGATCATGTCTTCTGATTCACCAAATCATCTTCATCTCGCATTCATGCATTCTTGCATCATCCTATACTATCAATCAAATTTCTATGGCTTTCCACCTAATTCAACCTTAGTCCAACATTTGTCTCATCATCTTTGACCAAATACGACCATTTTTGATGATTTCCCTCATGTTATGACATATTTCCATCATTTTGGGCATGCATGCATAGTTTCGGGTCATTTCCTCAGTTGCTATGGTTTTGTCTTCTTGTTGTTGATAAATTGACTTATCATATGCTTATCTTAGTCAATTTCTCAAGGGGGCACCCATATATACATCCCTACTGTGGCATGTTGTGGCTTTCTCATCAGTTATTCTTTGATACAACGCTCTAAATCACATTATATCAAAGAGGGGCAAAATGTAGACGCTCAAAAATGGTTCACATCTACAACCTCATCACTTCTTCATACTAATTTGTCCCATTTTCTCATTCTACTAACTCTGATCTTTTGGCCAAATTGACCATATTTCATCATTTGTATCCCCTTTCACATCAATTTCATATCAACTCAGAATCATATCAAATCAACTCAGAATCACCCCAAATCAACTCAGAATCACTTGAAATTGGTCCTAATCAACCCAAAACATATCAAACATCCCAAATCAATCATCATTTATCTGCTCCTAGGCATTTTTGTGGCTTTTAGTGCCTTGGAAACCTATCAACCTATCAATCTTATCAATCTGACCTTAGTACTATCATGGCTCTCAGTACTAGGTCAAAATATCATTCATATCTTTCAATATTTGACATTTTTGAGGCTTTCAATGTCAGATCATGGCATCATCAACCATTTTAATAATATTGACAGTGTCTATCAATGTTATTATGATCAAACCTTATCAATCAATTTCAATCCTGTAGCATTTACAATGTCGGTTAAATGTTACATATCAATTAATTCATGTCATGTGTCCTTGGCATGTTATCAATTTCGATCTATCAATTAATTTGACCATGGTTTTGGTCTACCTTTTCATCATCTTATTAGATATCCATCATCATCACATTTTCATCAAAAGATACAGTCGCATTCATTTAATCAATTTGGCCAATCATCTACTAATTTTCTTTATAGGATTAAATAACCCATAATTTAATTCTATTATTCTCACTAATTATTCTTGCTGATTATCATCCTAGATTAATTAATTTTATTAATTAATTGATTCATTATCTGCAAACCATGGAAATTTACAATTTCCTAAGTTCTATTTTCCATCATTAATTCCATTTTCTACTAATTCTTATTTTGTGGAATAAGAGGATTTTTTATTCAAATATTGCATCATCATGACACTTGGATGTGACACCTCGTGGATCCTCCTTTGACACTTGGTTGAGACTTGTCATAATCAAATTTTATTACCTCTTACGCATGTCCCTATTTGGCTTATTTGTTATAGATTCTTGGCTTTAAGTGGGTTGAGGAATCTTATGACGCATCATAGATTCTCTTCCAAATTTGACTCTCATGTGTCATAAGAATCCTACTTTTGGCATATTTCATCATATGCATGATAGGAATCTCTTGCCACATTGCATGTCTGTGGGTGACAAATCCAATGCTCTCACCCTACATGAAAATTATAAAATGGACACCCTTCCTCTCATTTCAGCCTAGAATTCTTAAGTCTTGAATCCTTGAATCTTTGAGTTTTTGAGTCTCTACTAATTTGCATCTTGCATTCTCTCTCTCACATAAAATCACACTTCAAGTACTCTCATGGCATTATCACTATCATAGGCTTTTGCTTCAATTTTGTGTGCACTATAGGCAACTTTGGAGCTACAATCATTTAGAGAAGAAAGAAGGACATGGGAGCTACAAATGGAAAAGGGAGTTTTTGATTATGTTTTCTTTCTTTTTTTTAGTTTGGCTTTCATGGTAGACTAGTGGGTGCTAATGTTCGATTATTGAGTTTGTGATTTGCTCATAGTATGTTATGGTTTTAGCCCATTTTTCTGGTCCTACAATCACTTGATGGATTTAGGACTTCTCAAGTCATCAAAGACCAAAGCCTTGGTGACTAGTGATGAGCACAAATCAAGTCAAGGAGGGAAAAACAACAACAAAAAGTAGTGGAAGTAGAAAACAAAATCTAAGACACAACAAGGTGGTTCTTCTTCCAACAAGAAGGGAAGTAATGACAAGAAGGAAAAACTATTTTGTGCATACTACAAAAAGCCAAATCATGATGAGCATCATTGCCAAACAAAAAGAATCGATGAGATAGAAAATCTACTTAGGAAGAATAAGATTCAAGTGCTAGGTACTTCCAAGGATTCAAATCCAACCTCTTCAAAAGGTAAAGGGAAAGCACTTATGGCAAACACAATTTCTTCTTCAAAATGGATACTTGACTCAGGTGCCTCCTATCATATCGATTCTTCAAAGGGAGACTTTTATTCATTGAAGCAATCTAAGGTACCACACATCTTCATGGGAGATGATACTAAAATGGAAATTGAAGGGAAAGGATATGTGGAAATGGAAAATGGGGATATCAAAGATGTTATCTACATTCCAAATCTTAGCTCCAATCTCCTATCAGTTTACCAATTCACTCACCTTGGAGATGGTCATAAGTTTGAGTTCCTTCTAGATTTAGTGATGGTGTGAAGTCTTAGAGATAATTCATTGGTTGTAGTGGGGAAAGTCAATGATGAAAAGAGGCTTTATTCCTTCTCCCACTTTGTGCCTAAGTCTCCTTCTCAAGCCTTGTTGACTCACTCACATTCAAAAATCAACTTATGGCATGAGTGGTTTGGTCACCTTGCCTTTTGTTCTCTTCAACAACTTTGCTCCAAGCATATGGTCAAAGGTCTACCTAACATCAACTTTTCTAAGGTAGAGTGTTCATCATGTTTAGTGGATATGAATCTCAAGGAGAAGTATGATAAAAGGAAGTCTTCTAGAGCTCCAGTTGTTCTTCAATTAGTTCACATGGTTTTAGCAAGACCCTTTGCAGTGACTTCTGTCATCCAAGGCTGCTGCATTCTCACACTTGCTGATGACTTTTCAAGATTCACTTGGTTCTACTTCCTTCATCATAAGAATGAAGTGGTTCATAAGCTTCATGACTTTAAGACTCATGTTGAACACAAGTCAAGGAAAGCCATCAAGGTACTATGGGTGGACAATGAGAATAGATATGTAGATAGAAGACTTAGAGAATTTTGTAGAAATGAGGGCATTGATCTTCAGAACCCACCAGCATTCAGTCTGCACAAGATAGATGTTGTAGCCATGAGGATTAGGACTCTCAAAACCATGGCCAGTCACATGATAAAATCCAAGTATCTTAATCCTACACTTGAAGTTGAAGCCATTAGCAGTGCTACTCACATACTTAATAGGTCTCCTCACAATGCCTTAGATAGAAAGACTCCTTTTGAGGCATGGTGTGGAAGAAAACCAGTTGTGGTTCACTATAGAGTCTTCTGTTCTCTAGCATGGGATAACATATCTTCCAGGAGTTGTAAGGCACTAGCACCTAGGCCTTGTACCTTCATTGGTTTGAAGATAACGCTAAGGCATACAAACTGATGGATCCAAAGATTCATGAGACCTTTTTGGAGAAGGATGTTCACTTTGAGGAAAGTTCGCCTAGCTTATCCTCTCATCCTCTCCGCACATAATATCATGTGGAAACTGATAGTGACGCCAACAATAGTACTTCAATAGATTCATACATGTGGGATTCTATCGACAAAAGTAGTGAAAGGTCACTATATCAGTTTACTCTACATGCATACATAGCCATAGTTGTAGGTCCAGAACAATAGGGTACATCCAATCTTCTAGATATAGGTTCAGTGATAGATTTGGAGGATAGTATTGACAATTTGTCTCTTCTTCTTGATGCAAAATTCCCTTCTTTAGTTGTCACAAGGGGTCCATCTGAATCTCATTTTCATTCTCTACATGATCAATTGTCACAGGTTGAAGTGATTGTGGATACTTATGATTAGCAGTTGCAATAGGGTTCTTCATCAATTGTAGAGATAGATAGTTCTTTAAGATAGGTTCTTCAACCTATGGAGCAAGTTTCAAAGATATCACTTATCCATGGGATTATTTCCACACACAGTGGAGGTGTATCATTTGTACCCTTGGCATTGTTTCTTCCTAAGGGGAGGAACACCATTCTATAGTCTTGGATCAACTTCTTCATCAAAGTAGTCACTGGTAGGCATTCTTCTTTGGGGGGGGAGCCTATCCTATCTCTCTTCCTCTTCTCATCATTCTCTTATATATATTCTGGATGTATTTCATAATGGGGGGGTCTTGATTACTCCATCCATCTATGCATCCCTATTCATCTCTCCTTTTGAGGGAGTGTTTTTCCCATGAGGTTTTCCCTCTTTCTCTGCTTTACAAGAGATTGCATTTTCATTATGTACATGGGTACCTAACATGGCCTAGTAGCTAGGACCCATCCTGCATTTCATCCTATTTTTGTAAGCTTAAGGGCATTCCCGTAAGTTGCACTTAAGGGGGGGTGTTGGTGTAAATAAGTATTTACTTATTACACTTACTTAAGTTTACTTACATTAATGCATTATTTAATTATTTATTTAGGTGAGACACTTGGGAGTTTGTGTACTCTCATAGGAGTGTGCAACTCTAATTATGCACATGGTGTCTATAGCATAGGAGTTTGTATCATTCACTGAGTTGTCATGTTGACAACATAGTTATTCACACTTCTTATTTGGCACATGTTGTCTACACCACTAATTTTAATGCTACACCATTGTAGGCCTATCATCACATCATCACACTTAATCCTATGCTTAATGGAGGATAACCCATACCTGGTGGACATGTGCCTGGTTGTATGACTTATCATGATGCTGACTTCTATGCATTCTAGAAGCTCTCCTGAGGACTTTATATACAAGCACTCCTAGTGTACTCTCAACATGGCATATTGAATATATCATCATTCTGATGATAGTCTCTCTCTTGATCTATAGTTGTGCTTGTGTTTGAGTTTTTAGTTCTTGGGTGAATTTTTCCCTCAAATAAATTCTTACAAGATTCCTATAGCTTTGTCTTTTCCTTTATCTGTCTATTTGGCATTAGCTTCTACCTAGTTATTTTGGATAGGCTTGTAGGGTTGAACTTGGAAAATAGTAGGTTCTTGTTCCTAAACTTTGGTTCTCAAACCATCTACATCTCCAAAGACATTAGCATGATTGAAGTTCTTTCTTCCAACTTCTTCTTTTGTTCTTTTGAGGAATTAATCCTTTTAAGAAAATTATCTCTTTCAACAATGGCATCTAGGGTGGCCTACTCTCTTTCCTTTTCTATAAGAGCATGTTTAGCTTCTTCCTCAGCAACCCATTTATTCAAAACTCCTATCTCTGATTGTATTTCTTTAGGATGTTCAAAAGTGGCTTTTGAATAAGCAAGATCATCCAGATCTATAAGATTAGATTCGACATACAAAAATTCTCTACAATTGAAAGGATCTACAAATGCACTCTAGTGTAGAGCACCTAAGTCTCATTCATCAATATGTTTTTAATAAGGTCAAGGGATAGATCTAATGATCTCCCTATGACCCATCCATTTTGTTAAGGATAGAAGACTCCTTGGTGTGTTTTGAATCATTTGGTCCTAATGGGTGATATATTAGTCATTACATGTCTTTCTAGGTGTTTCTTAGTGGTTTGGAAGAATAAAAAGGTTTCTAAGTGTCAATAAAGTCTAAATGCAACATTTTTTGCTATAGTGCAAAAGTTGCTTAAAAGTTGTTAGCAACTTTTGCAATTTGCTAAGCAACTTTTTTGTTTACGAGTCCAAACTACTAAAACCATTTGATAGTTGAGTGGAATAGTTGGAAATAACCTATATAGGCTTGAGACATTAAAAAATGGATTAAAGAGGAAGATCCAATTGTAATATTTCTTTCAAGTGAATAAAATATACCTATTTCAGTGCAATTTCTTGATATTTTGCAAGTACAGTAAGGAAGAATAAGGGGTGGAGGATGACCTTTGTGATCTAAAAGTTGATTCTAAGTGTCCGAAGGCTTTTGGTAGTAGTTTTAAGTTCCCATCCTCTCTCTTTGAAAAGCAATCAAATTTACAAGCTTGTTGGTTTGAGAAACCCTCAATTTCAAGGTTTTGGCACTCAAATGGCCCTAACTTGCTGATCCACTAGTGAAATTTCCTCTCCACTTGTATGAAGCAAGTTAGGGACGTGTGCTTTAAGATTTTTACAGTTTTGAAATAGGAGTTGAAGTCATTAAATTTTGGGAGCAATCCCTAGGTCAAATATCACCATGTATTTGACTAGTTTTAAGGAGATCGAATTAGATAAAGAGATGGAGAGACTTTGAGGATTTGATGATCAAACAAATTGTCCTTTTTTGAGTTAGTATAACACCTTGGAAGTGGATTTTTGGTTCTATGGACCCATTCTTAATCTCTTGCTTTTAAACCAAAGCCTAATCTAGCTAATTGGGCCTATGGACTTAGTCAGAGTTATGATATGCTGGAGTGGATCCATTCTCTACAACTTTGGAGTTTGGGAGAACATGGAAAAGGGTATTTGTAAGTGTGATTTTTTCCTTAAGTCTTTTGGGAAGTTTTGAAGTTATTGGCAAAAATTAGAGATTGGATACCTAATACAATTTTACGTCCTTTCTTGAAATTTGTGTTGTGGGTTGTTGGCAGTGTAACCAGTGGTGAATTTTTCTTAGTTGGGTTGTAAATAAGTAGTACCCAGCCTTTGTTGGAAGTTGTAAGGCCTAGAACCATAAAATCCCTATTTTACCCTAATTAAGGGAACTTGTCCATAAAGGTTTGATTTGGGACGAATTTTTTTGTGTCTTATTTGTGTGTGGTAAGTCTTGACACCCTCATAGTGATTCATGGAAGGGATAGACCCTTTTTGAAGTGAAAAAAACTATAAGTTCAATCCTTTGATCATCCTAAGTTTTGTTTTGAGGTTGGGCCTTAGTTTTGTGCTTCCATTATTGCTCTCTACATCAAGTGGTATCAGAGCCACTTTGATCTTGCTCTAACATTAGGAGAAATCGTGGTTAATGGAGAAAATGAACCTAAAAGGGAGATCCCCTTGAGGATCACTAATGTTGAACTAGCCAAGCTAGTTAAAGAACAAATGGTTGAAAGCAGAGTAGTCTAGGAAGAAAATAGAACCATGAAGAGGGAGTTGGATAAAATCAAGAAAAAAATGAGGAAAGGAAGTGATGAGGAGTCTAAAATAGAAGAGTTAAGGGGGGATGAACATCAAGACAACATTCTTGTAGATCAAAGACACTTCCTCGCAGCATTGGAAAGAGTTGGAAAGAAGGGAGAAGGTGACTTATCTATCTTTCATAGTAAGTTGGACCCTGATGAGTGTGTGGACCAGATAGAGGCACTAGAAAACCACTTTGAATGTGATGCAACCCTTGTAAATTAGAGAGTCAAAATTGCTAAAGCCAAACTCAAAGACCCTACCTTGAGTTGGTGGAATTTCTTGCAGAATGAGAGATTGGATGAGAACAAAGAACAAATTACCACTTGGAAGAAAATGAAGGTTGAGATCAGGAAGCAATTTATACCTGACGATTATGAGATGATGGTGAACAAGAAGCTGTAGAACCATAAGTAAAGGGACTTAGATGTTAGTACCTACACACAAGAGTTCCACAATATGACTCTCAGAGCCAAGGTATATGAGACTAAAAAGCATAAGCTAGCAAGGTATGTAAATGGATTGAAATATAGTATTCAAGATGAGTTAACTTTGATTACTCTTGGTTTAGTTCATCAATTTTTTAACATGGCTCTAAAGATAGAAGAAAAAAATAAGAGGAGAGGAGATACAAACAATAGGGGTAAGGTAAATATCAATAGAGGCAGGGATAGGTTCCAAAGGAAGGGATCCTTTAGTAAAAACCAGGAGGAGTCTAGTAGTTCACATAATGAAAATGAACCTACTAATAAAGGGGCATTTAGAGGCAGGAGATTTAATGGCAGAGGAAGTTTCGATGGAAGAGGACCTAGTGTATTTATTGGGAAATGTTTCACTTACAACCAAGTAGGACATCAATCCATTAGGTGTCCTAAAAAGAATAAATAAGGAGGGGATAGGAGAATCCAATTAACTCAAGAGGAAGATAACAAAAGTGTTACATCATATCAGTCTGCCACCTCTAAGCCTGCACTTCATAAGCATGGGGATTAGTTAATGATGCAAAGGACGATGTTGAAGTTACCTGCAACAATAGAACCACCACGAAGAAAGTCACTATTCAAGACCTACTGCAAGGTAAACAATAAAGTTTACAGAGTTATAGTAGACTTTGGTCTAATAATGTTGCTTCAAGGGAGATGGTTGACAAATTGAAATTGGTTACAAAACCTCAAACCAAAACCTCACCCTTATCCATATAAGGTATCATGGTTGACAAAAGAGAAACAAACACTTATAAATGAACAAGTGTGGGTGGAATTTAACATTGGGGAGGATAAGGATAAAGTTTTGTGTGATGTGGCAGAGATGGATGCGTGCCATTTGCTTATTGGGAGGCCATGACAATATGATGTATGTGCTAAACATGATGGAAAAAAAAATGTCTACACCATAACAGAGGATGATATTGAATATAACATGCCACCTTTACCAGATGATGGGAAACCTGCTACTAATGGGGTGATGTTGGTAGGTGAAAAGGATTTTATGAAAGTCACTAAGGAGAAGGACACTCATTTCTTTGCATTAGTAGTCAGACCACAAAAAAATCCCATTGAACAATCACAAAGCCCATCAAAGATTATTGATGTAGCACCGAAGGAAGTAAGGGACTTGTTAGAAAAGTATGGAGGGATAGTTGCAGGTAGAAAGCCAGAAACATTACCACCTAAGAGAGACATCAGTCATTGCATAGATCTCATCCTAGGAGCCACACTTCCAAACAAAGTAGCATACATGATGAACCCAAAAAAAAACAAGGAGATAGCAAGACAAATTGAAGAGTTGTTGGCTAAAGGGTTCATTAGGAAAAGTATAATTCCTTGTGTAGTCCCTAGTGTCCTAGCACCTAAGAAGGATGGCACATGGAGATTATGTACAAACTCTAGGGAAATCAATAGGATAATCATTAGATATAGGTTCCCTATGCCAAGGATAGAAGACCTCGTGGACTTTTTGGGGAATGCAAACATTTACTATAAGGTGGATCTCAAAAGTGGAGATGAGTGGAAAACAACATTTAAGACCATAAAAGGCCATTATGAGTGGCTTGTGATTCCCTTTGGCTTGTCCAATGCACCTAGCACATTTATGAGACTTATGAATGAAGTCTTAAAGCCTTTCTTGAACAAATTTGTTGTTGTATATTTAGATGATATACTTATATTCAGTAAGGATAGGGATGAACACTTGAAGCACTTAGATTTGGTTTTTCATAAAGTTCATGAGGAGAAACTAATGATAAATTTGGAAAAAAGTTCATTCTTGTAGACAGACTTGATCTTCTTGGGACTTGTGATATCAGGAAATGAGTTGAAAGTGGATCCTTCAAAGGTTGAGGCCATCCTCAACTAGCCACCTCCCACCACACCATCAAAGGTTTAAAAAAAAATTCATTGTATGTGCAGTTTTTATAGGAAATTTATTAGAAATTTTAGTGGTGTGTGCACTCCTATGATCAATACTATAAAAGGAGGGAGAAAGTGTGTGTTTTCTTGGACTAAGGAGGCTAATGATTCATTTGATTATTTAAAGAAGAAGATTACAAACCAACCGATCTTGGTGCTACCTGATTTCTACAAGCTTTTTATAGTTGAATGTGATGCTAGTAGCAAGGCCATTGGAGGTGTTTTGAGCTAGGAGGGTAGGCCTATGGCATTCTTTAGTGAAAAGCTCAATGAGGCCAAAATAACGTATTCAATATATGACCTTGAACTCTATGCCATGGTGTAGTCTCTTAGGAAATGGAGACATTATTTATTGCATAAAGAAATTTGTTGTATATACTGATAATCATGCCTTATGTTTCTTGAATAGACAAAAAGCCTTGAACCATAGGCATATGAAGTGGACAGAATTCTTGCAAGCCTACACCTTCATCATTAAGCATAAAAAAGGAGAAAGCAACAAGGTTGTTGATGCACTTAGCAGGAGGAAATTAACAATCCAAGAGGTTTAGTTAGAAAGCATTGGCATCCATGCAATGAAGGACATGTATTAACAAGATGTAGACTTTAAGGAGGCATACCGAGTCTGCAAATCCATCGGGGAAAGATATCATACTAATTTCAGTGAATATATTTTGTAAGAATGACTTTTGTTCAAGGGTGGTCAACTTTGTGTTCCCAAGGGTTCTATTAGAGAAAAAATTGTAAAAGAGAAGCATTGTGGAAGTTTGACAGGTCATTTTGAAGTTGATAAGACCCTAGAATAGCTTATGAGATTCTACTTTTGGCCTAGGATGCAAGCAGATATCAGAAAGTTTGTTGAAGAGTGTTTGATTTGTCAAGAAGAAAAGGGGAATATATCAAATGCAATTCTATACACACCTCTTATAATATCTCACAAGCCTTGGGATTCAATAAGCATGGATTTTATGGTAGGACGTCCAAGAACCAAATTATACAGTGATAGTGTTTTTGTAGTTGTTGATAGGTTTTCTAAAATGGCTCACTTCATAGCCTACAAAACCACTCATGATGCCTCCCACATAGTAGGTTTGTTCTTCAAGGAGGTTGTTAGACTTCATGGTTTGCCTTTATGTATTATATCTGACAGGGATGCAAAAAATTTGGGGTATTTTTGGAGAGATTTGTGGAGAAAGATAGGAACTAACATATTTTTTTCATCAGCCTACCATCCCCAATCTGATGGTCAAATAGGGGGAGTTAATAAGTCTTTGGGGAACCTCTTACGTGTCTTTCAAAGTAGCATGGAACTTCATTTTTTTTTTTTTTTTTACCTCAACTAGAATTTTACTTTAATGATTTAATTAACAAAATTAGAGGCCTCACACCTTTTCAAGTTGTATATGGCACTCATCCAAGGGGTACATTGGAACTCAAGGAAATCAAATAAATGGAGAAGAAAAGTGCTCAGGCTAAAGATTTTCTAGAGGTCATGAAAGAAATTCATCAACAAGTGCAAGCTAGATTAAAGGATTCTTCAATAAAGTATAAGGAGGAGGAACATAAGAAAAGGAGGGAAGTACAGTTCAAAGTGGGGGATATGGTGATGGTACAACTTAACAAAGAAAGACTTCCAAAATAGATGCATACCAAGCTCCAAATGAAGAAAATTGGTCCTTTCAAGATGTTGGCACTCAAAATTGCATTCTAATAAATGCATATCAAGCCCCATAAATGCATATGTACCTGATTGCACCTTTGAGCCCCGTGAGGTGTTTAATGTTTCTAACACCCTCCATTCAATGTGTCTAAGTGTTCCATGAAGTTAAATTGGCATTCCGAGGTATTTCGTGAAGTCTTGTTTTGAGTAGTAAAATCTACATTTTCACTTGAGTGTCAAACAGCGATAAGAGGCCCTGTTTGCAACTAAATATCTTGTGCCAAGAAATGTTTCTTTACTCACCACTTTGGGAGTGTTTAGTGCCCATACTTGAGAGCCTATGTTTCAGATTTTGAGTTGTTTCAAGTCTGTTTGACTAGGTTTTAAATCACTCAAAGATGGTCAGTTATCAGTGTCATGCTGATATGAAATGCTCAAAATTTTGTGAAGCCCTATTTGACATGCTATAATTTTGACCCAGTTGACCAAAAGTATGAAATTTCCTTTTGTTTTGCATTGTAGATGTCAGAGACTTGTTATGTTTCAAGTTTTAGCTTATGACGAGTCTGTTTGATCAGTTTTCAAACGTGATTCCAAATGCAATTTATAACTTTTTACTAGTGTCAGTATTTGCAGATTGTTTGGTACCCCTGTTTGTAAGTAGCCTACTTTTACTGCTCACCATTTGCGTCCTATTATTCATCATGAGCCCAAATCACAAATCTGTACTCTCCTCATGAAAGTGAATCAACACCCCAGTTTGTGTCTTCCTAAGTATTAATTTGCCTAGTTTTCAAAGCCAAATCCAAACCCAGTTTACTGCTTTCTAACATGTTTACTTGCAGGTAATTCTAAGAAGGCAACTTTGACCCCGAATTTTTCATGAGATGAGATTTGACATGGTGCAATTTTATGGAACAGAGATTTGGTGTGCCAATTTTCAGAGCCTAGTCAGGTGTTTGGGTCAATTTTTAAGGCTAGTCAAAGGACCTCCTGACACTAATTTGACAGTTTTGAGAAAATGAAAAATGAAATTTTAATGATAAATTAATGCTCGAAATCAATTCCAGTGAATGTTAAAAGGTTAATGGGCCAGTTTGAGGATTCAGTGGTCTAAAAATAATTTTTTTTTTTAGTCAGACCCAATGTGGGGCCCGACCAGTATTAGACTTTAAAAAAAAAAAAAAAAAATTCTCTATAGAATGATTATAATGGTTATTATTATGTGTTTTTGGTTGGACAATCAAGTTTTAAATATTTGACATAGTTGTGAGAGAATTTGGCAAATGTTACAAGTTTGGCATCAATACTTGGGCTCTTGTGTTTCAAATAAAAAAAGTAGTTGTGGACTTCTCCTCTCTTAATATTGCTAAAGAAATGCAATAATAATTAGTGATTTCCTTACTTGAATGCTAGAGTTTTGTAAGGTTGAATTTTTACAATCAGAATCATGTGGGTGATTGGGTACTCAGCTTGGTATGTTGATTAAGTACATGTTTGAAGAGTATCAACAAGGAGCAAGGAGCTAGGCACACCATACCATAGAATTACAAGTAAAGGAAGAGGTGCTTTTTTGTTTTGAAGAGAGCAAAGATAAAGTTTATCATCTAGACAAAGCCCCAGTCTTGGACAATCCCAATGTTATTGCTATCAATGTGATTCCAATTGAATATGGACATGTGCTCCTTGTTCCTCAAGTGCTAGATTGCTTGCCTCAGTGCATCGACCTTGATAGCTTTCTTTTAGCCATGCACATGGCTACTGAAGTAGGTAGCCTAGCTTTTCATCTTGGCTATAATAGCTTGGGAGCTTTTCCTACCATCAATTTTATGCATTTCCAAGCCTATTACATGGCCTTGCCTTTCCCTATGGAGAAAGCACCCACAAAAAGAGGTCATCAAAATCTATTATTTAGATGCCAAGCAATAAGAAGCTACAATCAACTCTAAGGAGGAACTCCTAGGGACATCCACGTATAGATATGTAGTTGAAGACTGGAGAGCTACATGTTGAAGCAAGGGAGGCAGTCAATGTGAAGATAAACAAGCTCACACAAAAAAGAAGATGCCTAGGGCAGGGAGACTTAAAAGGAGATTCACATGCAACAAAGACATCAAAAGCATAGGAGATGTCTACAGAAGGAAGAAGAATTATGTCGAATCATAGGAATTTGAGTTAGCAATCTCAAATGGATAAAGATGTCATGGAATAATCTCATAATCTCGACCAGGGTGGACAAGAGACTTTTCCTTATGCAACACAATATGATTTATATCAATGCCATGTAGGAAGGCATAGACCAGGAGGCAGGGAATGTGCCAAGAAGAAAAAACTACATGAGTGAGAGGAACCCATGGAAAGGAGGGGGCACATCCATGAAAGTGGATAAAAGGGGTCTCCCACTGCAACCCATAAACAATTCATGCTTACGACATCTGAGGGCAGATTGGAGGCAATGAAGAAGCACACATGCACAATGTTGAGAAGAGAGACTCAACAACACAACATCCACACATTAGAACAAGCCACAGGGCAGTTTGGAGAGCAGATCCAACACAATAAGGAAAAGGAATCTATGCAGTAAGATGAAGACCACCATTCACGCAAGATAAATGGAAAAGGACTTGCAGTTTTAATAAAGGGAGATTCACACTTGGCAGGGGATACCATGTAAACAATGACCCTGTGCCAAGGAAAAGAGCAGTGGCATTAAAAAGAACTCATGCCCAGTGCCTTTACAGAGAAGACCACACCATTTTAAACAAGAATAAGCCAGCGGTTTTCAGAATAAAGAGATCCATGCATGCCAAAGGAGGAATTTTCTATTCTAAATAAAGATATCCGCCAATAGCAATAAACTTTAAAGCCTCATGCAAGTCAAAGAAAGCCAACACATTGAGATAACAATATCCCACATTGCCCAAGTGAAAAGACTTTTAATGTTTAAATGCTTCCTCACATGAAAGGTAATGTGCATTAAGAGAAGGGCCTTTTGAAAGGCAATGCTATGGCCATGTGTGGCGGGTCCAACCTGGGTACCAGCTGGCAAGGAGACAAACTAATTTTAAATGAATGTGCAGCAAAGTGGTGATGTTAGCATTCAAAGGCACTGAAAAAGTTAAAAAAATCTAGCTAGTTGCTATGTTGCTAGCCGAAAAATCCAAGATTTTTGGCTAGCGACATAGCGACTAGACGAAAAATTCAAAAAATTGATGAGAGTCAAAATGCAACGTAGGTCCCACCTAGAGATCTGATAGTGAATTGGGTAGTGCCAAGTGGTAGCTGGTAGTGTGAGTGAGCATTGATGTGGTAGGAAAATCTCGAAGATTACCAAATCGTGCCAAGTGGTGAATCCAACGGTTGTCGTTACTCCCTATAGGAAAGATGCAAGGAAGTTAGTATAGTGACATAGCGAGTGCCTATGTGGAAGGATGAGCTAGCAATGAGGTGGTGATGACATGGTGCCGAGGTGATAGGGTCTGATGACTATGCAAAAGGGAATCAATCAGGATGCAACACATGTCAAGGATGGTCAAACCAAGTTTGACCCCAGTGAAAAAGTAGAGGAAAAATCAAAGTTTTCAAAAATTAATTTTTAAATGTTTTTCCTCAAATATCATGTACAAGTTGGATTTTAAATAAAACTAGAGATTATTTGTAGAGTCAAACTATAGAAAAGGGAATAAATTTTTGCAATTTTAAATGGAAACCATGAACAAAGGTATGATCTTTAGAAGGGCATATGTAGAGCATTTTTTAACCGAAATGGGCACTCTAATATACCACTGGAACTAGGAATGAGATGAACTTTCTAAATCTAAAGTTAGTTTTTGCACAGTTCCTCACTGGTTCGTACTATAGGCCTATTTGCAAAATTTGGGGCATTGGCAGTAGAACAAGTAAATTTGATCACTAAGCATGAGAGTTTGTTAAAGAGCATATTTGAAGACCTTTTGAAGCTTTATTGTGGTAAAAATAAGCTGGAAAAGAATATATTGCATTCAGAAGCTTATATTCAACTGATTTTCACTTTTTATTGTGAATTCATTTTAACATCATAATCAGTTACATTTTTTTATCATGAGATTTCTAAGATATTTCTGCCTTGTAGAGGCCAAATAATGGGATTTAATATGCAGTTGAAGAGAGAGGGTAGAAAGAGGTTTTTTCATCTTCCTGGGAAGGAATTCTAAGTGGACACTTGTCAGTTGCATAATAGATTTGATAATTCACTTCTTCCTATATCATTCCCTTTCTTTCTCATTGTACAGGTTCCAGGCTTTGGAGAAAACCACTCACTGCTATGATACCAGGTTTTGGTTCTAGTTTTTGATGTGTTCCCATAATCGTGACACCACTTTTTTAGCATAATTCTCTTGTATGAACAACATTAGGAAGGATAATATAGATAGTTCACATCTGTTAGGTGTTTTCATGTTTTCATTTCATGCATATGGTTGTATTGTTTCAAAGAAATTAATACAAAGAAGAGTAGGTTGAGTTTCATCTTGAATCTTGTCTCCTATCTTAGTGAGCTTCAATGTTTTATGATCTTTGAACAAAGAGCCTAGACCATAGTTGCAGTCCCTTAAGGCTGTATGTTGTCTTATTGTTGCTTGTAACTCAAGGGGTTATGTAAATGCTTTAGTTAATCAATAGGGTTGCACGTTTATTGAGAAGGATATCATGTAAGAATAAGGTTTGGATTGAGCACAGATGTTTATTTATAAGGTAAATAGATAGATCATATATCTGAATATATACATAAGTATCAGATATCCATATGTACACACTTGATTCATGGATTTGCCTAATGGATTAGGCACTGGTCAACTACAAGATCATTAAAGTCTTACTACTGCATATCTAAGGGCTTGTTGAATTCAACATTATTAATCAAAATCATTTCAGTATTTCATGTTTTGTAGTGGGCTGAAAGGAACTAACCCTCACTCAACTTGTGAATTTCATAGATTTGCATTCAGCTACTACAGATCCATGTCATTTCATGAGTTATTAGGAGATATAAGGGGTTTACATCTGTAGTAATTAGGTTTAGATTTATGTTTTAAATGCATTGGTACCATATCTTAGAACCTTAGGGTTAACTTGCCTAGGTCTTGCAGAGCTTGAAGTGAAGAAGGAGTTATGCCTTATAGTTGGCCCAAGATTGCAATTAAGTGTATCTGTCATAAGAAGTTGCTAGCCTTAGATGCATTTGTTTGGTTTCTTGGTTATTTGCAAAAATGTTAAATCAGGAGCCAACACAAGATAGTTAAAAGATGTGGCAATAATGCTTATCAAGTTAACTTGCCTTCTAACATTAATTTGTCTCCTATATTCAATGTTTCTAACATTTATGCTTTCAAGGGTGCTATGTCAACTGATGTGGATGCAGGTACACTTGAGGATCCTAAAGAAGTGTTGAAGAAAACCATACCATCTATGCAAAAATCAGTAGTGGAAACTATTCTAGATAGAAGGATCAGCAAACAAACAAGGAAGCACACATATTATGAGTACCTAGTTCAATGGAAGGGACAAACAACAACAAATGCTACTTGGTTGACTATGAAGGCTCTCAAAGAACATGGTGTTGATCCTTCCCACTTCACCATTCTAGAGATTGGAGTTCCTTTTGAGTAGGGGAGCATGGTGTAGAGAACCTAACTCTCATTCATCAATATGTTTGTAATAAGGTCAAGGGATAAATCTAATGATCTCCTTATGACCCATCCATTTTGTTAAGGACACAAGACCTATTGGTGTGTTTATAAACCTTGGGCATCATTTGGTCCTAATGGGTGATATATTAGTCTTTTCATGTCTTTCTAGGTGTGTCTTAGGGGTTTGGAAGCCTAACAAGGTTTCTAAGTGTCAATAAAGTCTAAATGCAATATTTCTTGCTATAGCAAAAAAGTTGCTTAAAAGCTGTTAGCAACTTTTGTAATTTGCTAAGAAACTTTTTTGTTTAAGAGTCCCAACAGCTCAAACCATTTGATGGTTGAGTGGAATGGTTTTAAATAGCATATATAGGCTTAAGAAATTCAAAAATGGATCAGAGAGGAAGACCCAATTGTAATCTTTATTTCAAATCAATAAAATATACCTATTTTAGTGCAATTTCTCGATATTTTTCATGTACAATATGGAAGAGTAAGGGGTGGAGGATGACCTTTGTGATCTAAAAGTTGATGCTAAGTTTTTGAAGGCTTTTGGTCGTTTGAAGTTTCCATTCTTTCTCTTTCAAAAGTAATCAAATTTACAAGCTTGTTGGTTTGAGAAACCTTCAATTTAAGGGTTTTGGCACTTAAATGGCCCTAACTTGCTGATGCACTAGTAGAATTTCTTCTCCACTTGTATGAAGCAAGTTAGGGATGTGCATTTTAATATTTTAGTAGTTTTGGAATAGGAGTTGAAGGCATTGAATTTTGGGAGTAAGCCCTAGGTCAAATATCACCATGTATTTGACCAGTTTTAAGGAGATTAGATTAGATAAAGAGATGGAGAGACTTTGAGGACTTGATGATAAATAAAATTGTCCTTGATTGAGTTAGTATAACAATGTGGAAGTGGAGTTTTGGTTATATGCACCCATTCTTAACCTCTTGCTTTGGAACCCAAGCCTAACTTAGCTATTTAGGCCTGTGGACTTAGTCAGAGTTATGATATCCTAGAGTGGAGTCAATCTCTAAAAATTTGTAGTTTGAGAGAGCTTGTAAAAGGGTATCTTTAAGTGTAATTTTTTTGTCAACTCTTTTGGGAAGTTTTAAAGTTATTGGCAAAAATCAGAGATTGGAGACCTAATAGGATTTTAGGTCCTTTCTTGTAATTTGTGTTATGGGTTGTTGGGAGTACAACCAATGGTGGATTTTGGTTGGTTGGGTGTTAACTAAGTATTCCCCAGTGTTTTTTGGAAGTTATAAGGCCTAGAACCATAAAATGCCTATTTTACTCAAATTAAGGGAACTTGTGCTTAAAGGTTTGATTTGAGACCAAAAAAAATGTGTCTTATTTGTGTGTGGTAAGTCTTGAAACCTTCATAGTGACGCATAGAAGGGATAGACCCTTTTTTAATTGGAACAAAGTATAAGTTCAATCCTTTGAGCATCTAGAGTGTTTTTTTGAGGTTGGGCCTTAGTTTTGTGCTTCCATTGTTGCTCTCTACATCACACTCCTAAATCCTAGCCTATGATTCATCTCAAATATTAGATCTAGCCCAAGGGATGCACTCCCTACTAGTGAAATATCCTTGTCTTGATAATTTATTTCATCTGGTAATGGGGTACTAAATATTCCTCCTAAGAGTCTTGTGGTTTCTGATTTAGAGCTGAGTGAAGAAGACTCTCTCCCTACCACTGGTTGGTATTGAGAATTTACTAATACACTACCTATTGGTTTCCAAGTGGGGTTTGGGTCTACCTTTTTCTTATTTAGGTTCTTCCTACCACTTTGAGGTAAGTCAGTAAACATTGGTACACCAAGACTGGCTCTTGTGTAAGCTCTTGTGTTTTTCCTTTTGTCAGCCATATTTGCTATTTATCAAATAAGCACTAGCTTCAAAACCTTGACTGAGTCACCACCCTATTCTTAGGGAAAAGTAACAACAAGATAACTGCTGACTTTAGGGATAAGCCACAAGATAATATAAACATATATGACACATAGATGGACCAATAACAAAAATTGTAAGAATGTGACTCTGGCTTGACAGATAAGACACTTGAAAGGGTTGTATACATAAGTGTACAGATGTGGAATTTGAGTTTCCTTTTCTTTTTTAATTCTCAAGGTTTTTCAATAAAATAAGTCCACCATAACCACAATCAGTACTAAAATGATTTGACAAACATGTATACAACATGACCAAAGAAACTACAATACTTCTCACACGTGTGGAATGACTCCCCAATAGAGTTGCCATTTTGTTGGAGTTTTTCAACTATCAAACAAAAAAAGTTCAATACCAAGATAATAATAGTCAAAAATATAGAGACCAGCTACTTCCCATTAACAATTATGTATGCATATTATTTGGATCCAACTTCAACAAAACCACTTGACTAGTTTTCTATTCTTTAGGCTCTACAGAACCAAGGTGGGTATACCTAGGCGATGATTCAAATGATTCTTATTGTATGAGAATTCATTTAGTTTCATTCTAATTCTAATCTTCTACCTATTACATATACATACTTTTATCCATTCCTTGACATATTCAGATGATATACATCCCTTATGAGAAAATTAGGTCACAATTCTCCTTAAGGTTTACAAATAGTTCTAAAAATAGTAGCTATCTAAGACTCAGAAATCAGATGTAAATGAGTACTAACCTTCTTTGAAACTTTTCAAATGGTAAAATAAAATTGATTTTGATTTTAGAATTGGTGCTTATTCAGAATCTATCTATCTACAAACTAGATTAACTTGATCAATGCTTTATCTATTGGGATTCAAAGTCTACTTCAATTTATAGATCTAATTGATTGCATTACAACCAATACTATCAACAATTCTTACTGGAATTCATTCTTATAGATATCCTTCCTATTACCTTAGCAACCCTATCAAATTCATTATAGCATTTACTTAATTCATTGAATCAATAGCAATAACGAATTAACATGCAATCTAAGTGAATTGCATTCAATTGCACAAGCTTTGCTCACACAACATCAGAATGACCAGGTAATAACAACAGAGACAAAATTCAGCACGAACATATATGGGGACAATTCAACCTTGTATTAGTCTTCTTTGAAAATTGTATACAATTGTAATAGAACTCTAAATGACTCTAGAAGAAACATTAAACCCATGTAACATCAATATATTCTCAAATATTTGTAGAAAAATACATCATGAGTTTTGCACTAATAAATTGGACTAAGCCATATTCAGTATAGACCAAAATTAAAAATGAATTTGAACCCTTCTCTAGCCTTGGAATCTCACTTAAATAGAGTGAGATGCAACAAGCTTTAGGCATAGAGAACTGATAGGTGTCAACTAGAAAAAAGATATTTACATTTATCTTTCACAAAAAGACAAAAAATTATGTAACATAAATATTTGTATATTAGATTATTCCTTTCGTAGGCCCCTTTTTTGTTACATTCTCAAATGCTACAAATCCCATAATTGGCTTTTATTTATTCTAAGCCCTTAGTATATGTAGCTATCAAGTTTGCTAATGATGTGTTAGGCTCTGATTCCTTCAAATTCACCTCTACTTTGGCATTTCCACTTCTGTCCTCATGTACTACCAAGGTGACAATTATATTTGGTTTCATTTCTACCATATCATCCATCTGGCCCAAGGTACTTTCCACATGAGATGGTTTCCCTTCTTTGTCTTCTTCTCTCTTATGATATTCTAAAGGCGTCTCAATGATATATATTTCATCTGGGTTCATCTCATCATCATCACTCTCAACCTCTTCCTACTACTCATCAGAAGCAACATCATCCATCCACTTGTCAAAGAGGTGTCATCTAGTCAATTAAATTGCATAATATCTCTTTGCTTTTTAATCACATATTCTACCTCTTTATTAATGCTGACAAAACCTTTCTTTAAAGAATCAAAAAATAACTAGGCCTTCACTATTTCCTCTATTGTGGCTGCCCACCATGCATGTCCTTCTTAATTTATGACTTCATTCATTCTTAAACAAAATAGATCATCTAATTCTTTAGCCCATTCATCTTTATTTTCCTTATCCAAAGCAAGTGGAAATAAATCAATTTTCTTACTCTTGTACTTATCCAAATGGTTAAAAATTCTCCTTTGTAGCTCAACTCTCTTATCATCAAATTCTATGAGATCATGAGCAAGATCATAAGTTATTTCAATATTATCATGTGAAGACCTTATGACAAAGTAGCACAGGAATATGATTTCTCTTCTCCCCTTACTCCACTTATTGACAATAGGTTTCAAGGCCTCATCACTTGCTTTTATTTCATCCACATGTTTATTACTTTTTCTAATTGGTCATAAAACAATAGCCATTCAATTTTATCAACTAGATACATGGGAGCCTTTCTCAGTTTCTCTTCATATTGTACATTTAGTTCTACATGTAGTGCCCATAGTTTGCTCTTTTCGTCTTCAAAATCTTCAATTGTGTAATATTGTGGGCTTTGTGGAGTATCTAGCATTTCTATGAGAGGAGTGGATTTAAAAGGTTCCACTAGATGGTGAGGATATGTAATCCTTGGCTTGGAAGGCCTCCCCATTACCTTAATCTCATGTTCAATTCTCTTTTGAACTTATTTATTATAGGCTTCTAAAACCTTCTCATAGTTGCTCTGTAGTTCAAACATTACCTTCTCTTCTTTCTCTGTAGTAGCCAAAAAAAAGTGAGATGTTCCAACATTCATATGTGTAGCCTGTACAAGGGTGGCATTTGTTACTCTCTTTACAATAATATTCCCCATTAATCCAGAGTCATCTAGCTATGATGAAATAGCCCTTGACCCTTTCCTTAATAACCAAATAACCAAGGCGGCCTGGTCCTCACTGAATATAGTACCTTGGAATTCTTTCTTGTTTTGATCCTATAAGTCTAATTTATTTGAAATAGAATTAAAAATTAGAGCAGCTGTTATATCCCAATTGGGTAACAATAAAATATTTGATGCTTTCACCATCTGTGTCCCCTTTTCAAGGGTTATACTTTGGAATTCCTACATCATCTCTTCTTTTACTTGATTTTGCAAGGCTGCCTCCTCCAGTTTCGGATGTTCTATTCTTAACTTGTTACATCTTTCCACATATTTTTTTTATGTTTGTTCTCCATGCAAACTAGTGGAAGGCTCTGGACTTAATAAAACTATCATTTGACAAAAATTTATGACTAGCTTTCTCTATCACAAGGTCTAGTTCCCTTCCTTTATAATCCACCACTATCAAATCTAGGCTTGACATAGGAGGCTCCTGGTGGTTTCCTTCATCTAATTTAGCCTGGGTAATAAAAACTCCTTCTTGGGACCCTAGCTGTTCAATTTTATCTCTAGTAAGTTGTTCCTCTCCAATCCGCAAAGGGGATTATGTAGGTGAATATTCCTCAATGTGAGGACCTTGATCTTTTATTATTTTTCACCTATTAGGAGAGGGCTCATCCAGTCTCTCTTCCAAGACAACACTAGTGGATTCTTCTAATTTTTTACCCTTATCCATAGTGGCCTTCTTATTTTGTATCAAAGTACAACCTGACCTCTTTTGGACAATCAAATGTCCTACCACTACATTGGGAGTAAATGCCAATCTCCTCATAATCTCTTTTGCCTTGTCTAGGTATGCATTAATAGAAAATTGTTTTTTTCTCATTCATGGTTTTCATTATTTTAGGAAAAGTAATCATGAGTTTATTGATTCTATCTGCCTCCATTCTAGCATTGTCCAGAGGACTATAATCTCCATCAAAACAATGTATAAACTCCAAAACACTTGAGCAAACCCTCCACTTTTCCTTCTTTCTTTCTTGCTCCTACAAGGAGAACCCATTTCTTATTATGTCCTCAGGGTAATATGGCTCATGTTTTATTTTACAAAGCTTAGCTCTGTGCCTAAAAGCCAAGTCATGGAATCCCTCAGTGTCACAAAAATGGGAATGAGACACACCCATCTTATATTGCTCTAATATTTTGTATAAGGATAGCCAACCACCTTTTGTAATCAAAAAGTAGTAAGTTGAAGTGCAAGTTGGGAAAATTGATCCTCTTCCCTTTTTCACCAAATGATTTTCCTCCAATTCTCCTATTTGCCATAAAAACTCAGCTACCCCTATCATTAATGGCACCCAGTATGGCAATACATGTGGAGTTCCTTTGAAACCATAAATCCTAAAAATAATTGAAACAGAGTATGGGATAATGTACCCCATATTATGTGATAATTTCAAACCAATAGGATTATCCAATGGCCTAATAAGACTTACCAGTGCCTTAGGCACTCTAGGATTGTCACTTTAAAAAGGCACCTCAATTTTGAAGCGAAGTACCTATCAAATCTGACAAAACTAGTTTTCACTGCATCCCATGTCATATCTACACTCCATAATTGGACTGGTAGCACTTATCCATCCTGTTCTCTGTTCAACTTCATTTCCTTACCAAAATATGTTACTCCTTTGAACAAAAACATACACATTAGCAAAGAATAATGACCAAAAGTTTTCTCTACCATGCCTTTTGCAATCCTAACCAGGCTTGTGTGAATTTCTTCTACTAAATAGGAGGCAAAATCAAAGATAACATCAAAACTAAATGAAGAAATTTGAATGATCATATACATAAAACTTATGGGCATAAAATCTTGTTCATCTTCACCAAAAACTCTACATAGAGTCATGTATGCCTCCATAGCCTAGATATTGAAATACCCCCTTTTGAAAGGTTCCCTAGAAGATGTTGTGATTGTTGGTAAAGTTCTAATTGTACCTATATGTGACCTCAATGCACCCTACCTAATTGCATCCTTCTTTGACAAATATTTCTCTTCTAACCCTTGTAGGTCAATGGGCACATGATACTCTATCAGTGGCTCTAGGCCAAATACCTCTTGAATTTCCTTAGGGCTGATTGTGATCAAAATCTCACCATCAATTCTTCTTGCTGCTCTAATTGCTAAATCATATTTTTTTACAACAACCTCTAAGAGGTCATACTCCATAAAGACACTAGGAACCACTAGCTTTCCAAAATCAAAATTATAGACATTTGCATGAGGGGCCAATAAATTCCTTTTCAAAAACCATTTTTTAAACAAAAAAAGCCCAATTTGAAAAGTCTTGGCATCCCTAACCCAATTCCCCCTATCATATAACCCATCTGAAATTTTGAGTCTAGGATTTAATGAGATTAACTTTTTTACTTTCATAGTTTCATTTGTGGATTCAGGTAGTCATTCAAGAAGATCATCATGGATATTTGTAACCAAATAGTCTTCCTGACCAGAGAAAACCTTCTTTGGAGGCATATTGAATAAAATTTATTGAAAACTAGATTACATCAAAGAATATGGAGCGTAGGAACTTACTTCATTTTCTTGTTTGTTCTTCTCTGTATTTCTGCAATGTTTAGTGAACAAAGGGAAATTGTTTCACATTTTGATCAAGCCTAGCATGAATTCTCAATAACTTCTTCTTTGGAGAGCTGAAATTTTGTTTGCATGAGATTACAATGGAAAATCTTTCTACAATATACTCTATTTTCTGCTTGCACGAGAAGCTTTCATTCCTTGTAAATGAACTGTAAGAAAAATAGGGTGGCACTACCTTCTATTTTAAAATTTGCACCTTTGATCTCAGAAAATCTGATGATCCAAGAGTGAAAACATGAATAACTTTTTTCCATTCACCACACTAGAATTCAATCCAATGAAATTCCTCCACTTGCACTTTTTCTTCATTACTGGCAATATAAACTAGACCCACTTGTTCTCGATGACATGTGTCATCAATTCGCTATGTCACTATGCATAAAAGGTCAACATGTTGTCTATGTGACATATCAATAGCCATTGGTTTCATTTCAATTTGACAATGAGCATTTGACTCACGATTCAACATAACTGTGGTGGCTTCCTCCTTTTCTCCCTTTGGTCACTATGTCACTACCCTTAAAAAGCGTGCAATTACCCATAGCAATGAAGTGACAACCATTGATTTGAGCTTGATCTAACAGTGATGAATCTGCATTAATTTTCATTTAACTGTGGTGGGTCCCCACATTCTTTACCTTAGTCACCATGTCACATTAAGTAAATAGCATGCAATTCTTCATAGCAACTTGGCGATGATTGTTGATCTATCTTTGATCTAACGATCATGAAATTCCATCTACCCTTTCCTTTTGAGTGCAGGCCATGTCACATATGACTTTGAAACATCTTGGCAATTTTGAAAATATTTGAATATTTTAATCCCTTTTGTGACATCATAGGATTGGGCCACGTTGTATACCATATTTTTAAGTTAGGTGCTATGTCGCTACTAGCAAGACACAAGGAATTTTCGGTTGTGACATAGTAACTTGTCATGTTTTTGAAAGCTCTGGCGCAACCATGTTTCTTTGCAAGATTCCACCATGTCAAGGCAATTACATGGCTCATTTTTTGGCACCCACCCTTCTAACTACCATTGTAAACCTATTTCCTAGCAAGGTGCTATGTCGCTACTAGTGAGATTCCCTACTTTTCATATCGTGACATAGTGACCTCTGTAATACTATTGAAAGTCTGGTGCCAGGAAGATTTCCAAACTTCCATCATGATTACTTATAATAAATGCCTCTGACAATGTACTAAAAGTGCACAACCCCATTACAACTAAGAACTTTTTAGTGCTCATCCTTTTTCAAAAACCTATTGTCTTTTCTATTCTCTGGTAATGTGTTATGTCACTACCGGTAGGGGGCATTTTTTTTCCGGTTGTGAAATAATGACCCGCCAGGAAAACCAAATTTTGGTGATGCCAATTTCAATTTGTTCCAAGTGGTCCCTTCTTTGGCACTGACAACTCTAACATCAATCATGCCACCAAAATTTAGAGTAATTAAGAAAATCTCACACCGACTCTCCACTTTACGACACCGTTCTTCCATTTTGTGGTAGTTGCTATGTCATGTATGTTAAAATCCTCACACTTCCTTTAAGAGACATAACGACCACCATAGATCTTGCAAACATCTGATAGTGTTGAAACTTTGGGAACACGAAATGGGAAAGTGGGACTTTAAATGAATCCAGAAGGAATATTCCAAATTCAAAAAGCACAAGGCCTAGGCATAAATCTTAGGCTTAATAAGGTTTCTCATAGGATTTTAAAAATTAAAAATTGCAATAGCAAAAAATGAAAACCCTAGTAGGCAAGACATAGAAGTTACTCTGATTTTATACCTAGAACTCTAACAATTTTATTTTGTAAGAATATGACCAACTAGATCCAAGATGATGAAGAGGGTAGGAGAGTCTTGGAGAGGATCCCATTATGGCTAGCAAATATGGTTCCAAATATGTGAGAGGATTTTAGGAAATTGATAGTGCAGACCACAATAGGCTCAAGGTCATTGCTTGTTGTAAAGTCTATACTACATATGACGTTAATAGTTGGAATGATGTTCAATGTTATACATTTGATGCCTAGGCTTTAAAGAAAGATTTGGAAGACACACTTAATCCACCATTCAAGACCTGCGTGTCAGATGCAAAGTTGTGAGTGTGATGTGATCTGACAACAAAGTAAATTGCACTGACAAAAATCTCCTTTTTAGAACTGTGAGGGTTGGCTGGAACTTGAACAAGTACATAGTCTCCAATTGTGATTCCATTGATGTATTATACAAACATTAACACTATACAACTAGCTCTGAAGATGCAGTTGTTAACACCATTAAAGTAGGTTTGGATCTGGACTGTGGATCCTTCCTTGGGGACCACATAGAGGCAAATAGTTTTTCAATCAACACTCAATTGGTGGTTGTGGTCATCTGACTGTGGCATTCATTCTAAGTATGACATACCTTATTGGAATGTCTCTTTTATATCCTTCCTTAGCTAGGCAATACATGTACTTCTTGGTTGTTATCACTTGAAGGTTGGTTAATTTGTACTCATATTACCGAGCATGACATGATTCATTGACGAAGAAGCTTTACCATGTTCTCCAACCGCCTCATCTACCGCCAGACTCAACAACTAGAAATTTAATTCCTGGAAGTGGATCGCCACCTTGTAATTTAAAAAATAAAAGCTTCAACCATCAATCTAAACTTCTCAAACTAAAATACCACATAAGCTTATCAACACAAAGAGACAAAAAATGTCACTTTCTTATTGATGCAATTAAAATGATCAATGTTGGCTCTGATACCACTAATCTAAATCATTTTGTCAATTTAGAGGATAATACTAAAAGAAAGAAATAGTGGTATTGTAAACACGTAATAAGCCATATGAAAAATTCTATTCATTCATAATACTAAAAAATTTATACAATTATGGAGAATCTCATAAGTGAGATGTATGCCTAAGATTCAAATCAATTTTTGGAAAAATTCATGGATGAGCTGTGTCCAAGTGTAGTGCTTGCCCCTAGGTCCCATTTTTGTTATCATTGTCGAACTCTTTTAGGGATAGTTTTATGTTGATGGTTAGTAGCATTGTTTTGAGACTATCAGATATTGTGCTATGGATTCAGTTGATATGTGATGAGATTACTTAGACTCTACATTTCATGTATGCATGATG
Organism: Cupressus sempervirens; assembly: GCA_028749045.1. Lineage (NCBI taxonomy): Eukaryota > Viridiplantae > Streptophyta > Pinopsida > Cupressales > Cupressaceae > Cupressus > Cupressus sempervirens. The sequence continues at coordinate 9,271,863 of CM053786.1, forward strand.
ATTATTACATTATTTTCAGTTATTGATTAGTTAGATGATTTATTATCACATGTGTTTTCTTATGGATACTTACCCCATACTCGCATGTGTATGGTGTGTGTGTTTGTTCTTGGATGGCATTTCTGATGTGGTTAAGGAAGGGAGTTGTAGTCAACTGCTAGACCGGATCTACATGATGCACCACTTCCTGCCATTGCTTATTTTGCTTAGCATATATATATATATATATATATATATATATATATATATATATATATTGTATGTACATGCATGGTTTTTATTCATATTGTAGGTACCGGGTATCAACTTCCCTAAATTGCTAGGATGAGTGTACCCTATCACATTATCTCAATGGTAAGAGAGGAGAGATAAATTCTCAAGTCCAAATCCTAGCCCTTTAAGCCATTTGTCCTAATTGGAAATTAGGACAAGTATTTGAGTTGAGCACCCTTCGAATATGCTAGATGACGTAATTTGTGATATTAACCCTTTTGGTTTGATTTTGTATGTGTTTTGCTATAGTGGGTTTTTTGTGTTTTACTTTATGAGTCTTTAGTGTATTTTCTACTAGTTAAGCCTAATTAAGAGATTTAATTAATGGTTTAATTTAATGGAAAATTAATATGGTATTTAAATATTTATTTTATTTAATTAATTGAAAAATTAATTAAATAAAATAATTAAATTTGAAGATAAAAGTTATAATTTTAAAAGTTGGAATGTGATAATATTTATTTAAGTTAATAAATATTTTATCAATTAAGTTTCAAAAATGAACTTAACAGTGGAAAATATATTAAAATTATTAAAATATTCTAGATTGCATGATGTGTGCATGTGATTAAAATATAAATATATTAAGATAGAACAAGTGGATTTATTAAAGTGAGTGTTTGGGATTTTAAACAATTAATAACTAAAATTGGAAAGAGTAAAGTGAATATTAAATTATTTATGTTCATTATTCTAATAATTGTTCACATAGGAGTTTGCGAATTCTTAGGAGTTGTCATGTAGACAACATAGGAGTTTGCACTCTAATTATGCACATGTTGTCAACAACATAGGAGTTAGCGCACAAATTAAGCACATGGTGTCTACAACCTTATGACTCATCTAGAAGGTTGGAAAACACTCATGGTTAGTTGTCAACACCTTTTGGTTGCTTCTAGAGACATTCTAGGTGCTTCCTGAGAGTTCTTTATATTCTAGCACTCCTAGAGGCTTAGGGAGAGCATTTGGAGGGTTTGGAGTGTGTTTGGAGGACCCAGAAATGTGGGAGAAGGAAGGAGCTTGCTCTGTAGTTTCTGAGGAGAAGCGAATTAGCATCAGTATCTGAGTAGATACTTGTTATTTTGCCTATGTTATTTCTACTTCTTGCACTTCTTGTCTTCTTTGTGTCTTCTGAATATTTTATGTTGTTTAAATGTTGTCATGGATATTTAATTTTCTATGTGAGAAAACCCCCACATCCGTAGATCTGAATAATTTCTGAAACTAGGATTCACTTGTTAATGATCAAACCTATTAGATGAGTTAATAGGTAAATCTGAGGAACAATCATTATGAGTAGAATTCCTAATTGATGGAATTGAAAAGCCCTATTTGTTTAAAAATTATGTTTGCAAGTGTTATTATAATGTTCTCTTTTTCTAAAATATGTATATATGCTTATAAATCTGCATATACATATATATACATACATATATATATACATATATATGTATGTATGTATGTATATATATGTATATATATATATATCTATATATATATACATACATACATATATATATGTATATATATATACATACATATATATATATACATACATATATATGTATATATACATATATATGTACATATATATATATATACATATATATGTACATATATATATATATATATGTATATATATATATATGTACATATATATATATGTACATATATATATATATATATATGTACATATATATATATATATATGTATATATATATATATATATATATATATATATATATATATATACATACATATATATGTATATACATATATATGTACATATATATGTATATGTATATATATATATATATATGTACATATATATATACATACATATATATATATACATACATATATATATATATATACATATATATATATATATATATATATATATATATTTACATACCTTTATTAAAAAATGCACTGCATATTATTCCTTAAAAAAAATGACTGTTGATAACATTTATTAAAAATGTTTATATTTATAAAAAAGAAAATTTTATATATGCAAATGGATGTTGAAACGCACAAGCAGAAAACATTTTATTGAAAACGTTTAATATATATATTTTTAAAATTAATTGAATAGGGTAGAGCCCGTAACCCTATCACCTTGCGGGTACGCAAAGGACCTATCGTCGCAGGGACTGCGATGACAGGGGTACTCTATACCCACTATTGACGCAGACCTACGATAGCAGGTACCGTGTACCGTGCAGGTGGGTTTATGTTAGGAGGAATGTATATTTAAAAAAGTGGTTTTTTTTTTAAAGGAAGAATGTATGTTGAGTTATGTGTAATTCGATTTTTATATTTGATTTTTATAAAATGTTATAATTATAATTATATGTGTGTGTGTGTGTGTGTGTGTGTGTGTGTGTGTATTTATGTGTGTGTGTGTATATATGTGTATATATATATATATATGTATGTATGTATGTATGTATGTATGTATGTATGTATATATATTATTAATAATAAATAATTATTATATTTAAAATGATTTGAATTAATAGATCATTCTTTAAAATGACAAATTATTTTATAATAATATAGTTTAACAATATAGGTTCAATTTAATTATTTTAATTGACTTGTGAAGAAAAGATGACTTTTCATATTGAAAATTTACAATTTAAAGTTGATAGGGGTCATTTTCAAATAACGTTATAACATTTAGAAAATTGAAATTCTAACAATTAGAAGGAAAAACTTAAATTCATCAAAACAATACATGGTTTAGGAAAATGTACAAAGTGTTTCCTCCACTCAATATCTAAATTGGAAAAATGAAAACTGAGACCTCCACACTTTATTCAATTATGCAATTTTAAATAGACCAAAACATGTGCTTGTAATTGTGCTTATGTTTTGGGTTTTGGGTTGACTAGTGTTGACCAGTTATAGGACATCTACCAGAGGCTCAGGGGTTATGATTGTGATGTCATGATGATGTCTTTTGACTTTGATCTTTATAAACCCAACCATGGTTATGTGATGGAATGCTCTATGAGATATCTGTATTTATTCCTTGTTATTGCTTTTTAGCCTTCTTGTGTGAAGCTGAGATTCATATGTATTAGACATTTGACTTAACCATTTTGAGTCATTGATCAATTATACTTGAGTTTGAAATTTTTATCTAATCTTGATGATGTCATGTTGTGACATGTTTTGACTCAACCATTTTGGAGTCTTCGATCAGTATTATTTTGAGATACTTTTGGTTGCTTATTAAGAACTAATGATTATTGTGATTATCAGGGATACCTTCAGTTGCCAATAGAGAACTATTGTGGTCATGATTATCTATGATGTTTTTCAGTTGCTCATGGAGATTTGATGTTTATATTATGGATTATCTTTTGTGATTTTGAGATTTATGATTCCATGAGCTTAGGCTACATTATCTACTTGTAGTGACGAGAAGTGGCTTGCAATGGGGGCTAGGGCCCTAAGAGGCTGCCAGGGAAACTCATTGTAAGTTTTCTTAATAAGTGAAAACATTCACACCTAATATTGACTTAATGAACCTAAAAAGATAATTGTTTTGTTCTCGCCCATGCCTCGAGTGCTAGTACAGACTAGGATGGGAGTAGAGAGAACGCTTGGTTGTGACCTTGCATTCCATAGTGTGCCTCGTCTATATGAGAGGATACTAGTGGCTGCATAGGGATCACTAGGGGGTCGGGGTCTATTGGGAGACTACTAGGGTAACTCTAGCGTGATCCGTGCAATGACACTTTCCTACTTGCATAATAGGTTTCCTACATGTCTTTGTTGTGCCTTTAGGATTAGATGTCATTTTGTGATTGGAACCTTTGAGTTAGTATACTTTTAGGATTCCTGGACTTAGAGAGTATTTGTGCTATGTGATTTTGATAACCTATTTGGGATTTGAGATTATCTCCTCAGCATGGTGGGAGAGGACCATTTAGGTTCCACGCAGTCAGGTGGTAGTGCTTTTTCACTCTTACCATTTGAGATCTGTCTGAGACACCATGGCTAATGCATTCTTTGTTGGAATCTATCTTCATGGATTATGATGGTGGACATGTGTCCTCATATTGATGATTTGCATATGTTAGATGATGTTATCTTATGCTTTACTTTGCATGTTAGATTACTTTCTGCATATGATGTAGTATGATTTAGGAGTGGCATTCCTACTATGTTAATAGCGATGATCTCTTAAGTGATTTGGAATGTTATGCATGGAGGGATGGCTAGGATCCATGATGGTCTAATGATGCTATTTATGGTTGGGAGGAACTGTGCACTTAGTTAATTATGTTTGTAAAAAAATGGTTATCTTTTATGATGTTTATATCTTCTATGATGATGTATCATGTATGGTTTGTGGTTTCATTTATATTATCGCATCATGGATTAGAGTTAGTATGATGATGTACTTTATTTCACACATGTATATTCTTTAAAGCCTTTCATACCCTGTGGCATGTACAATGGATGATTGAGCAATTGTAAATGTAATTAATGAACATTGAACTTTTCATTATTATCTTATGTGGATGTAGTGTTAGATGGAATGATTAGTATTAGTTGATTTAGATGTAATTCAATGTTAAGGGATCCTTAAAGAATGTAACTTGTTATGTATGTTTATGTTCATTTGAATTTTTGCTATTGCTTCTGTTATCATATGTATGATGTAGATGGTTTTTACTTTCATGATTTTTAAAAAAAAAATGCTACCAAACTTAGTGAAACTTTAGGTTAATTCTTTGGATCTCTTGGCGGGGCATTACACAAAGTTTATAAAAGTTGGGCTATCCTGTGAATGAGATGTATCCCCATGAACTGCATAAGAGGTGGGTGATCCTATGGTTGAGATGTATGCCCACAAACTCCATATACAAGATCCAGTACAAATTGGCAATCTTAGCAAAGGAGATGTATGTCCATATCATTCTCTTGTTTAATTCATCTTAAGCCTCTACACACATCTTCATGGAAGTTGAAAGGTCACTTCATCTACATCTTCATTAGAAGTTTAAAAGTCTTTGCAATTAAATAGGGATAATAATTAATTAAAAGATCTGATTAATCTGATATGCCCATCAAATGTGATCATCATGTTAATAAGTTATTAAATGAACTCTCCTCTACCAATTAAAATTCATTGTATTTAATGTTTTTATACAAGTATTATTTTCTTTAAAACTTCATGCCAATATTTTAACTCTAAAATAGGTATATATTGTTTTTTGAGATTTTGATTGCATGAATAATTTGGACTCTTATATGTGGATTTGTGAATTCGTAAGACATGTTACTTTATAAAATATTTAAATTCATTCCTGCTATCCCTAGTTTCTAGCATATTTCTTCACCCATATTATAGGGCATTATTGACTCTCTATTATATATTTATTACAAAATACATAATTAAAATTATATTTTTAACTTTTTCGTTGTTTTGCACATAGATTTTTACAATAGTTTCTATATAGATATTTAATAGAACAATACATTATAATATTATAATTAATAATTTGATCTTGTTGTTTGGCTTGTCACTTTTGCCCAAAAAAAATTTAAAAAAATTTGATCTTGTTGCACAAATATTTTTAGAATAGTTTTGAAAGTCAATATAGATAACAATTAAAATTAAACATTATAATAATATAATTGATAATTTATCTTTCTTATATTTCTAGAACCGTTATAAATATGCTGAAATATATTAGAATTAAATTAGTTAATTAAAAATTTATATTAACATGACATATTACATATGAAGGAAGTGATATAATATCAATAAGTATATTCATTATATTCCAATAAAAATAATTGATTTAAAGATCAATGCCATTTAATACCTAATGATATGAACAAAAATATATGAATAAAAAATTAATCTATTAAAGTATATTGTCAAGGACTCTCTATTATACTTTACACATTATAAAGGTGTTATCATATCTATTCACTCTATATGAAAACCTTATAGTAACATGTACATTTTTATAAATTATAAATAAAATTACATATAAAATTAAAATTATAGGTACCTACATAACTATATGCAAGTACTTAGCCACTATGTGGCACTTGTTAGTTTTGGGATCATGGTTTAAATTGTTTTCCTTATCATTATTTAAGCCAAAAGGAGGTTATTTATTTATTTGGATTTAATTTTGAACAAGTAGAGATTATAATGTAAGCCCAAAATTCTAAATGCCATTATTTTTAAGAATAGTGATATGTTTGGGATATTTGGGGATATTGTGTTATTTTAAAATGGGAAAATGGTTATTTGGTTTTAAACAAAATATGGCAATTTTCTTGTATAAAAGGGGATATATTCTTTGTAAATGAACAATTAGCCTAGAAGGAGATTTGGGGATAATTTTCAAGTTAAATCCTTTTGTGAATAATTAGAGACCTAAGTGGTCTCATGAATGAGATAAGAACTTAGTGAAATTCTTTGAGAAAATTCTCATGATTTTTTAGTCATTATTGTAATGGCTTAGTGCCTATTGAATTCATGTACTCTTATTGAAAGAGGGAGGAAGAGAGAGAGTTGTAGTTTTATTGCCTAGCATTGTAAAAAGTGGCAAAGGAGATAGGCACGAATATGTTGCTAGTAAGTTCCTAACTTCCTATCATCATAGTGTGGAAGTGGAAAGAAGATTGTAACTCCATGGAAGACAATGGTGATGTATGAGTTTTGCATGATAATAATGGCATCAATCTTGCAAATTTGCAGATCCAAAGACATAGCCAGAGTTTGGTGAACTCTGAAATCAAATCCTTGGTCTCTTGTTCTTCCTGATGAATTTTTTTGTCTACTTAGTTATTTCCCACATTTCTAAGTATTACTTTCTTAGTTCAAAAGAAACGTTAGTTATGATCTTTATTGATCCGTGTCCTAGTGAATCTTAAATTTGTAAATGATTCATAACAAGGAGTTTACATATCACAAGTAAACCTTAACCTTCTAGGTCATTCCTTACAAGAGGATCCCAAATAACATAGTTCTAGTAACTCGGTTCTAGATTTTTCCCAAGTTGAGGTTAAAATCAACCAAGACCTTAGATTTAAACCAAGACCCTTCATTTTCACATGAACCTTACTTTGGGAAACTTTCCTATAGCTATTTCATCTTCAAAGTCCATATATATTAGCTTCTTACTTCCAAATATTGCTCTATTTTGACTATAAGTCAAAACTGACAGTTGATTTTTAGATTCAAAATGGCATCCTCTAATAGACCACAAGGTACATTGAATTCTTCATTTTATAACACTTAGTTCGATGTATTATTTTTTATTCTTTCACAAGTTTAGCTATCATATTTATCTCTACATTACTTTCCTTTGAATTTACCAATCTACTTTTATTACATTGTGGTTCTTTTTCTTACATAAAGGAGTACCAAAAAAAAAAGAGACTTTCAAATTAATAACTTTATGCATTGGAACTCCCCTTTGTACTAGTTAATTCTTCCTTGTAGTGGACTCTTGATATTCTTTCAAAACTTATATTTTTGGATGTTGTATACATTCCATCACATTGTGGAAAATACCATTTTACCCATTATAGATAAAAATATTAGAAATAACCCAAAGATCCATGACTCACCTAATATGGGCTACATGCACTAGAGAAATATTATTCTACTTATTTTATTATATGGAAAGGAGAAAATTAAAATTCTTTAGAGGTAATTCAAAAAGACAATTAATAGAATACATGAGTGCACAATACTTTATTGATGAGTCAACACATATGAATAATCTAACGGAAATGGGAAAATTGCAAAAAGTAAGAAAGGGGTGAATTAGTTGTGTCCAAAATTTAACAAATTTAAAAACCATCTTTTAGAACATAAGCCATAAACCTTAGATCTTATAATGAAGCATGCAACCAAAGATCCATAACATCACATATAAACACATAATACCAATACTTTTGTTATGAAAATTATTTTCTTGTTGGAAAACCCTAGTGGGGATGAACCTACAAGATGATGTACTCTAAACTAAAATCACTACAACCTACCAATAGTACTACAATGAGGATTCCAATCCTCTTCAAAAAACTTCATATGTAAATCTCACTACTTTAAAAGTTCACATGGAACAAAATTCATAGATCATGAACCTACAAGATAATTTACGCTATTAAATGCACTACCACCTACTAATGGTATTGAAATAGTAATGTAAATGTTCTCTTAAACATTTCTAAAGTAAAGTTAACTAATTTAAAAATTCACATGGACTAGTATTCATAGATCATGACCTATAGGATAACCTATCTATCATCCCTTAGACAACTTTTTTGAAGTAAAGTTACATTTGGATTTCTTCCTTGATTATAGATTCCACTCATACCTCTTTTCATACTCATCAATACAATTATCTCAACATCTTTTACTATCTCCCACACAGCTTCACAGTTAAAATTTATTGCATCATTTTATAAAATTCATCAACCTTTAAAAATAAACAAGGTCACCCTCATTTTGAACACCTAGTTATAAAATATTTATTGCAATCCATTCAATATTTTATACAACATAGAGATTATCCATATCTCCTTACTCAAGTATGCTACAAATTTATTAAACATGCAATGATCAATAGAAATTCATTACACTATTATGTCATTCAAGAACATGAAGAATGTTAATATGCCATTAGTAAATCTTCAAATATGATCATGAAAATTAGTGAGATTAATGAACACAAATAGAAAAAATCCATGACATGTCAACAATACCATGAAATGAAATAATACAACCAATTACAAATATATCTCATAATTCACTTCCAGATTTGTAGTGTTCATCAAGAACACCAACAAGAACATTTGTAACTCTAGAAATATAGCTTGCGATCCTCCTAGTCATATATAAATAAATTTGAAGTAAAAAATATTTGTCTCAAGTATATCATAGGGTTCATAGCCAAAACTATTTCATTATTGATCCATGCCAATCCAATATTTATCATTTTGTCTCTTTTGAATATCAAAATACCAATCTCCAATAGAGTTAACCATATCTAACACAAATCCTAATGTGTTTCTCTATAACATGACTCAAGTAAAATAAATACATATGTGAATATAATTAGATATTTTCAATACCTCATCTTTAATTTACAATATACATAAAACACAAATAATCTAACTAACCATTCCCAAAACACTATGATAGACAACAAAATTGTTAGAGAGTAAAGTCCACCAAGATAACTAAGAGGCAATGGTGGGGGAAAATTAGTTATCTGATTCTCAAAAAACATATTAATTCTAAAAAATGTAAATGATAGATGCAACAACCATAGAAATATAACCATCCACATTAATACCATATATGTTAACTAGGGAAACCCCTGAGAAAATGAAAATCCCTAGTGGGGATGGTGCCCACAAAATGATGTAATGCTATAAAATTCCCATGTGAACAGATAGACTCTATTAGGAGCCAATGAAGTACAATTATTTCATATGAGTCTCTATTAGGAGACTTTAAATCCTTTTTAGGAGATTCCAACCTTGTTAGCAGTTGTGCCAACCCTATTATGAATTGTGCCAACCTTGTTAGGAGTTCAAAGGAGGAAAACTAAATCTAATGTCCAAATAGGCTCAAATGAAGTCTTCACTAGACAATCTTATAGATAACCATAACCAATATATGTAAATTGACTAAATAGAAACTCCTTTTCCAATAAATTTCCTTTGAATCTCATAGTATATCCTCAACATCAATATGTGCTCTGATCAAATATAATTTTGCATCCAAGTTCACATAACCAAAAAAATGAGCTCACTATTAACTACAACCAA